>OY757914.1:15887449-15954949 GCA_963585895.1 Sepioteuthis lessoniana | reverse complement strand
CGCATATATGCTCATGATTTAGGTTTTCTCACTAGGATGAATGTATTTTACTATAAAACGACTAATAAAATTCGGACTCAGCAGCAAAAACTGAATTTTATGCTCAGCTCGACTCGTGACAAGTCCCGGCATAACGATTAGGACAACATATATCCTTCTTCCTTCACCCGGATTACATTTCAGACGCCATTACAGCTATCCCTGTTTTTTTTATATCTATTTTTTGTAGATCGTTCAGGGTAACTGAGAACAAATTTTACTATAAAGGTTGACTGACAGATTTCTACGGCATGTCAACTGGTCTAGGGCAATATATTGCTTAATGTTTTCGTGAATTGCGTTCATTGTACATTTAAATTTTTGTGTCTTTGTTTCTTAAGATTCTTTTTTGGCTTACACATCATATCAAGTATTCGTATTTAACACTAATTGTTTGGACCAAGTTGTAAGGTTTCAAGTATTCCAATTCAATGATAATAATTATAAGGTTTCAAGTAATTCTTTCAATTTAATAACAATTTTAGGGGGATTTCGAAGTACCCCTTTATAACCATCGCTCCCAGGTCCACTCTGAACTGGAGTGGTAGTACTCGACATTTAAACTGTGAAAACAAATGACTTATGATAAATTGAATCGTTTAAAATTAAACGTTTTGATCATTGGACAGTGTTTACCAAGAAAATCTGTCTACAAATCATATATATATATATATATATATATATATATATATATATATATATATATGTGTGTGTGTGTGTGTGTGTGCGTGTAAAAACAGGAAATAGCATTTAGTAATCTACAATGGTTGATATGACATAAAACCAAACCAAACCAAACCAAATCATATATTTAATATATTTGTATAAAGAGGATTTGGCATAAAAAAATCTACAATGGTTAAATTTCTATAAAACCAAACCAAATCATATACATTCAATATATATGCACAAAAAGGATTTGACATTAAATAGTCTACAATGGTTGATATGTAATAAAAATCAAATCAAACCAAAATCTTATATATTTGATATGTATATTTATAAAAAAGATTTGGCATTAAGTAACCTACAATAGTTGTTATGCCATAAACCCAACCAAACCAAATCTAACTGGTTTTAAGTATTCTGATCTAATACCAATGATTATATGATCTTCTGTTACTATTTCTATTTAATAATATTCATATATTTTTCCAATAAGTAATGATAATCCTTCGAAAACAATTATAGATTTAAGTATTCTTGATAGAAATAATTTACACCTGTATAGCGACAAGTATTAGTATCGAATGCAAATAAATTTTAAACGGAATGGTGTTTTATAGAATGAAAATATCCGATCACATGTGCAGAGTAGAAATAGAATTATTTTGTTCAGTTCTTCCTTAGAACATTTCTTCACTCATAAATTGTTCGTTATTTTTATATGACTTTTTTTAAATGTTGAAATTCTTTTATTTATTGACTGATTGATTGATTTTAATGGTGTGTCTTGTCTAGGGTTGTTTTATGCACAAAGTTTAGGAAATATCGTGCATAGTCCGTTTATATTTACGTTTTTATATAGAAATTTCTTAACCGTGATTTTTACACTGGTATATGATATCAAGTATTCCAATGGAAGACTAATAGTGTTCACGCAGTTTTTTGGTTTTATAAATATTCCTATCAAATGCCAATAATTTTCACACAGCTATATGATTTCAAGTATTCCTAATATAAATGATTTTCACACAGTTGTATAGTTTCAAGTATTCCTATGTATCACATATAATTTTCACACAGCGAAATGATTTGAAGTATTCCTATCTAATACCAATATCTTTCACGCAGTTTTATGGTTTCAAATATTCCTTTCTAATATTAGTAAGAGTATGGTTTCAAGTAATTATTTCTCGTTAATAACAATCATTTGTTTGGACAATCCCCAGATTTCCGGAAATGGATCTTCACGATCAGATGCAGTTACCTTCATATTCAGAACACTCCTTTTTCTGGAGGTCTTACTCCTCAGTAGGAAGTTACAGTTAGCATATTCTAGGCCTCACAGACAGAACGGTGTATAATATACAAATTAACAAGCATATTCAATTGACAAAAACAGTGGATGTTATTAAATATTTGTACATATACGTTCAATTTAGACAAACGGAAGACATTGCATACGTGGGAGTCGGCCTTTAATGTGTCTCTGGGATCAGTGATTGTTTTCCCTTGTGACAATGTCCCAATGTTGTTGTCCAGGAAGTTCAGATGAGGATATGGTTCAGTCGGCTGGGGCTGCTGTATACACTGATTGCATTTCTACAGAGGGGTAAAAATCCCCCAACGAGTGTCCTGATATGACACAAAATAATCAGATGGTGAGGCTCCTATAATGCTGGAGCTTTGGGGAATACGGAGTATCCCTTTATTGCTAACGCTCCCAGGGCCACTCTGACCTGGAGTTGTAGCACCTGATAAGGTCCTATCAAATAGAACTAAACTATATACTTATGTTATACTGAATTATTTGAAGTAGAACTGTTTTTAACATTCAAACTGTGTACTTTTGCTAAACTGAATCGTTTGAAATAGAACAGTTTTTATATTTAACAGTGTTTAAACAAAAAAACTGTACTTATGCTAAACTAAATTGTTTGAAATGGAATTTTTTATATGTATAAAATTGATTTGGCATTAAAAAAACTTACAGTGGTAGATATTTCAAAATACCAAACCAAACCAAATCAAATGATAGCTGTAAGATGAATGTTGGGAGCAAGCTGAAATATAATGGCCATCTACATCAGCTTTTAGTTTAGTTTATTTGTTCAGAGGCATATCACCTCTTTATGAGTCATTTAATGCCTAAAAGATTCATTTGTAAATGCTTTCACGACAATCAAAAATAAATAAGACTTTCACTTTCAAAGCAGCAATGTCCGAAAAAATACCTCGGTGAAACGGATGATCATGGCAGAGAATTGAAAATAAAGCACACTTTTAATACGATGATACATTTGGGCCATATATTTAACTTGAGAAATGCGTTTCCGATTAAAAAACAAACACAATCTTGCTCGATTACGGTATATAGATTTCAGCTTCTTCGTTTGATGGCATATAAACCTTCATTGACTATTTAATGCCCAAATTACCCTTCTAGGAAGATAGTAGTGATGCTATTTAACAGAAAGTTGGTAGACACGAGGGGATTCACACCAAATTAATACTCAAAGAATGTTGGATGCTAAGACATTCACTACCACGAAAAACAAAGCAACACAAAAATAACTAATCCGACAAATAAAAACGAAAAACAAAACAATATGAAACTGAGGCAGTTTTTAGAAATGGTATGCTTTTCTCCCTTGTAACATGTAGATTTTCGCTCTTGTGGATTAAGAAATTTGCTTTTCAAAAACTGTATTTTTTCTTGCACTGTTAGATGCCATGACTTCACACACACACACACACACACACACACACACACACACACACACACACACACACACACACGTTCTTTCTTTCTCTCTCTCTCTCTCTCTTTCTTTCTCTCTCTCTCTCTAATATTTACCTCAAGTTAATTAGATTTTTCTTTATCGCAGAACATCATTTTGTATTTCTCCAAATAATGATATAACGAAGGTAACGATGAAATCCTAAACGTTTTTGTATGAACAACAAAAAAAAGCATGTATGCTTGTATATGCGCATGCGTACACTTAACACACACACATATATATATATATATATATATACGCCTGTGTGTGTGTTATTGTGTTTTGGTGAGGCTATCCATATGTATATGAAATGTATATGTGAGGAAAGAAGTGATGGAAGGTTCAATAAGTTTGTAAATGTATATATATATATATATATATATGTATATATGCGTGTGTGTGTGTGGCATACGGATATGAATATGCATGCTTAGCTGTACATGTATATATATATATATATATATATATATGCATATAGATGAATATATATGTATATGCAAAAGGTTCTATATAATTATATATGTATGCACACGAAAATAAAACCTAAAATATAAACATATACTTGAATCGTCTCACACACAGACACAGACATATACACGCACGCACGCACGCATATATATATATATATATATATATACGTATAAGACCTAGATGGATACGCCCAGGGATAAAGAGATCATACTCCTTGTCTCTCTACACTGTTCTTCATATGACTAACTTCTCTTAGATATAGAGAATTGTATTTTTTCACATATATATGAAATTGTCGACTGTGCATTCTACGTCCTTCGACTACATTTTATAGATTATATGGACATTTTTTTCTTCCCTTTTTTTCGAAAGGGAAGGTTTTTTTCTTTTTCCGTATCGAATGAGTTTTATGACTCTTTTGGCCCGCCATCTTAACCCGACCTTCTCGACATTGGAGCATCTCAATAAAACCGAGGTTACAATATTATATCCCACAACAAGTAATGGACGGCCATGAAAACGATAATGATAAAGAAAGTAAGAAAAAAAAAGAAAGTTTAATAAAACAACTTTCACAACACCAAGAGCAATAGCAACAAATGTAACAGCCACAGAAATAATCATAATAAAACATCTATAATCCCAATATTATATCTTCATCGTTACAACTACGATCGGATAGGTCGTAGTTGTAGCGATGAAGATATAATATTCGGATTATTGTCTCTACTCTTTCCTCTCTTTTTCTAAGTATACATGAAACGCCATTTTCTTACTTTTTTTTTCTCCTTTTCATTGTAATGCGTTGACGTATGTTTCAGTGTTCTAGCCTTGACTGAAGAATAAATTCACTGTCCATTTCCGGAGAGGAGGGACCTCTTCCCCAAGCAGTGCCTGCCCCTTTCAACTAAAAGGGGTAGGGTCAGGTTTATTACTTGATACCCTAGGCACCCTGTAAAGAATAACGCCAACAAGAATCGACCAGTTTTGTCACAGTTCTGTTCTCGAGAGAATACTTACGTTAATCTCTACCACGGGCCATATCTGACCCTCGAGTAAATACCAATTCCTGAACACCCATAATCCATTTATTCCTGCTTAACAATAAATTATAACAAAACAAAATGACACATCATACCAAAAATTAAGTATATACAATAAGCATTTCTTTAATTGGAATCATTTTGAGATGAGGCTTCTTGATCTGAGAATTAATTTTTATTTATTGCGGACTTTTTGTCCTCATCTTGGTAGTTTTTTTTTTGTGTTGTTTCTTCTTTCACTACGTTTCGGCCAAATTTCACCTCTGGCCTTCTTCAGGTGATTTACCGCGACCTTGGATAGGAATGCTGAGTCTTGTAACCGTATCCCAGTAATTACTGCCTTCCATAGTTGTTGTCTTGGTCAAAAACGTGGCGCAGCGGATAGAGGCGTTGAGTCTCAACGGTTCCAGGTGAGCATTGTCAGAGGATAGCGGTTTCAAATCCTACCCAAGCCGGCCAGAGGTTTACTTGGCCAAAAACGTGGTGCGATAGTATCGATACCGCTGTATGGATGCACTACTTGGACGCTAACTAAACGGCTAGAGAAAAAGCTAGACGGCAATTACACAAGAATGTTGCAAGCAATATTGAACAAGTCCTGGCGGCAACACCCCACGAGGCACCAACTATATGGCCACCGGCCTCCCATTACGAAAACTATCTAAGTCAGGCGAACTAGACATGCAGCACACAGCTGGAGAAGCAGCGACGAGCTCATAAGTGATGTACTCCTATGGACCCCCACATATGGCCGGGCAAAAGCAGGACGACCAGCTCGAACATACGTACAGCAGCTATGTGGGGATACGGGATGTAGGCCTGAAGACTTGCCAGAGGCGATGAACGATAGGGAGAAGTGGCGAGAGAGGGTCAGGGATATCCGTGCCTTTGGCACGACATGATGATGATGATGATGAACAGGTACGACTGCTCTTTGTCAGAGTGGATCTGGGAGTAATGGCAATGAAGGTGCCACACACTCCTAAGAGTTCCTGAACTGAAGCCTTACTACCGGAAGTAGTTTTGTGTCATATTAAGAAAACTTTTTTCTTTGTTGGAGAGATAGCTTATCCCTCAGTAGTTGACGCAGTTGGCTTATTCTAACAGGGTGGTCACTTGACTCGAAGAATCCTTTGATACGTCAATGTAGCTTCGGATGTCGAACACTTGAAACAAAAATAACAGAAAATTCACCTGGTACCTAAATAATCAGGACGCAAGTGTTCCCGGCGGAAATGACGCATAAATTGCGTGGGCGGCATGCTATAAGAAAGTGTGATCATGCACGTTGCGTAGGCGGCAGACTAAAGGAGATGTGACCACGCGTGAGCGTTTGGGATACATTATAATCAAGAAGGTTTTGGATCTAAACCAGAAGAGAAAAGTGGTTCGCTGAAGATCCATACCTTGGCCCCTGTGTGTACAGCTCAGCCGACTTCAACTCTCTCATATTGGACCCTCTTATTTGTATATTTTGGGTAATGAAAAGAAAAGAAAAGAAGCAGATTATCTTTTCCTACATCAGTATTGTTATCTTCATCTGATTGAATTGATTAAAAGTAATTTCTTTTTCCTTCTGAGTTGCAAGATATATTTTACAAAGCACTAATACACTTAAGAAAGGCATGAATCCAACTATTCTCCTTCCAGTTATGGGTAAATTGTAGGGGAGTCTGGGCTCTTTAACCTTAGTCTGGCAACAAGTTTAGGAGAAGGAAAACTCTGAATTAAAACCAGGTACATTTTGCTAAAAAGTTAACATTGTGTCGTAAATAGCTCGTGAGGTAGAGGTTGAGAAAATAAAACTCCTTAGAATTCAACAATTATAGATATGAAATGTCTGTGAAGATAATTGCATCGTTGATTCTGTTTTTGAAGTCGAGCACATCTGCAACTTGCAATTCTATAATCTCAAGACGATTGCGTGTTTATTGCACGAATAATTTGTTTCATTGTAGATATAATTTTAACTGATTCAACCTAACGTCTTATCTAAACATTAAAACGAACAAATGGATATCATTTAACGGCCTATTGACAGCTGTACTAAGGTTATCTATGTTTAGGCACCTCACATCGTGTAACGTTTATCTTGCTTGGTTATTGGTCTCGACAAGCTGAGTTCGATTCCTGGACGAAGTTGTGTGCGTTTAACTTCGCGCTAATGTCATTGCGAAAGGCATGAACCTATCTCTTTCTTGACTCCTGGTGTTTATGAATAGTTGGGCATACTTGACCCTTTAATTTTGGTAGGAGAGGGAAAACTAATTCTGGTATTCTATTCTTCCGGTACTCTATTCTGGTAGTCTATTGTTCAGTTCACAGTCCATCCGAAAAATGTTGTTTGGCCCATTCAACGGGCTTAGAATATGCTGACTGTATCACCGGCAGAAAAGAAGATCCCTACACCTCAAAAAATGAGGGTCTTGTACATGACACTAAACAGCATCTGTCGGTGAGACTCCACTTTTAGATCTCTTGGCAGTGTGGAATACCCACTCACTGCTATTACTTCCAGGTTCACTCTTATCCTGGAGTCCAATCTATGGAGCAAATAGATTTTTTTTTAAATTGTATTCGAAAAGAACACTTCATACCACTTAAATGTAATATATATTTTTTAAACTAAGAATGATTACTTGAAGTTCTAATAGTGAAATCAAATGTCTATTATTGAATAAGGATAATGATTTGAATCCATATTGTTGTTCGAATTAGATAGAAATACTTGAAACCAGTCAACAGTGAGAAAATTATTTCTATAAGATATTGAATATTTGATAACATATAACTGTGCAAAAATCTGATAAGAAATAGCAGCAAAAAATGCAAAAATAAATGTACAATATACATAATTATGAAACAATTGGGCATAAAATTACATGCGACATTCTGACATGCCGTTAAAATCGATCAATCAATCAATTAATTTGCCCAGTCGGCTGGGGCTGTAGAATACACCGACTGCTCCACTGCAGAGGGGTAAGACCCCCCCCCGCCCGCTAACCAATGTCCTGATATGACACTAAACAATCTGATGGTGTGGTTCCAGAGATGCTGGGGCTTTGGGGAATGCACAGCACCCCTTCATTGCCATTGCTCCCAGGTTCACTCTGGCCCGGTGTGGTAGAACCTGATAGGGCCCTATCTATGGGTTAAATAGAAGTAACAGCATACTTATGCTAAACTGAATTGTATGACTAAACTGAATAGCTTGAAATAGAAGTGTTTCTGACATTTAAACCGTACTTACATTTAAACTGCGTACTTATGCTAAACTGAATTATTTGAAATGGAACTGTTTTTGATATTGAAACTGTACTTACACTAAACTGAACTGTTTAATATAGAACTGTTTTAACAATTAAGTGTGTGTAAACAAAACCTGTACTTATACTAAACTGAATTAGCTGAATTAGAACTGCTTCACTAAACTGAATAGCTTGAAATAGAAATGTATTTCACAATTAGACTGTATTTACATTCAAACTGGGTACTTATCATAAACTGAATTGTTTGAAATGGAACAATTTTCATAAAAATTGATTTGGCGTTAAATAATCTACAAAGGTTGATCTGCCATAAAACCCAACCAACCAACCCATCATTCAATCAATCAAAACCTGGATAAGGCTGTTTGCTATGAACCCGCTCTTCTGTAGGACTGCTATAGTTAAGTAGTAGGGCAGAAAAAGCAATGTAAATTTGTTAAGAGAGTAAACTCTGGTTTGATTAATAAATCTGGCTCTCTGAGGCACCATTCTTTTGTCATCGGCTCATCCAAAAGTTGCTGCTGGTATGCACAAGCCTTAACTTCTATAAACAAATCACCAGGTTAGTTCACGAAAAAATTACCAGGCCTAGTTGGCTGGGGTTGCAGAATACACTGACTACATCTCTGCAGAGGGGTAAAACTCCCCCAACGAGTGCCCTGGATATGACACTAAACAATCTGATAGTGAGGCTCCTGTAACGCTGGAGCTTTGATGAATGAAGAGTACCCCTCATTACTATCGCTCCCAGATCCACTCTGGTCCGTAGTGATAGCACTTGATAAGGTCCTATCTATGAGTCAAATAGAACTACATGACATTTAAACTGTGTACTTTGATATTTAAACAGAGTGCAAACTAATGACTTATGCTAAGCTGAATTGCTGGAAATAGAACTGTTTAATCCTTTAACTGTGTTAACAAATTTAATATAATTGAATTGTTAGTGATACATAACAATACTTGGAACTATTTAACTGTGACCAAACAAATAATTAAAAGTAAATGGAATTATTCCTATTAGAAATAAGTGAAACCAATTGACTGCATGAAAAAATTGAGCTCGGGTTCGTTTAGACATTTTATCTACAAAAGGTGTTAAGAAATCATATATTTAATATATATATATGAAAAAAATTCAGCTTTAAATAATCTACAATGGTTGATATGCCATAATACACAACCAAACAGAATGATATATATTTAATATATATGTATAAAGAGGATTTGTCATTAAATAACCTAAAATGGTTGATATGCCATAAAACCCAACCAAACTAAATCCTATCTAATAAATATATTAGTATAAAGAGTATTTATTATTAAATAATCTACAATGGTTGATATGCCATAAAACCCAGCCAAACTAAATCATAAAAATTCAATATACATGTACAAAACTGATTTGGCATTAAATGACCTACAATGGTTGATATGCCATAAAACCAAACCAAATGAAATGAAAAAATTACTTGTGTAGTTAATCAATTTTCTTGTTTTATGGACGATCTGTCAGAAATTCACCCTTGTCCATTTTAAGAAGTGTTCAGAGTTTCTTACGAAGTAATCTATTCGGGTATTTTTTCCGTTGATTCGACTTCTGCAGCAAAGTTTGGTTTCAAGAAATTTTCGCGTTTTTCTGATGTTCTTACTTTTTTCACTTCTTTTTACTATAAGGTGTCTGCTTCTAATATTCCAAGGTATTTGTAGTTTTCTTAATCTGCAAGAGTTTTGATGTTATCACGTTTGAAGTGTTCTACTCCTTTCATTATTTTTTCTCTTTTCCTTATTATTTCATTCTTGGCGAGTTTTTCACATCAGCGATAACTGGTGGTCTTTCACTGGAGACTGTATGACAGCATGTCTCCCCAAGTCTCCAGGACTCTTCTCAGTATTCTACCCGATCTTAATAATGCTGTAGTCTGGATGGTCTCGGCTCGTTCTCAGATTTTTAAATCTTCTAGTCACTTTAACAAGCTTTTCGGGATGTTTCCGAGCGCACTAATTACAGTTGATATCACCGTCACGTTCATGTTCCACAGCTTTCTTTAGTTCTTTGGTTAGGTCTAAGAACTTGTCTTTTTGCTTACTTTCATTTTCACTCTGTGGTCCGTGGGGACGGCAAAGCCCACTATACGGTAGGTTTGTTTGCTGTTGTTGCTGATTCTCATGAGGTTTGGTCGTCTGGCCAGGAGAAGGTGATCTGTTTGTATCTCAAAATCCAAGAGAATTTTATGCATCTCATTCTCCCAGACGGATTCTGCGTTGTGCATATGTTATGTGTTCTTATGGTCAAATTTCACTTTCTTGTACGATTCCCAGTGGATCACCATCTCAACTCAGTCGTGTTTAGTCTTATATTTTTTGCGCTAAATTGTTGCCTTTACTTCTTGCAAGTTTTTCGCGTCAGAGTTAACTTTAAGCCGTAAAATATCTATACAGTTGTTTTCCATCCTATTTCAGCTACCAAGTTTTTGTTCTTTTCTGCCTGTTCTTAAGTTGCTAAAGCTGTTATTGACTGCTGTAATTCATCTTATTTTAATCTTTTTAATGTAGCCCTCGAGTACTTGTATTGATGCATGTACGCTATCCTCAAGGCTAGCGAGTCCTCTTCCTCCTTCTGTTCTTAACACATACACACTGCCAATTTCTTCTATCGAATTGTAAAGCCTTGCGCATAGTCATTAATTTTCTCCTGATTTGGTCCATTTGTCGGAGTTCTTCCCTGGTCCATTTTAAGAATTGTCTTGAGTATTTTCTTAGGAGGACTACCCAGATGTTTATCCCTTTGATGAGATATTTTTTTTGCTGAGCTTAGTTTCGGGAAGCTTTCTTGTTTCTTCTGAAGTACTCGTTCCTTAAATTTTTGTCCTACATCTTTGATGGTGTCCATATTTACCAACCCCTCCGCTAGAGCAGGATATGACACAAGGTCAATTTTTAAGCAGAGTTTAACAGGTTTGAATTCAGAGTTTTCCTTCTCCCAGACTAATTGCCTCACCAAGGCTGAAGAACCCAATCTGCCCTACTATTTACCCATAGCTGGAGGGAGAGTTATTGGATTCATACCTTTCCCAAGGGTATTAGTGCTTTGTGAAATGCAATCAGTCTCGTCTTGGATTTGAACTCGTGTCGCCGTGTCCATTTCCAAGGACGGTAACCATTACACCACGGCACCTCCACAATCTCTGATGGTGTCTGCTTTCTTTATTCAATCGTAATTTTCCATCTCTCCAAGCATTTTAATATTTCCATGATTTGGTTGTTCTATTTGTTCACTGTTTCTCTTTTCCCTCTTTTCATTATTAGCATGGCACGTATTTCAAATCCGTATTTCGTTTATAATTATTATTCACTCATTAGAGCTTTAGCCGGTGGTTTTTCACTAGAGTATGAGTAACAGCAAGTCTCCTCAAGTCTCCAGAACTCTTCTCAGTATGCTGGCCGTCCGCTTACTTCCAAGTCCTTCAGTCCCTTTAGTAATCCTTTAGTTACTGTTCCAAAAGCACCAATTACTATTGGTATAATTGTCACCTGCATGTTCCACAGTTTTTTTCAATTTCCTAGCAAGGTCGAGGTACGTATCCTTCTTTTCACATTCTTTCAGTTTTATTCTGTGGTCAGCCGGGACAGCAAAGTCGACGATTTTGCAAGTTCTCTTTTTTTTTTTGTTGATGATTATTAAGTATGGTCTTCTAGCCAAGATTAGGTGATTCGTGTGTATGCTAAAGTCCCATAAGAGTTTTATGTGTGTCTTTTTCTAGGACAGGTGTTGGGTTGTACACATACCATTTGTTTGTATGGTTAAATTTAAATTTCTTGCACATTTCCCAGTGGATCACCTTGCCGACCCAGTCGTGTCTCGTCTTATACTCCTTCTGCGCGAATTTGCTGCATTCGCTTATTATGAGATTGATGGTTTCATCTGTCAGCGGATAGTCTACATTTGCTATTTTGCTGCGTTTTATCTATTCTCGCTTTGATGTAATTGGTTCTTACGGCGTTGTCTTGTACTGCAATTAGGAGAGATTCTCTTTCTCTCTTAAAGTTTCCTTTTCTTACCCATGTCCAGGTTTTGTTGTGTGAGATGTTGTTTATTAGTCGCTTAAAACACCCATTGAGTTATTATTATTATTATTATTATTATTATTATTATTATCATTATTATAAATAATTGTCATATCATCATCATATGATTTTCCTTCTTGTTTTCCGATAATTTTCATTCACAAATCAATCACTTTTATTTGTTTTTCTTTACGGTGGGCGGTAGAATTGAACAAGCTCCTTAAAATAGAAGACATCAATGACATATCAATTTTGCCGAACCAAAAAAAGGAAATAGTTCTGACATTCATTTTTAAGGAAAAATTCTTTAGAACCAAGGAAAATATTATCCTTCCTTTTCAGTGAAAGAGCAAATTCTAAGCGGCCAGGAATCTTGGAATCAAACTCATTCATTCTCGCCGTGATACCGATGCCAACATATCCCTTCCCTACCCAAGCCCCTTGCTGCCAAAAACAAAAACGAAAGATTCCTCAGATATCAAATATCAGTTGCAGGTAAAAATCGTTTCGTCTTTGCAACTCGCCCTCATTCCCGACTGAAAATCAATTTATAGATCTATCGTTGAGACTCTTTTTATCACTATTAATCGATGAAGATTAAAAAAAGGACGATTTATACGTAGAGAGGGAAGTCAATCTCTCTATGAAGCAATCAATCAGTTTTATATTGAGCAGAAACTGGCTAATGTCAAAGCCAATTCTCCGCAGATACGACGATATTTTTTTTAAATTTTTTTATTTTTTAGAAAGAGACGAACGGATAAGAAATTAAATGTCCATTACTAACTCGATTTTCCTTTTTTTAACAAGTGAAACAATGAATTTTTCGCTATTTTTGAAGGTGTACTCTTATCATAAAGTTAAGCTTGAATACAAATCTATCTATCTATCTATCTACACATGAGGATGGAAAAATATGAAAATACTGGTCTTCAAAGGAGAATTTTATTTGTGGTTTGAATTATTTGCCATCGTTAAACGTTTCGTTTTTTTTTAATATAAAAACATTAAATCTACTCCAAGACGTTTGAATTGTTAAACAATTTTAACAATTGTAACAATTCCAACGCCCTATTAAAAAATTAAATGCTTCCATATAAAAAATAAGCAAAACGATTAACGTTGGCAAATAATTCAAACGATAGATAAAATCATCTACTATATATATATATATATATATATATATATATATATATATATATATTTTATTGTACTTCCTTTTCTCTCTCTCTCTTTTCCTTCAGTTCTCTCCTCTCTCTCTCGATTTTACATGTCTTCCCTTGTCTTTATCTATCTATCTATCTATCTATCTATCTATCTATCTATCTATCTCAAAATAACTTTATTTTTTCTGATCCAGTCTCTTAATACTTGTATATCAAAACAAATTTTACTGTACCCACCCATACAATCATTTTTGTACGTACACTAATATATATATATATATATATATATATATATATAATTGTGTGTATATGTATATGTCTGTGTATGTGTGTGTGTATCTGCACTCACGTATCTCTTTCTTAATCGTAATGCCTGTCGAAATTTCATTTACTTCTTGCCTCGACTCTTACCATTGGTCAAACAGAGATCGAAAATCCCAATTCGGTTCTTCTGCCACTTTTTGGTGTTGGATTGCATTTTGTCGCAAACAGCATGCAAGGGGAATAAGTGATTTAGACCTGTTGGCGCATCCATAACAAAAAAAAAAAAGAAAAGAAAAAAAGAAAGTGGAGTCCGGCGTGCGGCAAAAACCAATCCAAACGGTGACGTCCAGCAATTTATTCTTATTTGGTAAGGCCACATTCGATGGCTTTCATGCAATCGCTTTATGCAGGCAAAGATTGACACTTGCGCCAACAGCTCGACTATAGGAAACCGATAATGTCTAATACGCAGTAAAACAGCTGGTATATACGTGTGAATGCTCATTTCATGACGCAAGGATCGATATCACCTCTCTGTTTCCATACATGAAAAGAAACAAACGTGTGGGTATGCAAAAAGACACCCTCACACATTGATTTACAAAAAGTGCAATGTCTTTTACCAAGTGTTAGGAAGTTATTTTGCAGATATTCGATAGTGTAGAATGTTTGCGCCTCACAAATAGCCTCAGAATTAACATTACCGTCTTGAACTGAAACACTTGTGAAAGATCTTTTACACACACACACACACACACGCACACACACACACACACACACACACATACTATCTATATATCTATCATCATCCTAATATCTTACAGCTGGTGCAGATTTCCCTGACTCTCTCTCACCCCTTCTCTCTATCATCCATGTCTTCCAGACTACGTCCAGTGTCAGCTGAGAGATGTTGTAAGAAAGTTCTTGCAGGTCGGCCAATACTGATACGGCCGTGTGAAGTAGCCGATTGAAGAACGTCACTTATGGTTTCGTCTTATATTCTCTGGCAGTGTCTCGCATGTCTTATTCGACTTATTTGGATGGTTTTAGAGATGGGATATAAGTGGCCGTATAGCTGGTGTTTCGTTGGGTGTTGCTTTCAAGATTTTGTTCAATATAGCTTGTAGCATTCTTGTGCAGTTTCCGTCTAGCTTTTTCTGTAAACGTTTTGTCAGCGTCTACGTGGTGAACCCGTACAGTTGTATTGATAAAACCGCTGCTTTGAATAAATTAGGTTGTAACTTATCGGATAAATAAGACTTCCATATGATCGATAGGCTATCGATACTAGTCCAAACCTACTCTAGCCATGTATTCGGTAACGGTTTTGTCTTTTTTGTTTAATGGCATATAAACCTTTATCGGTTATTTAATGCCAAACCCATTTATTTAGAAGAACAGTAGTGGCACTATTTAACCCATAGCTTGGGGAATTAGGGAGTTCATACCTTTCCCAAGGGTATTTGTCCGAAAGTGAACGTAATAGCACGATTGGAGTTCGAACTTGCTTACAACAATACCGCAGTCTAGCACTTTGAACATTACACCACGAAGACACCTCCGTTGGCCATTTATTGACATCATTTTGAGTAGATAAGACACTGTTACGAAAGTACATGAACTTTTCCACTAATTTCAGAGAACCGCCATTTAGAGTGGAAATGGCTCTTTCTTGATTAAAACACGTGTACGCTGTTTTGTCCACATTTACATGGAAGTAAATATCTCCTGCTACCTATTTTAGGCTATTTAGCAAGGATTTGTTTGTGTTGTCCTAGCTTAGTTGATATATTTTGTGTGTGTAAAATATCTTTGTGTGAGTATGTCAGTACGTGGAAGAGAAAGAGTATTTATGCGCTGAAATGCAAGAGGTACAGCTTGAATATCTTACATCAGCAAGCGAAGACCGAAATAGCACTACGAATAAATCTATGGAAACAATCTCATTTAGTTCAGTTTAGAATCTTTAAGCGATGTTGACATCAAATATATTCTTAAAGGAAAAGAATGTTAACTTATTTACTCAAATGAAGTAAAAACTGAAAGTTTCAGTAGGTTACAGAATAAATGTGTATCTTTCGTATCGATTTTTCATAAGATCAAGGTAAGATCGAAAATAGATTTTTAAAAGTTGCATTTGTAACATTCTAGATCTAAAAGATTTTAAAATCTTTTGGGGTTTTGATCGTTCTAATTTTTCGTTGCAAGTGAAATATTGTTGTCGACGAATTTCAAAGATATCTTAAAAACAGCACGAAAGCACTGATTGGTCCATAAAAGCAAAAATACAGATATAAAAATTATAGTTTCTTGAGCCAATTTTTGCATAGATATTAACACTCTTTTAGCATAGAAATCTGTTTGTTTTCCCCCAACAAATATTGTAACATATTGAACCTCGACCGAGCCGTCAATCAAGAGATGCACCTGTGTAAATAAGCGGAAAAACAGCGAAGCAGATGCATCCCGTCGAGGATATCGGAATATCACCTTGACATGTGGACGTGGTTGAATTTGGTGCACATTAGTACGCCCACAGAAAGCAGGTGGACATCAAACAATTATATAACCAGGTGCCACAAATGGCTTGGGTCAGTCAGTTAGTCAGTTAGAGTCAGTTCCAGTTCGGTTCCAGTCGCAGTTGAAGATAGGATGCCCGCGGAGTGAGAATCAGCTTGCAGACTGAGGGCTTGCGGCCCCCAGAGACCCACGGTTGAGCAGCCCAGCCAGAATGAGAAAGAAGTGCTGCCATGGCCAGAGGAACTTTGGGTCAATATGTAGCAGTCTGTCCCCGTCTCCAACTCACCTCTCACACATAACCAACATCAACCCTTTCGCAACCCTTTCGAGAATAAAGTGTGAGAGGTATATTTTGTGTGTGTTCATTCATTGAAGTTCGTATATTATGTTGACTATGTTTCCACATGTTGTTGTATATGTATACGTATAGTTGTATGTGGCTATACAACAATATATATATATATATATAAGAAAGTAAAGTTGGTGACCTTAGTCGATGGTTACCCGAAGGCTCCCTTTTCAATAGCAACTTCACTAGGGTTAAGGGGAGGGCGGTAACTTTTGTTCCACTTTAGCCTTGATCCGTACCTTACAATGCTGAATGTTAATCTAAGCAAGACGGCGTCAAGTACCATTTTTTGAGTCTTTGGTATGCCGCGACCTAGGATTGAACCCTAGTCTCCCGCACCATTCACGAACACTCTATCTAATATATATATATATATATATATATATATATAAGAGAGTAGGATTTATGTATGCGTATATGTACATATGCGAGCATATTTCTATAGACCTGGGTCAGTTTGCCCCAGAAGTTCGCAATAGGAAGCTCTGTTTACGGTTGCACCTTTTTGCTTTGTTTTTTTTAAAGAAAATCTGTAATAATGGGTCCTTTGATTAGAACACCATCAGCAGTAATTACTGACTACTGTGGCTGTAATTTTTTTCTTTTGTTCAGAGTCGCTGTGTTTCGTCTCAGTTTCGTTGTGGCAAACACATTCTTTGCACATTTATAAACGCTATCTTACTAAAACATGATTCTCTGTACACATCACGCATTGTTCAGTAAATTTCTTATGGCTTTCACAATTCAGCAAGAAAAATCTGATTACAGACCTCTGTTTGTGACTCAAGCACTCCGTTTGATTAGCCACCATTTTGGATAGCCTCAAAACAAATATTTTAACGAGATTAGAATATCTTTTATAAACCAATTTCGAATAACACAAACTTCACATTAGTCAAAAAAATGTGAACAAATTTATTTTATTTTTTTTGAAAATTTTTCCTTTTTCATTGAATAAGATATATGGAAATATATATCAACCTCGTATATAAAAATATGATACCTATTTGATTTAACGTATTGGTGTCTAAATAAACTATATACATATACATAGTATGATGAGTAAATTGTCACCATTTTGAATTGCAATTTCGAACATGCCCTTTTTTGTTTCAGGTTTGGGCTATTGTGCAGCAAACTAGAGTAACTGCTTGAGGACCCTAAGTTTAGCAACGAGATATTGAAACATGCCCCACAAGCACGAGAACCCAGTCTTAGTTGTCAAAAATTCCACGACCAAATCATGTCAAACACTGAATGAAAACCCTTTGATTATTATGAGTCATGGGTGGATATAGCGAGAGACAAAATTCCGTGATGAACTGTAGGCAAGGATTATAACAATTTAAACCAAGAGATCAACAGAAAGGATAGCAAGAAGTCTTGAAGTCGTTCCTAGTCTGTATCAGCAGACATTGGTGATTTTTTGAACTAATTTAATCTAGGAACTTTGAAGATATTTTCACAAATTTAGAAAATACATCTGATGAAGTGTACTGTCTATATTATTTTCCTTTTTACGTAATGTAGATGTCAATTTACCCATCGTACCGTATATATATATATATATATATACGCTCCCCCATGGGGGTTGAGCGCTCTGGCGAAGGAATTGTCGGCCGCCACTAGCGTAATGCAAAGCTCTTCGTAAGAATTGAGCACTCTGGTAGCCGATAAGGTATTAAAAAAATGTAAACAAAGGCTGCTGCTGCTGTTGCTAAAATAAATACCTTAAAATTCCCTTAGCCA
Source organism: Sepioteuthis lessoniana (assembly GCA_963585895.1). Classification (NCBI taxonomy): domain Eukaryota; kingdom Metazoa; phylum Mollusca; class Cephalopoda; order Myopsida; family Loliginidae; genus Sepioteuthis; species Sepioteuthis lessoniana. The sequence continues at coordinate 15,936,562 of OY757914.1, read as the reverse complement.
ACGTAGTCCGCTTGGTGGCCGACAGGTTTGAAGCTTAGTCTAACGTAAAGATGGACGGGTTTCGATCCCGGCTTCGAGCGTCCTGCGTGTCTAGCCACACTGAAGAGTTCTGATAGAACGAAACAGTCTGTCTGTGGATGACTATATATATATATATATATATATATAAATGTATATAAATGTAGTACTCACTGTGTCATGTGTAAGTATTTACACACACACACACATTTCTACAAATATATATTCTTCAACACTGATCACACCGTTTTGCTTGGGATTGTATCAAACAAGAAAAGATACCTCTTTATAGAAGGTGGTAATATCCGTTTCATCACTGACAATAGTGAGACCTAAGCAACATATGATTTTTATGCAATGGTTGCCATTCAATGTAGCACACATAGTTCTCTGTCGGAATATCTCAGAGCTATTTTGTAATTTTAAAGCACGAAGACGAAGAAGCATTCCTACCTCTTCAATTGCGGCATTGGCAGAGTTTTTCCATTAAGAAAATATCCATCTATTGCAGTTATCGTGGTGTTTTAGTTCTTGTTCGCTATGGTAATATCTACGTTTGAGTGTGCATATAATGTCTATATTCTTCTCAGTTTCAGATGATGTAAGGTTTATGGTACTTAGTGTTCTGATGTTAAAAGTAGCTCTGCTGAGAGTTTGCTTAGTCGGCTTGAGCTCAAGAATATACCGACTGTTTCTCTGCAAAGGGGTATAACCTCCACCAACGAGAGACACTAAACAATCTGATGGTGAGGTTCCAGTAATGCAGGATCTTTGAAGAATGCTGAGTACCCCCTTCATTGCCTTCGCCCCCGGGTCCACTCTGGTCCAGAGTGGTAGCACCTGAAAGGGTTTTATATATGGGTCAAATAGAATTAAACTGTGTACTTATGCTAAACTGAATAGTTTGAAATAAAACTGTTTTTGACATTGAAACTGTGTACTTATGGTAAATTGAATTGGTTGAAATAGAACTGTTATATATCTACAATAGATTTGGCATTAATAACATACAATTGTTGATGTGCCATAAAACGAACCCAACCCAAGCCAAACTAAATCTGTTGAGAGGGCTTTTGCTGCTAAGTAAATTTGGTTTAGGCTCTACAAATGATTTCTTATCACTGTGGCTAGTCTTCCAACCTCAACAGAACGCACCTCTTGTTAACCTGCGCGAAGGGTGACGAGGTTTGGAAGCATTGTTTAATTTAGTGTCATACTAATCTTTTTTGTGGCTATTTTTCTCATCAGTAGATGCTACCCTTATAGAACAGTAGAAGTAGCTTCTTATCTGAACTATGTGAAGTTTCTTCATTCAGGATCAGCTGAAGCGCGACATTGACTCGCCTTTTGATTCATCCGTCTGATTCACATCCACCATGCTGCATCCTGTAGGTTTCTATTTCTCTGCACTTGTATTGCTTGTATAATGCTTCCTTCCCTAAGAGAGTATTATCAAGGGTCAAACAACGGCTTGGACCATTGTAGTGTCTCTTGTTTTATTGTCAGTACTATATTTGATCATGTGAGCTTTCCTTCTCAGAAAACCAAAGCTATTATACTTATACTGAGTTAAAACTTAGAAATTACAAAGTAAAAGTCCAAATATCTTACATTATTTTCACCAGGTTTTGTTGATTGATAATATGACTTTCTTTGATAAATTAACTTTTTTCTTTTTCCGTTTTTTCTCCTCTCTCCAACTTTATTCATTCTCCATTTTAGGTTTGTTGGATTTTATGGCATATCAACTTTGATCAGTTATTTAATGCCAAATCCTATTTATACAAATACAAGTATACATGATTTATAAAGCGGTTGATTATTTTGGTTTCTTCGAGTTTTCATTTGATGACATTTTTAAACGAGTCTGAACTCAATTTTTGCACACAGGTAAATGGATATACATATGATTTGTTAAGTCAATTGTTTTTAGGTGATTTCATTTGTAAATGAGAACTAATTTGATTGTCCACAAATATTGCTATTATTTCTATATGGCTAAACGTTTTTATTTATTGCTATCTAACTAATAAGTCTATTCAATTTTAATTTTGTTTGCAGACAGCAAGGTGGACACAAGTTTCGCTATTTAATACTAATTATTCTATTTCAGCATTGTTCATTTATTTGCTCACAGTTAATGGTTCCAAATAATGCTATGTATTACCAGTAATTCAATTTAGACACGCAGATAAAAGAATATCAAACATTGCTATTTAATACAAATCATTCTCTTCATCTTTACTCATTTGGTGTCAGACAGTTAAATGGTTCAAATTATTGCTATGTATCACTAACAAGTCAATCAAACATAAGTAAAGTGTTCATATAGAAAATGATCAAACGTTTCTATTTCTAACAATTCAATTCAACATCAATCATTTGTTTGCCCTCAGTTTAAATGTAAGACTGTTCTATTTAGTTTGTTGGCTGGTTGTTTGGTTTGATTTTATGGCATATCAACAATTTTTAAAGCTAAATTCCTTTCCTACATATATATTAGTTGGTGTTGAATGAGCAGTGAAAACGGGAAATTACGTGAAAAAATATATGCAAAAGTAAATGTTTCCCAGGAGGCCTCTGACAAGAAGCGAAATCGGCGTGTGCCTAAAAAGAGGAGTTTCCTGGCTTAAAAAAAAACTTTTTCTCAGAAGCTTTTATCACCTCGACTTAGACGGATGCACTCTTTTCTCTCGGCTGCTAGTCGGGAACTCACGTGCTTATTAAGTCCCAAAATTAGCAGCTGGTTGTGTCTCCTACTAGTAGCGGCGTCTGATGATTCCATAATATCTTTCAACCACCTTGTCTGTTGGTGGATGACTATTTGTGTCTAAAGGTGTCCTTGTCTTTTTATTCCTGCCCTTAATTTCCTTCCTGTTTCGAGAAACAAATAAGATAACAATTCTATGGGAAAAGGGAAAAAAGGAGTCAGATACAAGCCTCAGAATTTCCCAACAATACGTATATACGAAAACTCCTATATCATGCCCCATATAATAAATATATTTGTAAATATTTTGTTGATAATGCTTTTAAACAAGCTTCAGTTCGTTCTTTTGTACACAGTTACATAGTTCCAAGAATTTCTACGTATCACTAACAATTCATTTAAATATAAATCATTTGTGTAATTGTTCAAATTGTTCTATTTCAAACAATTCAATTCTGCATGAGTCGACGAAGTTAAATGGTTCAATTATTGCTACGTATCACTAATAGTTCAATTAAACATCAGTCATTTGTTTACATACATTTAAATAATCAAAGGGATATGTCATTTGTTTTCACACAGTTTGGATATCAAATAGTTCTATTCAACCAATTGATAGGACCCTATCAGGTGCTACCACACATAGTCTGAGTTGACCTGAGAGTAATGGCAATGAAAATCTCCAAGGCTATGTTAGATATTTGATTTTTGACAAGCCACGTGAGTCATGTGGATATTAAAACAGGCTATTCACCAATGTGTTAAAGTAATCAAAACACAGTGGAAATGCCACTTGAATTGTGTGCGTGGCATACCGGAAGAAAGAGTGACAGCTAGGATAACGTGGGCGTCCGGAAAATCTTAAAACGACTGAATACTTTCGGCCCAAGGACTCTGACCTTGTGCAAGACATCCTAGGTTTGAGAGGCAAAGAAAGGTCTATAACTGTACGAGGTTGGCTAAAGTCGAAAGCAAGTATGATCCTAGAAGAAAAGGGTGCCTTGCAAAGGCCCCGTAGTTGAAAAACATATTGAAGCTGAGATGATTTGATGTTTTGAGCTGACCTGTACCAGTCCTGTGAAATAATAATGATAAACCAATCATATCAAAGCGAGAATAGTAAGACGCAACAAAATAGCAGTGACAGAGATGAAACTATCAATCACATAATGAGCTAATGCAGCAAATTAGCACAGAAGGAGTATAAGACAAAAGTGATCTACTGGGAGATGCGCAAGAAATTTAAATTTGACTATACGAACAAATGGTATACGCACAACCAAGCAGCTGTCCTAAAAAAATGACTCACATAAACTCATTTGGGACTGTGAAATACAGACAGATCACCTAATTTCGGCCAGAAGACCAAACCTAATATAAATCAAGAAAAAGAAGAAAGAGAACTTGCAAAATTTTCGACTTTGCTGTCCCGGTTGACCATAAAATAAAACTGAAAGAATGTGAAAAGAAGGATAAGTACCTCGACATTGCTTCGGAATTGAAAAAAACAACTATGGAACATGAAAGTGACAATTATAACAATTTTGATTGGTACTTTTGGTACAGTTACAAAAGGGTTATTAAAGGGACTGGAGGACTTGGAAGTTGCCGGCCGAGTGGGGACCATCCAAACTACAGCATTATTGAGAACGGCCAGAATACTGAGAAGAATCGTGGAGACTTGAGGAGACTTATAATCCGTCAAACTCCAGTGAAAGACCATCAGCTAACACTGATGTGAAAAAACTCTGAGATAATAATAATAATAATAATAATAAGACGAACAAGAAGAAAAAAAAGCAATTCACTGATATTCGTATATCACTGTGTGTATATCTGAGATGTTCCCGATTCTCTCCAAGCAACTATTTCGTACAAACTCGTAATAAACAAAAACAAGTAAATATGTAGATTATATCTTTATACATAAGATTTGTTGTCTCTTTTCCCAATATGTAACAACTGGAGCCTCGCCATCAGATTGTTTAATGTTATATCCTCAACACTCGTTAAGAGATGCAGTTGGTGTATTCTACAGCCCTAACCGACTGGACTAACAATATTTACATAGGAAAAAATAATCTAATACACTTTACCACTTTTTTCAACGGTCCTATCCTTTTCAAAAGTATAGACGAGTTAAATATTTATAGAAAATAGAAGATTTAAACATTTTGGCTCACCTTGGAATTGACTTTTGAGTTTGCGTATTTTACTTCTTATCCGTATTTCTTCTTTGTAATGAGGTTAGGGAAAGTTTTATCAAATTATAGCCTTCTTTGGAAAGATATATAATTCATCAGAGAGAACGGCTTCGAGCTGACAAAGAAAAGAGGCAGAAGGTACCCTGCAAAAACAATTACCGACGCCGACTACGCCGATGTCATAGCGATACTGGCAAATACACCCAACCAAGACGAAACACTACTGCATAGTTTGGAACGAGAAGCCGCAAGTATAGGACTCTATGTCAATGCACACAAAACGGAATATATGTGCTATAATCAAACGGGTAATATCTCCACTCTAGACGGAACCCCTCTTAAACTAGTAGACAGATTCACTTACCGAGGAAGCAGCGTCGCATCAACCGAAAAGGACATCGAAACGAGGTTAACGAAAGCATGGACAGCTATCAATAGTCTATCGATTATATGGAAATCAGACCTAACTGATAAAATGAAACGCTGTTTCTTCCAGGCAGCGGTCGCATCGATACTGCTATATGGATGCACTACATGGACTTTAACAAAACGGCTGGAGAAGAAGCTGGACGGCAATTACACAAAAATGCTGCGTGCAATCTTGAACAAGTCCTGGCGGCAACACCCCACGAGACACTACCTGTACGGCCACCTGCCTCCTATCACGAAAACTATTCAAGTTAGACGAACCAGACATGTGGGACACTGCTGGAGAAGCAGGGACGAACTCATAAGCGATGTACTCTTATGGGCCCCCACACATGGCAGTGCAAAAGCAGGATGACCAGCACGAACATACATTCAGCAACTATGTGAGGATACAGGATGTTGTCCAGAAGACCTGCCTGAGGCTATGAACGATAGGGAAAAGTGTCGAGAGAGGGTCAGGGATATCCCTGCTAACAGCACGACATGATGATGATGATGATGTATATATAATCTATAAGCAATCAACCAAATTGGTTGTCACTTTTATATCTATTCCACGGATACGTGTATGTATTTACCCAACCCTTATGTCACAGGAAAGATGCGATACAAGGTTACTTTTTAAGCGAGGTTTACTGTTTTGAATTCAGAATTTTCCTTCTCCCAGACCAATTGCCATACCACAAAGAGCTCTGTCTGACCTATTTACCCATTGGTCAAGAGCGAATAATCGGATACATACGTTTTTAAAAGGCATTAGTTCTATGTGAAGTGCTCATAGCTTCATCTATGATTTGAACTCGTGTCACTGTGTTCATGTCCGACGGTGATAACCGATACATTACGAGTGCCTCTTTACATAGATACATGTATGTATCTATCCAACCCTTTTGACATGTACAGGATGACATACCGCCAATTTTAAAGCGGTGCAATGCTGAGTTGTATAAAGAATTTTCCTTCGCTATGACTGGATGCCTCGCAAAGGCTAAAGAAGCAAGATTGCCTCAATATACTTGGCATGAGGTTAAGAAAGATTGATTCATTTCTTTCACAGGGCCATTAGCGTGAAATGAAATGCTATCAGTCTCGTCCAAGATTTGAAATCGCGTCGCCGATTCCATTTGTCATGACTTTCTTCTTTCTCTTCTTTTCTCATTTTCTCTGTCTCTTTATCTTTCCCCATCTTTTTTCCACTTCCGCTCACTCTGAGCTTCTTCTTCTTCTTCTTCTTCTTCTTCTTCTTCTTCTTCTTCTTCTTCTTCTTTACCTTTAATTTTCTCTTTCCTCTTCTTTTCCCTTTATCATTTCTCTTCCTTTCATAATTATCCTCCTTTTCGTTTCGCATTTTCTGTCTCTTTCTCCTTCCTTTTACCTTCTTCTTCTTCTTCTTCTTCTTCTTCTTCTGCTTCTTCTTTTTCTTCTTCTTCTTTAATTTTCTCTTTCCTCATCCATTCATATTTTTTGTTTCTCTCTCTGTCCATTTTCTTCTCCCACTTCATTTATTTCACTTTATTTCTTTCGTCTTTTTTCTCTTCTTTTCTTCTTTCCTCTTTTTCAACTTTTCACCTTTTTTCTCTTCCTTTCATCCCCTTTCTCTTTATTTTCCTTTCTTCTTTCCTTTTCCTCACACCTTCTTAATTCTTTTTCTTTTTTCTTTTCTTTTTGTCCTCTTTCTATTCCTTTCTCATTTCTACCATTTATTCATCATGCTCCTTTCATCTTCACCTCTTTCATTATGTGTGTGTGTGTGTGTGTGAGCTTGTTAACTTGTGTTTATACAGCGTACAGGAAGGTATCTGTTGGTATATATATCCATAAACCTATGAATATGCCATCCCATCATGCACCTGGTAATAGAGATGTCCCTTGTAGCTAAATCTGAAATCACGCCATCCTCTGCCGATATTTACAAAGTTGCGTGCCTTAGAAATTGCCTTTGGAGATCAATCACTTATTGAGTTTGTGATATAAGTTTCAATATAAGGATGTCTATACGATCAGCTCTTGTCTTGAATCTAATTTTCTTTGCTTTCTCCCTTGAAGACTGTTAGGCTTACACGTATCCTTGAATAGAAAACCCATAATGAATATCCCGGCAAGGATTGATAATTAGCAAAAACAAAAGAACCTGCCGAACTGTGAACTTTGCAATCCCGGTGGACCATAGAGTAAAAATCAAAAAGAGAGACAAGTACTTAGAACTTGCTTGAGAACAAAGAAAGTTCTGGAATATGAGAGTATCAGTGATACCAAGAATGATTGTCCCTAAAGGTTTGGTTTCTTTGTTTATGATATATTAACCTTTTTAGGTTATTTAATATCAAAGCCATTCTCCTAAAAGAACAGTAGTGGTACAATTAACCCATAGGCAGGAGTATAAGGGGGGTCATACATTTCCCAAGGGTATTTGCCCGAAAGTGATCGTAATAGCGCGACTGGAATATGAACTCGCTTACAACGATTCTGCAATCCAACGCTTTAACCAATACACCACGAGGACACCTCCTATCCCTAAAGGATTTGAAAGGAGACTGAAAGAATTGATCTTCGCCTTAAAATCTGATTTAAATTTAAGCTTTACAAAATTGGATATTTGATAAGCAGGAACCCAATGAATGTGGATAAAAGAGAATTGCAGTAATTATTCAAACAGTATTCTGTCTTTTTTTGTCTCTGACTCTTCCTCTCTTCCCGCCTGGGTCACAGAACTGGAATTTTTTGTCCCTGTCTCTTCCTCTCTTCCCACCTGGGTCAAATAACTGGAATTTTTTGTCTCCGTCTCTTCCTCTCTTCCCAACTGGGTCACATAACTGGAATTTTTTTTGTCTCCGTCTCTTCCTCTCTTCCCACCTGGGTCACAGAACTGGAATTTTCTTGTCTCTGTCTCTTCCTCTCTTCCCACCTGGGTCACATAACTGGGTGTTTTTTTGTCCCTGTCCCTTCCTCTCTTCCCAACTGGGTCACATAACTGGATTTTTTTTTGTCTCTGTCTCTTCCTCTCTTCCCACCTGGGTCACATAACTGAACTTTTTTTTGTCTCTGTCTCTTCCTCTCTTCCCACCTGGGTCACATAACTGGAATTTTTTGTGTCTGTATCTTCCTCTCGTCCCACCTGGGTCACGTAACTGGAATTTTTTTGTGTCCGTCTCTTCCTCTCTTCCGAACTGGGTCACATGACTGGATTTTTTTTGTGTCTGTCACTTCCTCTCGTCCCACCTGGGTCATATAACTGGAATTTTTTTGTCTCAGTCTCTTCCTATCTTCCCACCTGTGTCCCATAACTGGAATTCTTTTGTCTCCGTCTCTTCCTCTCCTCCCACCTGGGTCACATAACTGGGTTTTTTTCTCTCTGTCACTTCCTCTCTTCCCACCTGGGTCACATAACTGAACTTTTTTTGTCTCTGTCTCTTCCTCTCTTCCAACCTGGGTCACATAACTGGAATTCTTTTTTCTCTGTCTCTTCCTTTCTTGCCACCTGGGTCAAGTAACTGGAATTTTTTTGTCTCTGTCTTTTCCTCTCTTCCCACCTGTGTCACATAACTGGAATTTTTTTGTCTCTGTCCCTTCCTCTCTTCCCACCTGTGTCACATAACTGGAATTCTTTTGTCTCTGTCTCTTCCTCTCCTCCCACCTGTGTCACATAACTGGAATTCTTTTGTCTCCGTCTCTTCCTCTCTTCCCAACTGGGTCACATAACTGGAATTCTTTTGTCTCTGTCTCTTCCTCTCCTCCCACCTGGGTCACATAACTGGGTGTTTTTGTCTCTGTCTCTTCCTTTCTTCCCACCTGGGTCACATAACTGGAATTGTTTTGTCTCTGTCCCTGCCTCTTTTCCCACCTGGGTCACATAACTGGAATTTTTTTGTCTCTGTCTCTTCCTCTCTTCCAACCTGTGTCACATAACTGGAATTCTTTTTTCTCTGTCTCTTCCTCTCTTCCCACCTGGGTCACATAACTGGAATTTTTTTGTGTCCGTCTCTTCCTCTCTTCCGAACTGGGTCACATAACTGGATTTTTTTTTGTGTCTGTCACTTCCTCTCGTCCCACCTGGGTCATATAACTGGAATTTTTTTGTCTCTGTCTCTTCCTATCTTCCCACCTGTGTCCCATAACTGGAATTCTTTTGTCTCCGTCTCTTCCTCTCCTCCCACCTGGGTCACATAACTGGGTTTTTTTCTCTCTGTCACTTCCTCTCTTCCCACCTGGGTCACATAACTGAACTTTTTTTGTCTCTGTCTCTTCCTCTCTTCCAACCTGGGTCACATAACTGGAATTCTTTTTTCTCTGTCTCTTCCTTTCTTGCCACCTGGGTCAAGTAACTGGAATTTTTTTGTCACTGTCTTTTCCTCTCTTCCCACCTGTGTCACATAACTGGATTTTTTTTGTCTCTGTCCCTTCCTCTCTTCCCACCTGTGTCACATAACTGGAATTCTTTTGTCTCTGTCTCTTCCTCTCCTCCCACCTGTGTCACATAACTGGAATTCTTTTCTCTCTGTCACTTCCTCTCTTCCCACCTGGGTCACATAACTGAACTTTTTTTGTCTCTGTCTCTTCCTCTCTTCCAACCTGGGTCACATAACTGGAATTCTTTTTTCTCTGTCTCTTCCTTTCTTCCCACCTGAGTCACATAACTGGAATTGTTTTGTCTCTGTCCCTGCCTCTTTTCCCACCTGGGTCACATAACTGGAATTTTTTTGTCTCTGTCTCTTCCTCTCTTCCAACCTGTGTCACATAACTGGAATTCTTTTTTCTCTGTCTCTTCCTCTCTTCCCACCTGGCTCACATAACTGGAATTTTTTTTTCTCTGTCTCTTCCTCTCTTCCCACCTGGGTCACATAACTGGAATTTTTTGTCTCTGTCTCTTCCTCTCTTCCCACCTGGGTCACATAACTGGAATTTTTTTGTCTCCGTCTCTTCTCTCCTCCCACCTGGGTCACATAACTGGGTTTTTTTCTCTCTGTCACTTCCTCTCTTCCCACCAGGGTCACATAACTGGGTTTTTTTCTCTCTGTCACTTCCTCTCTTCCCACCTGGCTCACATAACTGGAAATTTTTCGTCTCTATCTCTTCCTCTCTTGCCACCTGGGTCACATAACTGGAATTTTTTGTCTCTGTCTCTTCCTCTCTTCCCACCTGGGTCACATAACTGGAATTTTTTGTCTCTGTCTCTCCCTCTCTTCCCACCTGGGTCACATAACTGGAATTTTTTGTCCCTGTCTCTTCCTCTCTTCCCACCTGGGTCACATAACTGGAATTTTTTGTCCCTGTCTCTTCCTCTCTTCTCACCTGGGTCACATAACTGGAATTTTTTTGTCTCTGTCTCTTCCTCTCTTCCCACCTGAGTCACATAACTGGAATTTTTTTGTCCCTGTCCCTTCCTCTCTTCCCATCTGGGTCACATAACTGGCATTTTCTTGTCTCTGTCTCTTCCTCTCTTCCCACCTGGCTCACATAACTGGAGTTTTTTTGTGTTTGTCTCTTCCTATCTTCCGACCTGGGTCACATAACTGGAGTTTTTTTTCTCTCAGCCTCTTCCTCTCTTCCCACCTGTGTCACATAACTGGCATTTTCTTGTCTCTGTCTCTTCCTCTCTTCCCACCAGTGTCACATAACTGAAATTTATTTCTCTCTGTCCCTTCCTCTCTTCCCAACTGGGTAACATAACTGGCATTTTCTTGTCTCTGTCTCTTCCTCCCTTCCCACCTGTGTCACATAACTGGAATTCTTTTGTGTCTGTCCCTTCTTCTCTTCCCAACTGTGTCACATAACTGGAATTCTTTTGTGTCTGTCCCTTCCTCTCTCCCCAACTGTGTCACATAACTGGAATTCTTTTGTGTTTGTCCCTTCCTCTCTTCCCAACTGTGTCACATAACTGGAATTCTTTTGTGTCTGTCCCTTCCTCTCTTCCCAACTGTGTCACATAACTGGAATTCTTTTTTATCTGTCCCTTCCTGTCTTCCCAACTGTGTCACATAACTGGAATTCTTTTGCGTCTGTCCCTTCCTCTCTTCCCACCTGGGTCACATAACTGGAATTCTTTTGTCTCTGTCTCTTCCTCTCTTCCCATCTGGGTCACAGAACTGGCATTTTCTTGTCTCTGTCTCTTCCTCTCTTCCCACCTGGGTCACATAACTGAAATTTTTTTATCTCTGTCCCTTCCACTCTTCCCACCGGGGTCACATAACTGGCATTTTCTTGTCTCTGTCCCTTCCTCTCTTCCCACCTCTGTCACATAACTGGATTTTTTTTGTCTCTGTCTCTTCCTTTCTTTTCACCTGGGTCAAGTAACTGGAATTTTTTTGTCCCAGTTTCTTCCTCTCTTTCCACCTGGGTCACATAACTGGAGTTTTTTTTTGTGTCTGTCTCTTCCTCTCTTTCCACCTGGGTCAAATAACTGGAATTTTTTTTGTCTCAGTCTTTTCCTCTCTTCCCACCTGGGTTACATAACTGGCATTTTCTTGTCTCTGTCCCTTCCTCTCTTCCCACTTGGGTCACATAACTGGCATTTTCTTTTCACTTTCCCTTCCTCTCTTCCCAACTGGGTCACAGAACTGGCATTATCTTGTCTCTGTCTCTTCCTCTCTTCCCTGGTAACGGTATGGTATTATTGAATTCACTAAAGTGCAAATTTATAAACATTCATATCAATTATAAATATACTCATCTGAAATCCAGAATCTGACTCTAGGAATTACTTCTTAAATCTTAAACCACTGGAAAAAATGACCGTGATACTTTTACAAAGTTAAAACTTCATTTTTTTCCGTCCTTTTTTATTTTTTGGCCAACTTACGAGTTCTCTTTATCAAAAGAGTACCATGTTACATTTGTTACTGGAGCACAGATCTTAATCAAACTATCTTGTATAGATATTTGTCACTGCCTCCTACCAGACAGGACTTGACACAAGGTTAAAATCCTGAAGGCCGATTAACGTGGGGATAAAGGGGAGAGGAAGGTCGGGAACGAGCCTAGACTCGAACCCTGCTGCTCATTGACCCACTAAGTGCAATGTAGGTCTAATGAGTCAAGCAGTATCACGGACCTAAATCTAGATCCGGGCACGTATGCCAGAATATAGCTTGAACTAGACCGTGAGGTCTATTGCTATACAAAGGGTGCATAGGTGTCATAAGAGCAGCTCGCCCACTCAAGGTGACTCAAATCTGCCATTGATCGATACCCCATCCGGCACGAATGCCAGACGGCCCAGCAAAAGCCGGGGAAAGTATCTTATTTAGCCACATTAAACTACCCATGAAAAATGACGAATGTAAATCCAAAACAAACGTTGGACCCAAACAAGAGGTCTTGGTGTCGTGATCGGCAGGAGCTCTCTTAATAGCCAACATAGGGGATCCAGTCGGTATTCTGTGAACATTGGTTGTTGATTCATCAGGTACAGAAAGACCTACGCCACAATCCATCTGAGAGACATATAAGAAAAAATCGACAAAAGAACCCAAAAAATTAATCAACTGTTATTTTAAAAGAGGATATAGTAAACAACGTGAAGAGGATGTAGAAAATCGAGAATAGGAATCTGAATAGAATCTGCGAAATGTGAGACAAGTCAAAGATTTGCCGACTAAGAAAGGTTGATTTAAAAGAAAGGCTCGTTGTCTGACCTAGAGATACTAGAAATAAGAGGACAGATAAATCGTGAAGAACATACTTAAAGATACCCCCTAAATGAATTGGAACAAAATATTGAAAACAAAATAACCCCTGAGCTGAGAAACACATTAATCTTAACACCCCCGCCCAAAATGGAGAATTAATAAAAAAAATAATTATGAATGAACAGAAGACAACATTACCAACCCTAAGGAATCGAGTCCGAGAAAAAGTCAAGGTAAATACTGAAAAAGTAATGTATTGCACCATATTTCAACGGACATCATCAACGAACTGAATGAGCTAATCTATGAAGTAGCAAAACTCGTAAGTAATAAAAATAGGTATCCTCCAAAGAAATCCGAACAGATATACAAAATCTGGATTGGAAATGAGGTTAAAAGGACAAATAAAGAAAGTACGGGAACAAGCGAAACTACTAAGGAAGGTGAAACATACAACGGAAAGAAAAGACCTCTAAAAGGCAACTGAGAAATCTGACAACACAACTGGAAGAAATAAATCAAAATGCTTTAATGAAAGAAAGGAAACTCAAAAAGATACCGAGATGAAGTCAAACAATACAAACAAAACAGGACCGTTAAAAATTACGAAAGATATTTCTATTAACAGGATGGTGAGAACTACACAAAGAAAAACCAACAACTGAATCCGAAGGAAACAAAACATTTTTGGAAAAAAATATGAAGAAAAAAGAACCTATTATAATGCTCACTTGATACATAACGTGCACGAGGACTCTCTAAGAGCAACACTCAAGAAAATACCAAGTTGGAAAACGGCAGGTCATGATGGAATACATACATTCTGGTTTTAAAATTTCAGGTCCACCTAGGACAGACTTACGAGGATCATTGAATAAGTTTCCAGACTTTTTCGTATGGGCGTATTTATTGATAGCACACACATGAAACTCTAGTCCCGTTCGAAGCAATCTCCTCCGGCTGTAATGCATTGCTGTACCGTTCCAACAACTTCTGGAAGGCCCCGTGGAAGTCTCAATGACCTTGTCACGGCCTCTTTCATCTCCTCAATTGTCTCAAAACGACATTCTCTGAGCATAGGGAATAACCAAAAGTCACAGGGAGCAAGTTTTGGACTATAGGGAGGTTGAGGAACTGTCTTGATGCCCATCTTGGTCAAATAGTCTGTGACCAGGATAGAGTTGTGGACTGGTGCATTGTCCTGCTGGAAATGCCACTGATCTGATTTGAAGAGTGCTGGCCTCTTCCGACGGAATCTCTTCCTGAACTCCCTTAAAACCTCAACATAGTTGACTGTCTGTCCAGTGGGAACCCAGTGCATGTAGATCATGCTAGTGCTGTCAAAAAAAAGGGATCATCAAAAGTTTCTGGGTGGATTTGCTCTGTTTGGCCTTCTTGGGTCTGGGAGAGCCAGCATGCTTCCACTGGGAACTCTGTCTCTTGGTCTCTGTCTCATAGCTGTAGATCCAGCTTTCATCGCAGGTCCCCAGAACATCAAGAACTTGCGGGATCTGAATTGATCAGCTCGACCATCTCCCTGCTGTCATGACAACGTCTTTCTTTCTGAACTTCTCTGAGCACCCTTGCGACAAACTTCACACAAATCTTCTGCATCTTCACTTCCCTGCGAATAATTGTGTGTACAGTTCCCACACTGACATCAAACTGTGCACTTATTGTCTCTATAGACACACGACGGTCCTTATCCATGAAATTCTTTATTTGGCCTATCAACTCTGGTGTTCTGGCTTCCTTACTCCTCCAACACCTCTCACCATCCTTCATAGACTCCCTGCCTTCCTTGAATCTCTTATGCCACTTAAAAACTGATGCTCGATTCATGCAAGATGGTCAAAAAGCAGTCTGAAGTATTCCATACGTGGCATTCTGTGGCATTTTTTATCCAAGTTTAAAACAGAATTTTATTGCATATCGTTCTTCTAAGGTGTCCAGAAATACAGATTCCTTTTTGAAATTCACCAGTTGTGACAATCAGGTTTCAGTAGGGTGTATTCCAATTCCTGCTGTAACTGTTCATTTGAACCTGAAATCATAAAAATTGGTCAGTCACCTCATACGATGTATAGCAATAACATACTGGATTTTCAAGAGGTTATGACAATTCTAAATGCCTGTACAAAAAAGTCTGGAAACGTATTGAAGGCACCTCGTAAAAATACAAAGCAATATATCCTTAAAAAAGAGAAACTGAAACGAAAAAAGTAGCGGAAAAATGTAGACATTGTATGGATCGACGACCAGATGACCAATGATATGGTTCCGCAAACTTGGATTATAGAGTGTTTGAAAATGTATAAAATATCCGACAAAATCATTAACGCCATGGAAAACTGGAGAGTTGAATTGAGAGCGGGAGAAAAACCCCTAACGAATGTGAAAATCTAGATAGGCATTTTCTTTGGAGATTTATTCTCACCACTGCTATTCTTTACAGCGATTATGTCACTCAACCCCACACTTAAGAAATATAAGTTGGGCTACAAATTTTCAAGATTTATCTCATCATGTATATAGATAGCATAAAGGCATTTGCAAAAAGGAAAAAGTGGAGACCCTGATACAAACAATGAAAATATACAGCCAGGATATAGGAATGGAATTTGTCATTGAAAAAGTACCATACTAATAATGAAGAGTGATAAATGAGAGTCAATGGGAGTAACAGAACAAACAAATCAAGAATGCATTAGGGTTCTTGATGAGAAGGAAAACTACAAGTACTTGATAATATTGGAAGCAGACATCATAAAACAAATGGAGATGAGAGAAAAAAATAAGAAAAGTCTACCTCAGAAAAACGAGAAAGCTTCTCGAAACAATGTTCTGCTGCAGAAATCTCATTGAAGGGATAAATAGCTGGTCATAAGGACCATTTATATAAAGGCGAAAATAGATAGTACACAAGGCAATATCAACTGAAACTTAAGCGGAGAAAGAAATGGAACTATTAATCACATTGTAAGCGAAAACAGTTAACGAGTGCAGAAAGAGTACTCGGCTAGGTACGACTAAATGGAGAAAGTTAATCCAAGAGAAATTGTGAAACAGACTGAATTTTGACCTTATGACTTAATCATATATGCACAAATCAAAATCCTTTCTCAAAAATAAGACACAAAACATTCTCTTGGAGTTTGAAGTACAAATGCATCAACTAATCTCGCCGAGAAGACTAGACCTTGTGCCCATTAAAAAAAAAAATAAATAAATAGAACTTGTCGTGTAATGGATTTTGCCGTTCCAACGAACCACATAGTGAAAATGAAAGAAAGTAAAAACATAGATAAATACTTGTACCAATCCAGAGCAGTAAAATAAAAAAAATGGAGAACATACAGGTAATGGTGATATCTAGAGTAGTCGGTGTGTGAAGAACTGCTCCGAAAGGACTGGAAAGGGTATCGGAAAAAGACGGAAATCGAAGGAAGAATCAAGACAATTCAGATTACAGCATTGTTAAGATCGACCAGAATACTCAGAAAAGTCATGGATGCGAGAGGAGACTTGTCGTTACGCAGATGTTATATATTGACCCTTGACCGAGCTTACATACTTCCGTTTTTTCCGGTAATTTGTTGATTTTATCAGCGAGGGAAAATATCTGTCACTCTATCCATGGACAATCAATTATATTCTTCACAATCCTCCTTTCCTGTGACCCACTTTGTTGATGCTATCTTGCGACCCCACTGAACCTGCTAAGTTCATCGACGGCACTCTGTCGCTAGCTAAGCTAGTATCTTACATACCGAGAAGAGTCCCGGAGACATTAGGAGACTTGTTGTCACCCAGACTCCCGTGAAAGACCATCAGCTAATGCTGGTGTGAAAAACTCATAATAATTATAAGATCAGCGAGAATACTGAGAAAAGTCATGGAGACCTAATAGTACTTGTTGTTACTCAGACTTCAGGGAAATGCTAGCAGCTAACGTTCGAGTGAAGAACTCACAAGGAGAGAAATAATAATAATAATAATAATAATAATAATAATAATAATAATAATGTCAAAGTATAGCAAAAATTATTTGAACTGGAAGTTTGGCATTGAAAAATGCCCCATGCGGATAACGAAAAGTAGGAAATAGGATACAAAGGAAGAAGTAGAACTGCCAAATCACGAAAACATAAGGAAAGAGGACTTGAGAAGAATGAGGAAACATCTTGAAACTAAGCTCTACAACGGAAATCCCATCCAAGGGACACCTGGCCAGTCCTTTTTATCATATTTACCAATCCCTCAGCTCGGGCAGGATATGACACAAGGTCAATTTTTAAGCGGAGTTTAACAGGTTTAAATTAAGAGTTTTCCTTTCTCATAGACTAGTTGCCTCACAAAGGCTGAAGAACCTAGTCTGCCCCTACTATTTACCCATAGCTGGAGGGGGAATAACTGGATTCATACCTTTCCCTATGGTATTGATGCTATGTGAAATGCAATCAGTCTCGTCCAGGGTTTGAACTCGTGTCACCGTGTCCATTTCCCTACGACGATAACCATTACACCACGGAAACCTCCTTTTTATAAGATAGTAAGAACCATTCTCAGAATAAGAAAATGCAGATAAATAGACCACAGGACGAGAAAATTGATGAATATGCACAAGGCTTTACATCCCAGAGATGATATAGACAGACACATATGTGCCAAGAAAAGGAGAAAGAGGACTCGCCAGCATTAAGGATTTCGTATATGCATCAATGCAAATTCTTGAGGGGTATATTGAAAATTAATTGCAGCACTCAGTAACAGCATAAGGGGGAAGCTCCAATGACATTGTAGCTAACGTGGTGGACTGTAACATCGTAGTTAGCGAGTTCGAACTCCAGTCATGTCATTATGTTCATTTTCAGACTAATACCTTTGGGAAAGGCATGAATCCCCGTATAATTCGCAGCTTTGTGTCAAACAGCACCACGACTGTTTTATAAGAATGGCTGGCTGGTTGTTTGGGTTTTATGGCATACCAACCTTTGTAGGTTATTTAACGCCGAATCAATTTTTATGCAAATAGTCAGTTTTATTTCAAACAATTCAGTTTAGCATGAGTACCGTATAATTGTAAAAAAATATTTCTACTTCAAGCTATTCAATTTATTCAAACTGTTCTAATTCAGCTAATTCAGTTTAAGATGAGCACAGATTTTGTTTACACACAATTAAATGTCAAAATAATTCTATATTAAACAATTCAGTTTAGTGTAAGTACAGTTTCGTTGTCAAAAACAGTTCCATTTAAAACAATCCAATTTAGCATAAGCACACAGTTTAAATGTAAGTAGGGTTTAATTATCAAAAACATTTCTATTTCAAACTATTCAGTTTAGTCCAACAGTTCTAATTCAAATAATTCAGTTTAGCATAAGTGTGTAGTTTAGTTGTATTTAACTGTTGTGGCGTAATCATCTACTAATGGATTCAACCACTCTCTATAAATACCGGAAGACGCGGCAATACGAAGACTGTCAGTCCCGGAAGCTAAACTCGCTCCTGCGTGGTTATGCGAACCAGCTTACCGTTCTATGTTTTAGTAACCAACATTTGTTCTTGTAAAACTATAACCGTGGTCTTCTGTTCTCTTTGTGACCCATTCCCAGGGCCATAATATTAATCCATAGGTAGGGCCCTATCAGGTGCTACTATTCCGGTCCAGAGTGGACCTGGGAGCAATGGCAATGAAGGGATGTTCCACATTCCCAAAAGCTCCAGCATCACTGGAACCTCTCCATCTGATGGTTTAGTATCATATACAGGATTTTCATTGAGGGAGAGGTCTTACCCCTCTGCAGAGGTGCAGTCGGTGTAATCTACAGCCTCAGCCGACTGGGCAAGGTAATATTAGAACAAACAAAAAACAACAAAAATTAGGAAAGAGAAATGGGAAGAAAAACAACAATATGAATAGTTCAAATGTCAAACTCGCGAAATTACTCACGAGAAGTCATGCATATGGCTACGAGAAGGAAACATCTAGAGAGAAACTGAATGTCTTCTAATGGCAGCACAAAATGATTCCATAGGGAGAATTTATATTAAAGCAAAAATTGATAATACGCAACGGTAGATCAAGTGGGGGTTAAGTGGAGAAAAATCATAAAAGTGAACTATCAAAAAACGGAATACTAGTTTTTGGAATAAAAGTCGCAGCGGCTATCTTCCAACAGGTGATGGACGCCATGCTGGACGGCTTTGACTTCACTTTCGCTTATCTTGATGATATTGTAATTATTAGAAAAACGAAGGAGCTACACAGAGAACATCTAAACAAGGTTTTCGCACAAATACGGGAATTTGGGTTCAAGGTAAAGGAAGCAAAATGCGATTTCTGTATGAACAAAATCAAATATCTGGGACATATCATTGACAAAGACAGGAGACGTATCGACCTCGAAAGAGCTACAGCTATCACGGATATGCCTGCCCCTGATAATGTTACGACATTACAGAGCTTCCTTGGACTTGCAAACTACTACCAAAGTTTCATTAAAAAATTGTACGATCTCCGTGCCCCGCTAAGTGAACTACTAAAAAAAGATTTAAAAAGTGGAGATGGACGCCCGAATGTCAAACAGGATTTGACAAATTAAAAAGGCATTAACATCTGATCTTTTTCTCATGTACTATGACTCCAAACTGGAGATTATTGTCGTAAGCGATGCCAGCTCATATGGGGTCGGTTCGTGTATCCTACATAAAATGCCCGATGGGACAAAAAAAAGCCAATAGCCTTCACATCTAGAACTCTTCTTCCGGTCGAAAAGCATTATTCCCAGATTGAAAAGGAGGCCTTGGGAATAATATTTGCAGTGACAAAATTTCAACGATACTTGCATGGCAGATTCTTTACTCTACAAACAGACCACAAGCCCCTAATAACCATTTTCGGATCAAAAAAGGGTCTACCAATTTATACTGCCAATAGGCTACTAAGATGGGGAACGATTTTACTGAAGTAAAATTTTAAAATCGAATACCTCCCGTCAAAACAGATTAACCACGTAGATGGACTATCAAGGTTGGCACCGAAGTATAGTGAACCCTTCGAGAACACAAAAATAGCAGCCTTACGAACAGACTGTGAAATTAAAAAGATGATAGCAGCACCATGAAAGAACTACCTGTGACGCTACTCGAGATAAAAAGCGAAGCAATGAACGACGACTTATTACCAATATTAAACAGAAAATCACAGCAAAACACGAAAAAGTACCAGAAGTATTTTCACTAAGTGTCAACGTCCTCCTATATAGTGAGAGGGTCGTAATACCAAAGAAATTGCAAAACAGAATTTCAAGAGATTTCCATACGGAACACCCGGGAATTAATAGAATGAAGAGTCTCATGAGAAGCTATGTTTATTGGCCGAAGATGGATAACGACATTACGGATATGATCGAAAAATGTAAAGGCTGTGCCTTAGCGGCAAAAGCACCCCCACTACTTTCAAACCTTGGCCAAAACAGAACAATCTTGGTCGAGAATACATGTTGATTTTGCGGGTCCCATGGAAGATTTTTACTACCTAATTGTAGTGGATATATACTCTAAATGGCCTGAGGTTCTCAGATGCAGAAGACCTACTACGGGGACAACTATTGGGTTCCTGCAGGAACTGTTTGCGCGGTTTGGTGTAGTAGATTGTGTGGTCAGCGACAACGGAAGCCAATTCACATCAGTCGAATTCAAAGAGTTCAGCGAAATCTTCTAAATAAAGCACACAACCACACCGCATTATCACCCAAGATCAAAAGGCCAGGCTGAACGTTTTGTAGACACGTTAAAGCGAGCACTGAACAAGCCATGGGTACCCCGACGGACAAGGCACTACAGCAATTTCTGCTGGTATACAGAATCACACCCAATCCCAATATACCACTGGCAATCTCACCAACCGAGACGATGTTTGCCAGAAAGATAAGATCGGTCCTCGATAAGCTACTCCCGAAACAAAATAAGCTACGAAAGACCACATTAGCGCCTAAAAAAAGGTTCAACCGAGAGAAAAAATGTACTTTAAAAATATCAAAATAACACGTCCTGTTAGGAACGTGGAATAATTAAAAAAAAGAATTAGTGATATGGTGTACATTGTAGAAGGACCCAAATACACACATAAGAGACAACAGAACCAGTTACAGAAACGCCGTTTGAAGGACTCCAACGACGTACCACAAACGGAAGAGCCATAGACACCATTTTCCCCTATCAACACCTGAAATACGTCGGTCAGGGAGAAAAAGAAAATTCACCGAGCCGTTGATGATCGACCCAAATAGAAAAAAATAATAACAGCACTTTTACGAAGTAAAGGGCTTGAGGGAGCCTTACCCATCTCACCATAATGGATTCTTCTCACCATTATTAGTACTGAGAGATTTCGATGCCAGAGAGGCAGATCGATATCGGTGTTATCCAAACAGTACGACACTTCTTACTTTTTCTATGTAACTCTATCTCTCTTGTGTAATATAATCTGTTATCTAATATCCGTGTTTGCGTTTTCATTAGCGACCTTTTCAGGGCCACAACAGTAAGGAAGTCAATACACCAGAGTTAATTGGCTAAAGGGTTAGGGATAGGGTTAGGGTTACTATGTTGAAGTTTTAAGGGAGTTCAGGAAGAGATTCCTAGGGAAGAGGCCAGCACCTTTCAAATCGGGTCAGTGGCATTTCCGCCAGGACAATGCACCAGTCCACAACTCTATCTTTTCACAGACTATTTGACCAAGATGGGCATCAAGACAGTTCCTCAGCCTCCCTATAGTAAAAACCTTGCTCCCTGTGACTTTTGGTTATTCTCTAAGCTCAGAGGCTGTCGTTTTGAGACAATTTAGGAGATGAAAGAGGCTGTGACGAAGGTCATTGACATGCTCACACAATAGGACTTCCATAGGGCCCTCCAGAAGTTGTTGGAACGGTACAAGTGCATTGCAGCCGGAGAAGATTACTTCGAAGAGGGCTTGAGTTTCATGTGTGTACTATCAATAAAAGTGCCCATACGAAAAATGTTTGGAAACTTATTTAATGATCCTCGTATTTATATATAATGACCTAAAAGAAACCTGTTTTATTCATGTTAAAATATTAAAGTATGAAATTCGACCAGTTTCTATCCTCACTAATCATAACCTTTATCTAGGATAAAGGATTAAGAAAGAAACTGGGAGGGATCTTTATCGTTTATCCTCGATAATTGTTGTGATTAACGAAAATCGAAACCGCTCGACCTTCATATTTTAATATCTTAACATGAATAAATTAGGTCTCTTTTGGGCTATTTTTGTATTTTGTACCCCCCATAAAATCTCTCTCTCTCTCTATATATATATATATATTTACACGCGTGTGTACGTGAATGTATATGTATGCACTTGTTTACCGATGCAGCGTATGTCTACAATGTTTGTCACTCATGGCTCATTGTCTAATCTAGCTGACGGCATTGGTTCTCGTCTGGTCACCAAAGTCAAACACTGTTAAATGTGATCATTACTTACGAAAGTAACCATTTACGAACATTGCGTGTTTTAAACTTCTTGGGGACCAGAAGCACACTGCGGTTACTAAATAAAGACTCCATTGCGTCGCGTTGTTATGCCATAATTTATGGAAGACAATAATTGACATTAAACAACTTGTTCTGAATTACTGTCAAACTTTGAACAACCTCACAGTTAACACTTTTGCTACACAAAGTCCAGAAAGGAAATGTTTATTTATCTTTTTTAACGACAATTGTAAAGCGAAGACGAAGAATTCTCACGACACTTATTCGTAATTGCTTCAACTGACAAATGATGGAGAGTGTCAGTTATTTCTACGAGGCACTAAATCAGGTTGAGGAGAAAAGAAGGATATATTTCTACTTGGCTGGGAATTACGTACATCCGATTCTCCTAATGTTTCCTTCCTTGGATATAACGAGGAAGTTTCCTTGTTGACTCATTGTAGCCAGGGACACATCATCACACTCTGCTGTAGATAAAGTAAATTGATTGCAAAGCGTTTTTTATTCGGAGATAGATATGAATATTTCATAATGTATAAATAGACACCTGTTGCGTAATGCTGTTCGACCAACTATTCTCATAAGCCATTGTTAGTACATTCAAACTTTATATAGTGTGCTATAACAGTTGCGGTTGTTGAAAATGGACACTGAGACCCGAGTTAAAATTTTGTAAGAAGTTGTTTACATTTCACGTATAACTAATACTCTTTTGAAAGGTATGCATCCAGATATTTCCCCTCCTGCTATGGGCGAATAGGTCAGACTAGGCTCTTTAACCTTGGTATCGTTACCTGTCTAGAATATGTTTGCCACTGCCTCCCACCAAACAGGGCTTGACATAAGATCAATGAACCGAAGGCTGGTTATAGTGGGGATTTAGGGGAGGGGAAGGTCGGGCACGAGCTGGGATTCGAACCCTGCTGGTCTGTGCTGCTCATTGATCCACTAAGTGCAGTGTGCGCCTAATAAACCAAGCTGTTTCACGAACCCAAATCTGGGTCCGGGCACGGATGCCGGGTTATAGCTTGAGCTAGACAGCAAGGTCTAGTGCTATACATAGGGGATAAAGGTGTCAATGTTGCAGCTTGCCCACCCAAAGGTGGCCAAGCCGAAGCTGGGGGCCTTTCGGTCTCGAATCTGCCATTGATTTCGATACCCCATCCGGCACGAATGCCAGACAGCCCAACCAAGGCAGGGGAAGTAACCGGTCTTGAAGAAGGAAGGCTTTGAATCAAAACCTGTTCAACTCGGCTTAGAAATTGACCTGATTTCACTTCCTGTTCATAGCGGGGAGTTGGGTTAATACATGTATTCAGTTCTTATTCGGCGCGTCTCTATTCTAGATTTAGATCGCCCTTTCGGTGGGGCTAAGAAGATGTTAAATGTATCCCCCTGTATATGTGCTACCCTCTCCACCCGCAAACAAAATGCGTTTTGGGTATTGCATAAACGGCATCTGATAATGATGCTCCAGTTCTGAAGATCTGAAAAGTCTAGAGAATCTGTTTATTGCCATTACTCCCAGGTTCACTTTAACTAGGTATGGTAGTACCCGTTAGGATACCACCTTAGAGTGAAATAGATCTGTTTAAAGATTAATGTTATCAGACAAAATATATATATATAAATATATATATGTATGTGTGTGTGTAAATAAGAATGATTAACAATATATATATATATATATATAAATTATTAATAATATATACATATGTACAAATAGTTAACAATATACATATATATATATATATATATATATATATATATATATATATATATATAAAGCAATATATCTATATATAAATGGTTAACTATGTATGTCTCTCTCTTCCTATATATATATATATATATGATTAAACAATATACACATCCTTTGTCAACACATTTTGTATTTATCCTTTCGAGTCGTCGCATCAATTATATGGTATCTGACAGGAATTGGTTAATAAACCTGCCATAATTAATTGGTTCCTAATTACTTTTTGCTCAATCTTGGGCCATCATCAGAGGTATGTATATTGCAAATACAATGAGACTTTAGCGTGCACATTACAACTTTGTTAACGTTGAGCATTCATTATTTATACTGGTACGAAAGTACCAGGGAATCATTTGATTATAGGTTGCTCGTCAACCAATTCCCGCCGAATACAATAAAATTGATATAGTGGCTCGAAAGGATAAATACAAAAACATGTAGACAAAGGATGTCTATATTGTTCAATCGAATGTGCATTAACGAAGAAATGCCGCCTAACTAGCTAACGCTAACTAAACGTATGGAGAAAAATCTTGACGACAACTACACAAGAATGCTGCGAGCAATATTGAACAAGTCCTGGAGGCAGCACCCTACAAAACAGCAGTTGCACAGCCACTTACCACCCATCACGAAAACTATCAGATTTAGACGAATCAGACTTGTGGGACACTGCTGGAAAAGTTAGGAAGAACTCATAAGTGATGTACTCCTGTGGACCCTTTCGCATGGACGAGCAAAGGCGGGACGACCAGCTAGAACCTACCTACAGCAGCTCTGTTCCGATACGGAATGTAGCCTGGAAGACCTGCCGGAAGCAATGGACGAGAGAGAAGTATGACGAGAAAGGGTCAGGAATATCCGTGCTGATGGTGCGACATGATGATGATGATGATATATAAATACAAAAATGATTAATTATACATATATATATGTATATATAAATGATAACCTATATATATATATATATATACATTTAATTACCTACATATGAGTAAAATATTTGTATTAAGAATAGTTACATAAAATTAAAACTGTTTACAACGGAAACCGGCTCATTGGACTAGAGAGTATAGTGTTCGCCAATGGCTCGGGGGACTTGGGTTCAATCCCAGGTCGCGTCATACCAAAGACTTAAAAAAATGGTACTTGATACATCCTTGCTTAACACTGCAATATAAGGCACTTATCGAGGGTAAAGTGAAGCAATCCAATTTTCGGTGTAGTAGCTATTGAAAAGGGAGCCTTCGGGTCGCCCTCGACTACAGTCGCCAACTTTACTTACTTACTTACAACGGATCATAATCAGTTACTTAAAACCATATAGCTGTGGGATTACCAGTTGCCTCACTGTCTCGACAGAATCTATTATGATGCGTATTTGAGTGTTTACTTAAAAACAATTGGTCCTTATGGTGTGGTTTTTTGTTGCTTTTAAAAGAGATTCATTTTCTCTCTTGAGATTTCCATTTCCTAGCTCTCTCTAAGCCTAATTATTTGTCGCTGCCTCCCACCAGACACGACTTGACACAAGGTCAAAAGCCCGAAGGCCAATTAAAGTGGGGATAAAGGGGAGGGGTGGTCGGGAACGAGCCGAGACTCGAACCCTGCTTGTATGTGCTGCTCATCGGCCCACTTAGTGCAATGTGAGCCTGATGAGGCAAGCAGTTTCACGAACCCAAATGTGGGTCCGGGCACGTATGCCAGTTTGCGGCTTAAACTAGACGCATGGTCTAGTGCCGTACAAGGGGAACAAAGGAGACAATAATGCAGCTCGCCCACCCGAAGGTAGCCTAGTCGAAACTAGGTGCCTAATTAAAGGCCCCAAGTCTGCCATTGTTCCATTTTCAGGGCCACGCTCCGGACCGCTCTCTCTAAGCCTTCTCGTGTACAATCTCACCAGTTTGTCGCCAGAAATATCCACATAGTTATTTTTCTTCACATTTCTCTTTCGTAGAATTTGTTGGTTTTTGTTTCACCATTTTTTGTCATTACTGTTACAGGTTACCGTTATATGTCTTTCCTTACTTTTTTTAAATGTAAACACCGAGTCGTTTTTTCATTTATCTTCGCAATCCTTAATCCTGGAGAGTCCTCACCCCACTCCTTTTCTTGACTCATATAGTCTGTCCATGTCATATCACGGATATAAGGTCTTGTGCATCGTCATAAACTTACTTGCCCTTGGATCCATTTATCTGTGTTCCGCCCTTGTTCATTTTAAGAATCGCCCCGATTATCTCACAAGGGAGACTGTTCAGTTGTTTTTTCCTTT
Source organism: Sepioteuthis lessoniana (assembly GCA_963585895.1). Taxonomy (NCBI): domain Eukaryota; kingdom Metazoa; phylum Mollusca; class Cephalopoda; order Myopsida; family Loliginidae; genus Sepioteuthis; species Sepioteuthis lessoniana. The sequence continues at coordinate 15,910,011 of OY757914.1, read as the reverse complement.
CATGAAAATTCTGATATAGAGCTTGATTTCCAGAAGTTATCTGGTTCTTTTCAAATACTCTTTTCATATTTTTTTCTTTCATCTCTGTTTGTTTGATATTGCCAATTTCTAATATTCCCAAGTACTTGGAATTTTCCTTTTTTTCAACATTTGTATGGTTTCCTTATTTAGCAGTACTATTACTTCCATGGTTTCTCTGTTCCCACTTTTCATTATCAGCATAACAAATTTTTCAATTCAAAACTCCATTTCTCTATTCTGATAGTTTATTATTATTGTTTGTATCAAGTGGACATTGGCATAATGGTTAGAGTGTTCGCCAATGGCCCGAGAGATCTGGGTTCAATCTCAGGTCGAGACATACTAAAGAATCAAAAAAGGATACTTGATCTCTCCTTGCATAACATTCAGCATTATAAGGTATGGATCAAGGGTAAGGTGGAGAAATCCATGGAAAGAAGTAGCGCCCTCCCCTACACCTTGGTGTAGTAGCTTTCGAAAAAGGAGCTTTCGGGTCACCCTTGACTATTGTTGACTATGGTGTGTATCAAACTCTGTACTTTTTTGCCAATCTAGGTATAAAACTTGATATAATCCATATGCACAAAGGGGTTAATTTTTTTCTGATTTTGTTGCCCCACATATTTTGTCTTAGTATAATTTAGTGGTACCATTGTTATAACAAATAGCAATTGCGAGAGTAAGTCTACCTGAAAATGCCTCTTTGGATTTTAACCTTTTTATTTTTATCAGGTTTTGTGGGTGAAGTAAAAACAACTTGATTACGTCACTTCGGCTAGTTTTCTACATCAATACGCTGCGCCGTTTTAAACAATGAAAAACCACCAATTATACTGGTGAAACCAAGAATTGCCTTGTCCCAGGGGAGTTTACTGCGAGGCAATACCTGCTTTACAAGGCCGAGTTTATGGCTTGGAGCCTGCTGCGCCCTGTTATGGGAATGTTAAAGGAACTAAACATTTTTTGAAATAGCCTATCTTGAATTTCGATTTATGCGTGGCTCCCCACTATAAACCGACTATGTGTCGTAATTTACCAAAGTTTTGGCTTAGATGTGGCACAAGGTCTTATGAATGAGGCGTCCAATTAGACTCTAACTCACTTAAGAAAGTTTGCTCGTCTAGCTTGCTGACCACTACACAACCCAAGGCGCCCAAACCGACTGAGTGTCGCTTACTGGTTGGGTGCAAGGTCAGTTAAATACCCAAAACTAAAAATGACATTAGTCAAACCAATAATTACTTGGTGGATTTCCCTCGAGGCAATACCTGCTTTGCATTGCTGAGTTGATAGCCAGAGGCACCATGAAAGGGGAATGTTGACAGGATGACGTTGTATCAAATTTTGACTTGGTGGGAAGTCAGTTCAGTACAAAAACAACCAATTATATTTGATAAAGGCTCATTGAACCGAACAAATCCCTGAATTTTCACTACAGTTTGTTAAACTTCCATTCTCATTTTTGCTGCTTCCATTGGATTTTTACGTTTACCAATATTAAGACATTTTTCACATCAGACTATTTACGCTGAAAGGTTAATAGCAATACGACTCTTTCGTTTTTTTTAAAAAGTTATTTATAAACGTAAATAAATAGTAAATGAATTCTGCATATATTTCAAACATTTTTCCTTCTTAAGTTTTGGATTTAGTTTAAGTCTAGCTACCCACTTTTATAATCAGGAATTTGAAGGATAATCTTATTCCTTCATTTTGAATAATTTCAGTGGTGAGCCGCACAAGAATGTTCGAGTGAAAGATTTCATGTTATATAATTAAAGTAATGATTAATTATATTAAATCATTTTTCATTGATTATATTTTATTATTTGGTTTGGTAAGGCTTTGAACTCCCTGTCTCTTGGTTTAAGTGTCGTAGTCAGACGGTGCACTTGCACGCCCGCGCGGAAAGGATATGACAATCATCATCCGTCAGAATAAACTCCCACACAGGAAATTGGTCTGGAGAGGCAGTTGGAGTGAACTGAATAGATAGATGACGTCATGCCCGTAAGAAATAGTCTGAGAATTTTCGGAATTTTGAAAAAAAAACCCTGACAGCCGTCGAAGGGAGCAGTTGAGCTTTTCGAATCAGATTAGATCAGAACTGTTTGAGTCTCAACCGACAGGGATGAGTTGAGATCTTAGACACTACAAGATACGTCGCACATGGGTGGGTATCAGCATTGTATGTTCAGTATAGACCCTTATGAATTGTGTCTCGTCGTGTCGCCAATGGCTGAAGGCAGAAATAAATAAATCCCTATCATAAACAACAGAATCCGCTGGTATTATTATTATTATTATTATTATTATTATTATTATTATTATTATTCCTTTAGAGTTTTTCATATCAGCGTCAGCTGATGGTTTTTCACTGGATTTTGAGTGACAGAAAGTCTCTTCACGACTCCAGGACTCTTCTTAGTATTCTGGCCGTCTTCAATAATGCTGTCGTTTGGATGGTCTCCACTCGTCCGCCAACTTCCAAATCCTCCATTCCCTTTAATAATCCTTCAGTCACTGTGCTAAAAGTACCAATCACAATTGGTACAATCGTCACTTTCATGTTCCACAGCTTTTTCAATTCTCTAGCATGGTCGAAGTACTTATCCTTCTTTTCACATTCTTTCAGTTTAATTCTATGGTCAGCCGGGACTGCAAAGTCGACAATTTTGTAAATTCTCTTTTTTGTTGTTGATTATTAAAAGGTCTGGTCTTCTGTCTGAGATTAGATGATCCGTGTGTATGTCAATGTCACATAGGAGTTTATGTGTGTCATTTTTTAGGACAGGTACTGGGTTGTGCATATACCATTTGTTCGTATGGTCAAATTGAAATTTCTTGCACATTTCCCAGTGGACACCCTTGCCCACCTAGTCGTGTCCAGTCTTGTACTCTTTCTGTGCTAATTTGCTGCATTCGTTTATTATTAGTATCATGAGAACATTAAAAATTTGACTTTATTACAACAATACCTGCCAAAATAAATTATGGAGACATCATATTAACTCGATAATCCTAAGTCTTCGGGGTATAGAGCAGAATAAATCTTGACTTTTGTATTTTTATTTCCAATATCTACATCCGGGATACCAAACTATTGAAAAGCTACTCAATATTTATTCCTGATTATTTTATGAGTTTTATCTTAAATATCTTGATGCAAACATCTATTGGTTGGGTTGGTTGGGTTTTATGGCATATCAACCTTTGTAGGTTATTTAACGCCAAATCCATTTTTATGTAAATAATCAGTTCTATTTAAAACAATTCAGTTAAGAATGAGTTCACAGTTTAATTGGCAAAAACATTTCTATTCCAAACTATTTAGTTTATTCAAGCAGTTATATCAAACAATTCAATTTAGTGTAAGTACAGTTTCAATGTCAAAAACAGTTTAATTTCAAGCAATTCAGTTTAGCTTGATGCTACCTTGCTTAAGACTCAGCATTATAAGGTAAGGATCAAGGGTAATGTGGAGCAATCCAGGGAAAAGAGTAGTGCCTTCCCCTACACCTTGGTGTAGTAGCTATTGAAAAGGGAGCCTTTGGGTCACCCTCGACTACGGTCGCCAACTTTACTCACTTTACTTTTTTTATAGGTTTAATAAAATCTCTGTCTTTCTTCTGAATGGCTTTAGTATTAAATAACCCTCGAAGGTTGATTTGCCAATAAATAAAACTATTACGTCAAAGATTTTTATGCTCATGAGCTTGTCAACAGATGGAAAAGGGAGAAAAATTAGATTTTGGTGATATTTATTGTTAATAAAAATGAATAAATATGAAAGATATCTGAACAGATGTAAATTTAATCAAAAAATTCTGAGGTCTACTTAATAAAATGTAGAAATTATGCAGATATTGATTTATTAAATTATTTTTTCCGTAAGTATTCAATTTAATATAAGAAAAAAAAACTGCGACAAACAACAGTAAGCGATGAATGAATACGGCTTTTAAAGTATTTTAAGACTTGATTTACACAGCAAAAATGTCAAAAAAAAATGAATATTCTAATTAAAAAGCAAACTAAAAAATTAATCTTAGACAAAGAGGAACACGAATTCATCGAATTAAAAGAAAGATAGACTAAAATAGATATGTCGGTTAATTTCATATCCGACAAGAAAAAATCCGAACGACTGTGAAAAATAGTTTTATAGCTGAAAACTCTACCCAATAATATTGTACTCCTTGAATCTGTTGAAGAATTCCGTGTAAATACATTGGTGGCATTACTTTCAAAGGGCTTCAATTATATATATATATATATATATATATATATATATATATATATATGACTATAGAGATATATATACTCCCCTACCCACGTGGGGTTGAGTTCTCTGGTGAAGAAGTAATCGTGTTGCCATTTGCGATTATTGCAAGCCTCTTCGTTTGAACTGAGGTCTCGCCTACCGTTGAACGGATGTATGTAAACAATAGTAATCGTGATTCATAACCATTTAAAATTTACTTCGCAGCTAATGTCTCCTCGTGGCTGAATGGTTAGAAGCTTGGGTTGACGTTTGAATCAACCGGGTTTCGATCCCAGCTACGGGAAGATACTGTCTAGCCACACTGATGTGTTCTGATAGAACGAAACAGATCTGTCTGTGGATGACTATATATATATATATATGCAAATTTCTTTAAACATAATAGACATTTTATGTCTACATATTTTCTTTTGGATCCGTTCGAATTCCCGTATTACTTTTATCGTATTCTGGGGGAATTGATTTATGTATTGTCCATAGTTGCATGTATCCCTAGTACTTTCTGCCCGACTTTGGGCCATCATCAGGGGAGGATCTACTACAAAAGTGATGTAAGTTTTGTTTTAGCATATTACTACTTTGTAAGGACGTCTTTGCCGTTGAAGGTTTTGGCATTTGTTTTTGAATGTGATTCTATATTTAGTGCCAGTAGCTAAAGACATTTAAGTACATTAGCACTGGTTTGAAAATTAATTTTATTAAGTGTCGGCTGCAGGTTTCTGATATGTAATGCTTCGAGAATCTGAAGTTTTTGTTTATTATTTTGATGTTCGATTATTGTTTTTAAAGGAAGGTTCAATACAGAACAGTTTCTAAACTCGCTGGTTGTTCTCCGGATCTGACCGAATCTCTCCAAATCTGCGTATCTCTTGTCATTATATAGTATTATCAACGCCCACGCATTTTTTCTTCTGTTTCTCAATTCACGTGATTTATTCCCGTTGTCCCCTAGTTTACACAGGTGCAATACGAAATCCTGAACAAATCGGTGTATCATGGTCATTATGTAACAACGGATTACTTGATGTGTGCAGGTTTATTTAAGAATTAACAAGTCAGGATCGCTGCCGAATGGAAGGAAGGCCTGAATACCGGATTAGTTATGGGTTAATCCTCTTTAGTGTATTGAAAGACGACATAGAGGGAATCTCAAAGTGGTCTGATGGATTAAAGACATGATTACCGGTCAAGTGCATGATTAGCGGATGGGTACCGGACTTGTAGATGAATGACCGATTATTCCATTTGAGTCAATTTAAACGCGAATGAGAAGTGATCTAAGGATGGACGAGTTGATGGCCGGACTACTGGCTGTGTGCCGGATTAGCGGATGTGTGCCAGATGATTCCATGTCAGTCAATTTGAACATTATCTAAAGAGGATCTAAAGTTGCTGTAATGGAATAAGGACCTGATACCGGATGGGTGACAGATATGTTTCAGATTATTCCATGTCCGTCTATTTAAACATGAAAATGAAGGGCTCAAAGGCAAAACGAATTGAAGGTTGGACTACCGGTGGTGTACCAGTTTATTCCATGTCAGACTATTTAAACATGAACGTGAAGTGATTTAAGCCTGGACAAATTGAAAGCAAGACGACTAGATGTGTGCCGGATTAATGAGTGAGTGCTGGATTAGCCGATGTGTCTCTAATTATTCTATGTCAGTCTATTTTAAGGTGATCGAGAAGTGATCTAAGGCTAGTCGAAGTGTAGGCCACACTACCGGGTGTGTCCCAGATAATTCTTGACCGTTTATTCTAAACATTACATGGAGGCGATCAAAGACTGGTCGAAAGGATTGGAGGCCGGACTACTGAATGTATTCTGGGTGATTCTTATTGGTCTATCTAAACAACCCCAAGAGCCGATCTAATACTAGTTAAATGGCACAAAGGCCGGACAACCAGTTTTGTGCCGGATTTCCGAATATGTACCGATTATTCCATGTCAGTGTTTTTAAAAATAAAATAGAAGCGATTAAAGGCTGGTCGAATTCACCAAATACCGGACTACAAGATGTGTGCCGGATTACCGGTTGTGTGCCTGAATAGCAGATTTATACTAGATTATTCCATATCATTCTATATGAATGTGAACGAGAAACGATCTAAAGCTGTACGAATTGGCGGCCAGACTGCCGGATGTGTTCCGGGTTAGCGGATGTGTGCCGTATTAACAGTTGTGTGCCTGATAATTCGATGGTAGTCTATTTAAAGGTAATAGAGAAACGATTTTAAAGGTAATAGAGAAACGATTTGAGGCTGGGAAAATTGATGACCGGTTGTGTCTCGGCTTGATGGACGTGCACTGGATTATTCCATGTCAGTCTATTTAAAAGTGAACTAGAAAGAATCTAATGCTGGATGAATAGAACGGTTCTGTTCGAAGTTCTGTGTGGGCTCCGAAACACTAAAAGAAGGTAGAGGGATGCATCGGCAGAAATGTTGTGAGTATAACAATGAAGATGAAGAGAAAAGTCTGAAAATTTTAGGTGATAAAAATCTTCAAGCTTCATTGCCGAAATTTAGACAAATAAACTTTTTACTTAAAGTCAGACAATATGGAGAGTCGTCAAAAGAGTCGCTTTGAGCGTCATGATTATGGTTATTGGAGATGGACCTGGCAAAGAATGTTGTTCATTGTTGAAGATAGGCAATTCTGAAAAAAAGAGTCCTGTTCTTTTTGTTACTCTGGACGATGTCCAACAAGAGATCGCGTTCCTTGCTTGATTCAGTCAATTTAGTTAACTGTTCTTTTTATCTCTATTCTACGTTCGGTTTAAATCGAGAACTCTCAACCACTTACATAACAAAGCAAAACCATAATAATGTTTGGTCGAGAGGAGAAAAATGCCCCCGTCTTCTAATCATAAGAGAGAGAGAGAGAGAGAAAGAGAGAGCTTTTAACTTTGCAGACAACCTGCGTGTATTCCATTCTGGAATAACCACCGAAATTAGTATTATACCAGTTACGGTTCGACCAAATATTAAGGAGATAGCTGGGCCACTATACCCAGTAATTCCTCTTTAAAGATTTACTTTAATTGAAGCTACTTGGTTTAAGTTTGGTTGTTTTAATGGCATATCAACATTCGTGGGTTATTTAACGCCAAAGACATCTTTGTAGAACAGCAGTGATACTATTCAATCAAAAACTGGGAGGATTTGGGGGTTCATACTTTTCCCAATGCTATTAGTTCAAAAGTGAACGCAGTAGCGCAACCACAGTTCGAACTCGCTGACTTTGAGGCTGCAGTCTAGCACTTTCGCCATTACGCTATAGGGACTACCCCTTATTACTTGGTGATGTTTCTTTCCACTCAAAGTCCCATGAAGTTGTAGTAATTTACTAAGTGCTTGGCTCAGATGTGGCACAAGGTCAAATGAATGGAGCAGCCAATGAGAATTTCTATGAAGTAGGTTGTTATATGTTAAAGTAATTTAGAAGAAGAAGAAGAAGAAGAAGAAGAAGAAGAAGAAGAAGAAGAAGAAGAATGACTTTATAATGAATTAAATACAAAATTTAAGCTTCTTCAGGATAGGGTGATCTTGCCTTAAACGCTACTCTTCTAAACTATTTCTCCCGAAATAAAATGACAAACTGAAAGAAGTAAAGAAACTGAAATAAGAATCCCACCCATCCATAAAAAAATTCTTACCAAGAAACTTGAAAAAATTGACCACAGCAATAAATTACGTCTTGCTGTATAGCCTTTCTAAAATATAGTTTTAGCATTTAAGACAAACCTTTGATATTATAACACTTCATCTCTCAAACAAAGGAAACTGTTTATTGATTTATTAATTGGCTTCAGTGGCATTTCAAGCTGCCTAGACTTACCTTATGCTAAGAAGTTAGGGAATCATGTTCCTTATACATTTATATATTTCGTTTAAGTGTTTCATGAGTGTCTATTCAACACAATTATAAGATATCAATTATTCCTGTAAAAAACAAAATAATTTATACATAGTATTGTCTAATATCTAGAGTGTTCGCCAATGGTCCGGGAGACCGGGGTTCAATCCCAGGTCGAGTCATACCAAAGATTTAAAAATGGTACTTGATTCCGCCTTGCTTAACACTCAGCTTTATAAGGTAAGGATCAAGGGTAAAGTGGAGCAATCCAGAGAAGGAGCAGCGCCCCCCTACAAATTAGTGTAGTAGCTATTGAAAAAGGAGCCTTTGGGTCACCCTCGACTAAGGTCATCAACTTTACTTATTTATATACTATCAAGTAAATATTCTTATAAAAGAATTACCATCTGTCCGCATATATAGTTTTCAGTGACTTCCTTAGTAAACAATTATAGCTTCAAGCAACTATTTTTGATACAAATAATTTGCCCGTAGCAATATGGTATCAGGTTATCCTATCTAATTGCAATAATCTTCTAACATATCAATTTAACCCATAGATGGGACCCTAACATATGCTACCACTTAGGATCAAAAGGAACTTGAGAGTATTGGCAAAGAAGGGGTACTCCACACTCTTCGGAGCTCCATCGAATGCAGTTTAGTGTCAAACTACGATACCTCTTCTTTGGCAATAGTTCTTACTCCTTTGCAAAGGATATAGTCATCGTATTCTAAGCCCCGCTGATAGGACGCAGTTGACAGAGTTAGGGGATTGTAATGGTAGTGTTAATTTTATTGTAGGATTTTGGTCAATTATTTGCCAAAAGATGTCACCTTTTAAAATTGATTAATATTGGGCAATATTTCTTGAAAGTTCTTGTCTCAGATTTAAAAAAAAATCAAAATAATTGAATGTCACGTGTGAGAATAACAGCAGAATAACAGAGAATTTAACCAAAGACAATTGCACGTGATCAGAAGACAGAAGACAGAAAAACAGTAAAAAAAAAAAAAAGAAAGCAGTGGATGACAATTCCCAGCCACAATCTAACTTTTTCCTGATAAATAAATTAAATTCTCCAAATCTGAGCAGAATCAATTCGTGAACAGTGAAACTTGAATTTCTAATTGAATTAATTATAACATCGCCGTGAATCGGTATGCAATTTTGAAAATTTGTGGCACTGCGTGTGAAATTGGCTAAGCAACATTCTTTGGTTATTTACAATTGCTTTTTCAGAAGACGTGTCCTTATCAAACGTATTTTGTGTAGCAGTCAACTACTCTCTCAAAACACTGAGGCGAAAAAAAAAATCGAATAAAATGATTTTTACCCCGTCAAGGTAAGTTGAAGTCAGCCATAGTTGTCTACCTCTGAATCAGCAACTTAAAAAGCTTCTCTCAAACTGACCTTAATTGTATTAATTTGAAGAAACCTTCAAGTCCAACCATTACCTCATTTGTTTTTCATTAAATTGGGTATTTACTTCAACTGACATAAACTAATTTTTAAAAGTCTCGTTTAATGTAGTAGAGGTAATCTCTGTCTGTCTCTATCTATCTATATATATATTTATTTGATTGAAACGAGTGTAATGTCCGATTTTTTTATGAATGTTTTAGACCACATTTATTAAAGTATTGTCTCTTGTTATTGTTTCGGATTGATTCAATGAGTAAGCGTCATTTTTCTTTTAGGTTATGAGAAGATTATCCTTAATGATCTTTGATATTCGTGCCATTGTTTGCATAAAACCAAAGAATACATTCGACATATTTTATTGTATGAGATTCATAAAATTGTCAATGCAATTACAGAAGCAACATAAATTCAGAATACTTTTGGGGGATGATGGAGTTGCAGGAGGTGTTTTTTCTCGTTTTTGTAAGGAGAGGTTTCTGTCTAAAGAACGAACCCTCTTAATCAACGGAAGGGGAGTCTTTCTCCCGACCGATGATGGCTATCCTCACATACCTCAGGTGACTTAAGATCTCTAAGAGGAGATAGGATAAAAAAAATAGCTTCCTCCTCAATATACTACTAACTTTTCTCCTGATTATCTCTTTGGTAAATTTTTACCCTTTCACCCATCGGATTTTAGTGAAAACTAAAAATCAGATTGATGTCCTCCTATGAACCCCCCCCGCACATGGCCGAGCTAAAGCAGGGCGGCCAGCTCGAACCTACATAGAGCAGCTCTGTGAAAATACAGGATGTAGCCCTGAGGACCAGCCAGAGGCGATGAACGACAGGGAGGAGTGGCGAGAGAGGGTCAGGGATATCCGTGCTGATGGCACGACAAGATGATGATGATGATGATAACATGTAAATAGCCTGAAAAATATCCTCAAAGAAGACTTTTGAAAAAAACCCAAATATTTTAGAAGGGAGATCACTTTGTTATATAATTTTAACGTAAAATGATCACCCACTTCCGGACTAGCAAGCATTACTGACGACCAGAGATAGCGGTAAAGGGACGTGTAACCAAATTAGTAGCAAAAACATTGGCCAAAGTTAGTGTCCTCCACCACACAGTATGTGTTATTTTCTTTTTTTCTGCTGAAATGTAGGCGCTTTTTTTATTTTCAGTTTGTCATCACTTAAAAAAGAATCCCCCACCAATTTTTTATTTAACACACTATTTTTTTAATTCTATTGCTAAGAAATCCCCACCCCAAATAAACTTAGTCAACACCTCCACCCTCTCTATCTGATATCCCGACCAAAATTTTTTTAAAAAAATTGGTTACACGTCCCTATCGCTAAATCTGATCGTCAGAAATGCGATTCAACTGTGTGAAAATAAATAAACTCAGGCTCGTTTAAAAATGTTATCAACAAAATGTTTTTAGAAATCATATCTTTGATATATATGTATAAAATGATTTGGTATTAAATAACCGACAATGGTTGATATGCAATAAAGCCAAAACAAACCGAACTAAATCCCTCTACAAGAAAAGTGCTGCATATCTGTTTTTTAAACATATGAAGTTCAATCGTTCAGCTCGGTAATTGAACTTAGTTCTCGGATTCTACTTTTCGTGGCGTAAAAAAAGGATATAAAATCTCGTATCAATTATATTCGTGGTGTAGCGTTGCTAGTACATTGAAGAAAAATTGCAGAAAAAAATAGACAAAGAAAAAAATGAAGAGATAACAATGACATGAGGAAAAGAAAGGTCAGACACGTGGTTGCAAAAAAATCCACTCACTTTAATTTCCATTAAAAATAGCAAGATGATAATTTAGCGTGAAGAAAGATTTGAGAAACCGAAATCGTAAAAGGGGTTATGTGACGTGGAACCTTGGGAACTATTGGACTTTAACCAGTCAGAATCTGAAAGAGTCTGATAGTTTCCCTCAACGGCAATTATAATAATTTGCAAATGTCAACATAAGATGTACACAATAATTGGAATTTAATCGTTAATTTCCTTGAGAAGTTATAATGATTGGTTGCAAGCACCTTGAAGAAATTTGGCAAGAACGAAGAGACAAAAACAGCATGTAGGGAGGATGACGAGATGAAGAAAAGAAATATTAGTCACCAGGTTACACAAAATCCCTTTCACTTTCTTATTGATTTTAGAACTTCCTTCTGGACCGGACTAAAGCATCAAGACGGTAAGTAGTATGGCAGTGAAGTCACCGACAACTGCCATGTTGATGATGGCGAATCGTCCGATAAGGTAAGAGAAACATAAAATATTACACAGCTCGAGAGTTAAGACGTCTGTGAGTTTATGCTCTCTACGCTAGTCTTCTTGAACCCCACTCACAAAAAAAAAAAAAAAAAAAATCGAAAGAAAAAGAAAAAAGAGATAGCGAATCGAGAAACTTATTAGATTGGGATTAACAGAACACTCATTTTTCATTTCTGCTTTGCATGGGTTACATCGACCGGTCACTCCCTTACGATCACTTAAATGGCCGATTGAGTGTGATGACCACGGCAATTACTGGTCAACTGCCGTTTTCAGTCCGTGGTACTATATCAAGCATATTTGTTACATTTAGTCAATTGGAAGAGATGTTGAACTTTGTCAACTTGACTTTCGTCCGGCTGCTGATTCTTTTTTTTTTCATTACAATTTTACAGTATTTTCAAGTCGACCAAATAAAGATGTACTCTTTTACTAATCGAAGGCGCCTCTGGTGGTGTAATGGTTAGCAAGCTGGACTAGCAAACCTACACGAGTGAGTTCGAGTCTCACTGGGTGCCCCTTTCATATGGCCTTGTGCCACATCTAAGCAAAAAGCTTAGTAAATTACTACTCGTTTACTAATCGTAGCCCATCTGCAATTTGGAGTTATATTCATTTATCCTCGAAATTTAACTTGGTATTTGCCACTCTTCCGGCATATAACTAACTGACCTTTTTGGAAATTTTATTACACCTATCTATTACACCTACAGCAAGAGTTTTTGTGACTGATTTTTCGTTGTCGGTCAAACAGCTGGACACCAAGTTAAGCAATTAGATTACAGTAAGTTATCAATGTAAAAACAAAAGGAAAAGGAAAAAAAGCTTCTGTCTTCATTATTTCCTTTTATGTTAGGGGTGGGTGTTCCTGAGGCTTAGTTGCTGACAGGATTGACGGTGACATTGCAGTGAGAACGCAAGTCATGTTATTGCTTTCATATTTGGATTAATACCATTGGAAAAATTATGGACCTTACCAGCTGTAGGCTTCTACTACAATGATGGCGTTGGTATTAAATAATCCAGGAAGGTGGATATGCCATTACACAAGGAAGTCGAAATCGAAAATGAAACTCAACGTTAGTCTGACAATCGGTAAAATCAAGAATAAGAAAAAGTTCAATTTCCACTTTTGAATATATATGAGGGAGAGATGGGTAAAAGAAGAGAGTTTGGGAATGATAGATAATTTTATAGAAAGAGGTGGGAAGAGTGAGAGTGAGAGAGAGAGAGAGAGAGGCGAGAGAGAGATAGAGAAAGAGAGGAAGCGGCGTATGAAAAGGTATGCCCGATTCAAATCGATACCGAAACTGACAAACTAATCAGTTCCTACTGAAAATCGTTATTCCCTTCAACGTTTTCTTAATTAATCAGCTAGTATCAGCTAAATAATAGGTGTCAGTAGACAAAAGGGAGATAAACGAGGATGGAGAAACTTGACTGGGAACACAGAAATAAACAGAGAGAGAGAGAGAGAGAGAGAGAGAGAGAGAGAGAGAGAGAGAGAAATATATATATATATATTTGTGAGTGTGTGTGTGTGTGTGTGGTTCCAGTCAAATTTCTTCAGCCTCAGTTTTCTCTCTCTTTCTCTCTCTCTCTCTCTCTCTCTCTCTCTCTCTCCTTATCTATCTCCTTCTCGCTATATATGTGCATATTAATTCATTTATATATTTACCCAACCCCTCCGCATGAGGACGATGTGACACCAAATCAAATTGCAAGCGCTGTTAAACAGGTTTGAATTCAGAGTTTTCCTTCTCCTAGACTCGCTGCCTTTCCATGGCTAAAGAACCCATTTTACCTTACTTTTTACCGAGAGTTGAGGTTGATCAGTTTGATTCCTGCCTTTTCCAGGAGCTCTAGTGCGAAGAGTAACATAAGCAGCCTCATCCAGGATGTATGTCATTGATTCCATTTCCTAAAACTATCATTACAATAAGTGCGCGTGCACACACACACGCACACACACACACTCATATATATATAAATATATATATATAGAGAGAGAGAGAAAGAGAGAGCCCATTAAGGGAAGAAAAAGAAGAAAGAAAAAGAAGGTAAAATGAAAAAAAAATCAAGATAAGTTGGTTATTGGTCAGTTATTTCGTCGTCGTAGGGAAATAGATCGGCTTTTATCTATGGGTCGAATAGAACTAAATTGTGTACTTATGCTAAACTAAATTGTTTGGAATAGAACTGTTTTGACATTCAAATTGTGTACTTGTGCTCAAATGAACACTTTGAAAGAGAACCGTTTTTACAATTAACTGTGTGTAAGTAAGTGACTGAAGGTTAATTGAATTGTTTGTTATACATACTCATACTTGGAACCATTTAACTTTGTTGACTTGATTGAATTGTTTGAAATGGATCTGTTTATATGTGTAAAAATGGATTTGGCATTAAATTACCTACAACGGTTGATATGCCAGAAAATTGAATCAAACTAAACTAAAACTAAAACTTTAGATGTGGAAACTAGTAGAACGTACTAAACTCTTTAAATTTGATATGGCAACCGATCTAGGAAAAGGAAAACGCTTGAAAATTGACATTGTGTTGGATCCTGCTTAAGCAGAGGAAATGGGTATATATATATATATATACCTAAGCTTTTAGAAACCTACAGACATCACATAAATAGGGGCAATAATATGAAAAAATAATGGTCACAAAATTGGGGAAACAATGAAACTAATAATAAGATAAATAGGGATGATAAGATAAGAAAAAGTGTTAATAGAAATAGACATCGAAATATTATCTGGTTTAATCCTCCTTTCTACAAACCCTCTAATATCAATATAGGCAATTATTTTATAAGTTTATTAAGCAAACATTCTAAAAGTGATAAACCCCTTAGAAAAATAATTAATTAGAATAATGTAGAAATTAGTTATTCGTGTACTAAGAATATATCTAAAATAATTGACAATCACAACAGGAGATAAACAAATAAACTGGACTGGACTAACAATGACAATTTAAAACATTCATGTAATTGAAAAAAAAATGAATACCCACTAGGAAATAAATGTAACCTTGATAATATCGTATATCAAGCCAACATTTCAACTAAAGAAAATGATAATTATGATAAGGCATACATATGTATGACAAGCTTAAATTTGAAATTTAAATATTACAACCACTTACAATCATTTAGAATCCAACATGAAGAAATTAAACTGTCCTATTTATGTATTGCTGGGATCTAATAGAACTAGGACTAATACTTGTTATAAAGTGGAAAATAATTAAAAGATCCTCATCGAAAAACAGTTTACATGGTAAGTGTAATTTATGCTTAAAAGAGAAAAAAATGTTTATTAAAATATTTGAATAGAAATTTTCTTAATACAAAAAAAGAAATGATTTCGGCAAGTAGACATAGAAGTAAATTCTTTGTATAATCTAACTTGATAGATTATTAACATTAAATATATTTAATTACCATTAATTTTGTGATTTTCATATTTTAATTCTATATATTGAAATATCAATCCATAATTTTTACATAAAAGACAAATTAATCAATTAATTTAATATTTTTTTGATAAAGAATACAATTAAATTTAATAGATAAAGCATAAACATATGATTTTATAATAAGATAATAGAATTAAAAAAAAATTAAAGAATAAGATTGATAGACTTACAACAACTAGGAATTATCCCGATACTACATCGTTTTTTTATTTCACGGTTTTTTCTATTGGTAAATACAAGTTTAAGAAGCGAATATTTAATTTATTTATTTATATCATTAATTATTAATTGCATTAATGAAATATCTATAACGTATTACTTCTTTAATTATTACGATTACTTAACATTCGATATGTGAATTCCATCTTAATTCTTTGTTTATTACGATTGACTTAATATTTGATATATTAATTTCTTCTTAATATAAATAACATGAATTTTTACGATAAATTTAATAGTTAAAAATTTTTTTTTTTGTAAATTAAGATAAACATTTAATTATTTTTCCAGATAAAACGAATTATATTCTTTAATATTAATAAAACATAATAGTTCAACGAAAGTACGAATACAAATTTTGTCTATAAATTTAAATGAGTCGCGTACCACTATTCACTTTTTCCGGGATTAGGCTTTTTAATTTTCAGTTGTATTTGAATTAAGGGTAATATTTTTTTGTTTTTTTATAGGATTGTATAAACATTGTATAAATGAAAAATAATTATACATAATTATATTTTCTTGATTAAAAACAAGCTAAAATATATTTAAAATTATTTTAATTGAAAATTCATTTTAATTTAAATAAAGAGAAATAAAAATTTCTTTCAAATCCTATTCTTGCCGGATGCAATATAAGAACACCGAAATAAAAATTTTGGTTATACGTTTTACAACCAGAAATAAATTCATGACACCAAAGAAGGAACATTTTTCTTTTTGTTTATATATATATATATATATATATATATATATATATATATATATATATATATATCCTGGTTGTTTACAGGATGGCATATTCACCTAAGGGTGGGTGTCAGTAAAAAAATTCCCTCAGTGAGTATTTTTTAACTGGTTGCTTTGATCATTGTATTTTTTTTACCACTTTTGAGCCCGGTCAGCTGGGATGGTAGAAGACACCGACTGCAACTCCCCACAACAATTGTCCCTGATATAACACTAAACACTCTGATGATCAGGTTCCAGTAATTTTGTAGCTTTGGGTAATGCGAAGTACCCCTTCATTGCCATCGCTCACGGGTCCACCTTGGTCCGGAGTGGTAGCACATGAGAGGGTCCGATCAATGGGTCGAATAAAGCTGTTTGACATTTAAACTGAGGACAAACACATGACCTATGCTAAATTGAATCGTTTGAAAAAGAAATGTTTGATCATTTAACTGTGAGCAAATAAATGATTGATTTGCGAACTTGGAAGTATTTAACTTTGTTGATCTTATTTACAAATCATATATATCTAATATATGTGAATAAACCGGATTTGGCATTAAATAACCTACAATGGTTAATATGCCATAAAACCAAACCAAATAAACCACTCTTAGGTGAATATGTCAATTAGGGAATACGTAATATTGTAAGGGAAGTGGTTGCAAGATAAGAATAGATAAGTAATAATAATAAAAATAGCCGGATCAAAAACGATTTATATAAGTTCAAGTCTTTACGTGTAAGTTAAATGCGATTAAATTCATTTCATTTGGTACCCGAGGTGAGTGGTGACTCATAATGCCTAAGGACGTTGTCCTGATGGTTGAGTCGGGCACAAAGCTGATACATGACCACTTCAGTGCTTACTTTGGCTAGACGAGCGATCGGAAAGGCCTGATATGGTCAGTTGGCTGGTTATAACAAACCCGAGCACTGATTTAACAAATTGCTCTAATGGAAAACAAAAGCCAAAGCCTTTTTTATCTCAAAGGTTCAAGAAGGCGGTGACTGCGGGTCAACCGCGTTGAGAGAAAGGTTTAATGAAAACTATTTCTATGGAATTACTAATATATATGAAGTTAATCAAAGTACTTTTACGAGTTATTTGATTCACATAAAATCTGATATAGAAAAGATGGAGGATTTGGCATTGAATGGCCCACAAGTGTTTGATATGCCATTAAAGGAAATAACAAACTTTATTAATTTTTCTTTCTTTTTTTCTTCTTTTTATTTCTCATTTTTTCTTCTCTTTTTCTTCTTTTTTCTCTTTTTTCTTTTTTCTTCTTTTTTCCTTTTTCTTTTCTTTTCCTTTTTCTTCTCTTTTTTCTTTTCTTTTATTTTTTCTTCTCTTTTTCTTTCTTTTCTTTTTTCTTCTCTTTTTTCTTTTCTTTTCTTTTTTCTTCTCTTTTCTTATTTCTTTTCTTCTCTTTTTTTTCTTTTTTTTTCTTTTTTCTTCTCTTTTTTCTTTTCTTTTAATTTTTTTACTTTACCATTTTCATTTACTGAAACTATCTTTATTTTCATTTTTTTTTGTTTCTTTTTTTTTGTTTGCTGTTTTTTTTCTTTACTTTTTCGATTTTCATTATTTTCCCTTTTAATTTACTTTTTCTTTCTTTCGTATTTTTTACTCTTCTTGACTTAATTTCTTTTTCTTTTTCTTTTCTTTCTTATTCTTTTACTTTCTTCCATTCTTCCTTTTCTTTAGATTGTATTTTCCTTACTGTTTCCACTTATCTTAATTTTATCTTGATTTTTTTTCATAATCATTTTTTTTCATTTTCTTTCTTTTTTTTTTCTTTTCTTTCTTTGTTTTACTCTCGTCTTTTAATATATTTATATCTTTTCTTGATTTAGTTTTACTTTCTTCTTCCTTTTTTCTTTTTTTCTTTTCTATCTTCTCAGCTTTTTTTTTCTTGTAGCCTTTTCATTTGCTTTCTTTTTCGCTCTTCTTTCTATTTCTTCTTTCTTTCTTTCTTTCTTTCTTTCTTTCTTTCTTTCTTTTCTTTTCTTTTCTGTTTTTCTATTTTTTCCTTTAACCTCTTCATTTTCTTTGTTTGTTTCTTTGTTTGTTTGTTTCTTTGTTTGTTTGTTTCTTTCTTTTCTGTTTTTTCTGGTTTTTCCTTTAACCTCTTCATTTTCTTTCTTTTTTTCTTTCTTTCTTTCTTTCTTTCTTTCTTTCTTTCTTTTACGTTTTTATGAACAAAGAAAATATGTAAACAAAACAGAAATGAGACGGACTCGTGATGTACAACAAAACTTTTAGTTTTATTTGACCACAGGCAGGAGACATGCGTCTATTGAACATGAAAAAAAGCTGTTTTAACTTTGTGAGCACCTGTGAAAATGTCTGTCCATATGTCATAGGGGATTTCAGAATTGTCCCTCACGTGTATCCCTTCTTCTGGTTCCTATAAACCCATAAGGCACTGTTCACAGGAGGAAGCCGCTATTCTATCCTTCAGGGGAAATAACTTTGATATTTTTTCGATTGTTCTGATCCCTAAATTTTTCTTTCTTCCCTTTTCCTTGCCTTTATTTTCGTCTGTCCTTGATTTACTATCTATCTATCTATCTATTTTCTTTGGTTTACATTTTTCCTCTATTTCCTCTTTCTTTTTTTCTTTCTTTCTTTCAAGCTCCAGTATTTTTTCTACTACATTATTATCTACCGATTACTTCATCATGATTTAAAATGAAATAGCATAATGATATCTTGTGCAAAGGTGCGCAGCAAATTTCTTTGCCAGAAAAGTAATTATCCACTTTGGATTGATTTAAAAGTAGTGGTTGATTATCGTCAAGTCTCGAAAGGTGTCAAATCGAAAGTCCAAGAGAAGAAGCAGAAGAAAAAAGAAACTTGCTAGGGCAGGTGTGAAACAAGACACGCTAATCAATCTCCTTGCGACCAACAAGTAAAAACAACCTTGATGATATTTAACAACTATGACCTTTTCCTTCCTGCTTTTAATGTATTTGAAACTTAGCAAACATAAAGATAAATAACTAAAATAAATGAAATAAATGAATAAAAAGATAAAAATAGCAACGGATTAGTATTTGAAGAAAAAAATTCTTCGAATATTTCAAATAAGTTTCATTGTCTCATTGAGAGAAGAATCAAGAAAAAGAAAGAAAAAATCCCACAAAATCTTTAACCTGTGTAATGAAAAACAGAGGCCAGAATAAACTTATAGGTAAACTTTATTCAAGTTTGACAGCATTTTAGAAATGCATGGCAATAAGGGTAGAATTATTTGACTCCTATACTAGTATCAAATTTTCAATAGAAAGAAAAAAAAAAGAGGTAGGGTAGTAACGAATAAGCAAATGACACTTCCCCCAACTCCGTCAAACAGTAGAGCGACCAAATCTATATAAATGCTCATAAAAGTTGAAAAATTATACGAGAGAGACCATTTGAAAGTAAGTTAGGAAAGAGTAAGGGTGTCCACTCCAAGACAAGAGTCCAAAAACTGGTTATTAATATATTGTTCTTTTACTAAATTGTCATTTAAATTGCATGTACGATTTTATTTAATTTTTTTTCATTGTAAAATCAGTGCTGTATACTATCTGTGTCTTAAATGGAAGTACAATTTTAATGTAAATTTAAATTAAAATTTGAACCTAGTCAAAGAAGCTAACACTTTTGGACTTATTAGAACCCCAAAACCAAAGTAAACGTAAAATAAAATGCCTCTAAAGATGCTAAGAAGCATTAAAGAAGATAAAGTACTGTAATGAATTAAAAAAAAGAAAGCAGACGCGGACTTAAACTAAGTTAAAACTTAATAATGAAAAACAAAGGAATGTAAGATTTTTTTTCTCTTGAATGCCATGGGAAGTAACGTAGTGGACGTAAAGGCAAGCGGATAAAACCTCTGACGGCTCAACGCAATGCCTAACCTGGTCCTGGGCGTTTGAATCCTACGGTTCAACGGCCAGGATCGATTAGTTCGACCGGGGAACTACTGCTGCTCATCTATAAGGGTCGCTCCTGTTGATGAAAATCAAAACAACCATCGAAAGTTAACCATAATCCAGGCTCAAACCTCATGTCCAAACCGCAACGTTCTCCGAGCGGGTAAAAAAGGAACGCGTCCTGCTAAGGTTGGGGCCCTGGTCTCAGTGTTCGAAAAATCAGCTACATAACTCAAACAAAATTACTAAAATGCAAACGAACAATGCAAATAGCGACATTCAACGTTAAAACCTTAAAAAAATAGGAAAAATACCGGAGCTGACTGCATCTGGCATAGATCATAAGATAGACATAATATGCATTCAAGAACACAGATACACACATAGTAAGGATATTAAATATCATGATTCTAGCAGTGGATGGATGCTAGCCACTGCATCAGCTTAGAAAAACTCTGTCAATGCCACGATAAGAGGTGTAAGTATGCTTATAGGCCCACGAGCCCTAAAATCACTAAATATCAGAGAGAAAATACAACCTAGGATGATGATACTTTTAATGGAAACCCCAGCGCAACAATAATCTCCTGCTACAGCCCTACCAACGTTAGTAAAGAAACTGATCTCATCGCCTTCTATGATGAGTTATTCTCTTTTCTTCGTTGCTTCCTGAAATACAACGTTCTCGTCATTGGCGGACACACGAATGCCCAAATTGGTAAAAACGGAAACCACAGATTCAGCCTACACAACTCGTCGAACAGAAATGGATAACACCTAACATATTTCACGATAGACTAACATGCTTCAATACAAACTTTCAAAAAAGGGAGGGAAAACTTTGGACCAACACGTACGCAAAAAAATACTAAAGCACAGATAGACTACACGTTTATAAACAAGAAATGGAATAATAGCGAACTGAATTGCGAGGCTTACTCCTCATTCAAGGGAGTGTCCTCTGATCACCGAATTGTCTCGCCAAAAATACGACTGAGCCAACGAAAGAATGTGACCCAAACAAAGACCACCGTACACTATAACTGGGTCCTGCTTAATAACAGGCATATTAGAGATAAATATGCGTTAGCACTAAGAAAAAAATAAGATGCACTACAGGAAAAGATAGAAACTCATACTCCTAATGAAGAATATGATAATTTCGCCAACTCCCACTTAGAAGCAGCAGCGGAATACATACCAACTAAACAAAGAATTAAATCTAGAATCCCATGCGAGACAGCGGTTAGAAAAAAACGTGCAAACGTGAAAACTGCCACCAAATGTAACAGGAAGAACCCAACCAATACCAATGCCTTGAAACTTAAAAAGGCACAAAATGAATTAGCTTACATATACCTGAAAGAACCGACAGAATACATACAAAATCAGATCGATTAGATTAGTGATACGGTTGAAGATAGTCAATCTAGGATAGTATGGCAAATGATAAACGAAGTGAGCAGAAGGAAGAGCACTGCCAAAGCTAAACTGAAAGCTATCAGCCAACAAGATCGAATACACCCGTGGAAACAGCATTTCGAGAATTTACTCGGAAACCTTCCGCAAGTTATACATGAACCAATCACGAGAATTATGAGTCGGCAATTAGACACCAAACTTGGGACGTTTACTCAAGAACTCGACTTGGTACTAAGAAGAATTAAAAATGGAAACGTAGCAGGGCTCGATGAAATACCCCGCAAAGTATGGGAGACTAGACAATTCGACTACATACTGCTCTGACAATAATGCCGTTTATAATCAAAATCCTATAGTCAGATGGATGAAGGGATGCATCCTCCCCTTACCTAAAAAGGGCGACCTCGGATTAGCCAAGAACTACCGAAGCGTGACAGTTACGTCTGTCGCGGCCAAGATATACAATGCCCTACTACGCAACTGCGTAGAACCCAAAATTGAGAACATACTCATGAAGAACCTTAATGGCTTCCGGAGCAATAGATCCACGGCGTCACAAATTTTTGACAATCCGTCGAATTCTTGAATGTGTATGCGCAAAACCCTAGCGGCAACAATATCATTTGTAGACTTTACTAAGTCCTTTGACTCCATTCACAGAGGGAAAATGGAGCAAATTCTACTCACCCACGGCTTACCAAAAGAAGCCGTTGCAGCCATAATGATACTCTATAGAAACATCAAAGTAAAACTCCATTCTCCGGATGGAGACACAGACTACTTCGACATTGTAGCAGGTGTACTGCAAGGAGACACGGTAGCCCCATACCTCTTTATCATCTGAGTAGGCTACGAATTTAGAACATCTATCGATAAAATCAAAGAAAA
>OY757914.1:15804949-15884949 GCA_963585895.1 Sepioteuthis lessoniana | reverse complement strand
ACGAACAATTCAATCAAACATCAGTCATCTGCTTACACACATTTGAATGATCAAACAGTTCTATTTCAAACAACACAATTCAGCGTAAGTCATTTGTTTGATCCCTGTTTAAATGTCAAATAGTTCACATACTGACAGGATACTTTCAATGAACTATCACTCCGGGCCAAAATGGACCAGGGGGCGATAGGGATAAAGGAGCCCTCCACACTCCTCAAAGCTTCCAGACTAGAGTTTTATCATTAGATTGTTTAATGTCATATCCATGACACTAATTGAGCGGTTGGTGTCTTACTCCTCTGCAGAGATGCAGTCGGTGTATTCAACAGCCCCAGTTGACTTGATTGAGGGAGTGTCCTTGTGGTCTAACATTTAAAGCGCTCGACTGCGGTATCGTAGTTTGTGAGTTCGTACTCCAGTCACGCCATTACGTTCACTTTAGGTCAAATACCCTTGGAAAAGGTATGAACCCCCATATCCTCCAAGCTATGGATTAAATAGAACCACAACTGTTCTTTTAGAAGGATGGAATTGACATTAAATAACACAAGAAGGTTTATATACAAAGGTTGGGCAAGATTGATTGATTAATTGTTTTTAACAGAACTTCGACTCGTTTAGGGTTATTTAATGCTTAGAGGTTAGGGATTTACGTACATATATATTACATTCGTTGTGTTGTTTCTTAAGAGATTTTGGTCAAGGTTATATGTTATCAGATACTCCTATTTAATACAAGTAATTTTGAAACAGACTAATTTGACCCATTAATGGAACTCTAACAAATACTTCACTCTGACCCAGAGTAGACCTGGGAGTAATACCAATGAACGGATATTATACACTCTTCAGATATCTTGGTGAAGACCCACTGGTGTAAATGCTAACATGCTGGACTGCGACATCTAAGTAAGCGAGTTCGAACTCCTGACATATTATTAAGTTCATGGAAGTCAGACCTGACCGATAAAAAATGAAGTGCAGTTTCTTCCAAGCAGCGGTAGTATCGATACTGCTATATGGATGCACCACGTTGACGCTAACAAAACGTATGGAGAAAAAACTTGACGGCAATCACACGAGAATGCTACGAGCAATATTGAACAAGTCCTGGAGACAGCACCCCACAAAACAGCAACTGTACGGCCACCTACAACTCGTCACAAGAACTATCAAAATTAGACGAACCAGACATGCGGGACACTGCAGCAGAAGTAGGGAAGAGCTTGTAAGTGATGTACTCTTATGGACCCTTTCACATGGACGAGCAAAGTTAGGACATCCAGCTCGAACATACATACAGCAGCTCTGTGCAGATACTGGATGTAGCCCGGAAGACCTGCCAAAAGAAATAGACGATAGGGAGGGATGGCCAGAGAGGGTCAGAAATATCCGTGCTGATAGCGCGACATGATGATGTTGAGTAATGATAACCTTGGGAAATCTATGAACCCCTGAATTGTTACGGGTTAGTAGATAATAGGTTATGACAGAGTCGGGTGACTGAGCATGTTATACAGCCGATTATATTCCGGTAAAGAGGTGAGTGTACTGTTAAATCCCGCGTGTAAACATTCGCAAGAGGGGAATGTTTTAGTGCTCTACTATAACAAACCCCTTTTGCTTTCCTGCTATGGGTTAAGTAGTAATGCTACTGTCCTTCTACAAGGATCCCCTTAGTATTAAATAACCAACTAAGGTTAATATGTCATCAAACAAAGAAACCAAACCAAACCAAACCAAACCAAATCAGATCTACAGAACTGAAGGCACACAATCAGCTTATATCCAGATTAGAGTCATACCAAAGGCTCATCTTTTTATGAGGGGTCTTATCCCTCTGCAGGGGATACGATCAGCTTATTCTAAGCTCATCAGGTAGGACTATTTATAGTGTAGAGGAAAAATAAGACATACAGTTAAAAAGTAGTCGTTGTTCAAATCTTCGTAAGGGACAAGATTTTGAAAGCTGATTTTCTTAGAAGACTGGTACTTAAAATTTTAAGCATTAAATAAAGATCTTCAATTCGAGCTCGTGATCACCACCTATATTATCGCTCTGGGAATCATATTTGCTCGTTTTGTAGATTTTGAACTTTAAAAGACCGGGATGAAGTCACTCTGGTTGTGGTCTTTCTCATTATCTCCTTAGGTGAGAGTCATTTAGCAGTTCTAAACGGCTTGTTGAAGTGGAGAATTTTGACCAAAGCGAGACGGTGACCTTTCGTTGTTTGCAACAACCTCATTGGCTTTTCTTCTGCTAAATTGTCCAGCTGCTCTAAACAATTTTCTTTTGTTTTTGCTGTCAATGTAATGATATTTAGCACGTATTGCCTTCACCTCTTCCATACGCTTGTAAACCTAGACATTAAATTCAACCTCTAGTCACATTTGCTCTCGCTGCAAGGCAAATAGACATCGACATCTCTTCGATAAAGTGGTAGGTGATTCGTTGATTATGGCAACATTTAACTCCCATGGTAAGCAAAAATTTGAAATTTGGGTCATCTTTAATATTGTATCACTTCTATAAAGATAGTAAGTAAGTAAAATTGGCGACCGTAGTCGAGAGTGACCAGAAGGCTCCCTTTTCAATAGCTACTACACCGAGGTGTAGGGGAGGGCGCTACTCCTTTCCCTGAATTGATCCACTTTACCCTTGATACTTACCTTATACTGCTGAGTATTAAGCAAGGAGGTATCAAGTACCATTTTTAAAGTTTATGTATGACGCGACCTTGGATTGAACCCAGGTCTCCCGGACCATTGGCGAACATTTTACGACCTTAGTCGAAGGTGACTCGAAGGCTCCTTTTTCAATAGCTACCACACCGAGGTTTAAGGGAGGGCGCTACTCCATTCCCTGGATTGCTTTATTTTACTCTTGACCCTTACCTTATAAAGCTAAGTGTTAAACAAGGCGACGTTTTTTGAGTCTTTGGTATGACTCGACCATGGGATTGAGTCCCAGTCTCTCGGACGATTGGTGAATAAAGATAATGCCATGTAAGCAATAAAGATTGATTGTCTTGTTTGTAATAGTGCAGTAGGGATGCAGTCGGTGTATTCTACAGCCCCAACCGACTAGGCAAGTATCGTCCAGAATTAAATGAATAAATATTGTGGATAAATTTATGCTATTCTAAACATTTAAAACTATCAAGTGGAATCTTATATTGTCTCAAAATTAATGTTGCTTGAAAACACTTCAAACAATAAAAACTATTAAATGGAACATTGTGTGGGGATTAAAGAAATAAATAAAAAACAATAAATTAATTAATTCAAAACGTAGCGGCCTCTAACAAGAAGCGAAATCCGTGCATGCCTGAAGGGATGGCCTTCTTGGGACCGAAAGAGAAATTCTCTGTTAAGCTGTTACCACAGATATCGAAAGGACCCTTTTTTCTCGGCTGCTAGTAGTGAGCGCACGTGCTGATTAGGCCCCAGGGCCTGGTAGCCAGCCGTGTCTCCTGATAGTAGCCGCCGCTGCTGAACATACTTCACTGAAAACACTTTCTGGACATATATGAACTTCACAAAAAATGACTCTTATATATTTCAAAGGTTTGTTTGGAAGACGTGGCTTTTTGTTCTGGTACAGGAAAACTTTTCACGTCGCAGAAGAGTCGTGGACCCCTAAATAAAAATTTGTGTATAAAAGTATCCTTGTCCCTTTCTTTCCATCCTCAATTCGCTTGCAGCTTTCCACAGACAAAAGGTAATATGTAAATGGTGTTAGAAGAAGAAAAAGGAGTCAAATACGAAATATAAAATTATCCCAATAAAACCTAGCAATTAACCAAACATCAATACCTACACCACGAATAAATAACAAACCTTTTTAAACCCCATTGTTGTTTTGTTTTAACACAGAATGATTCAAAATAAATGCAACCCATAAATATGAAAATGATTTATTACTGAGACAAGTGCAATGGGGATAATTTCGAACACGTCCAGTAAAAAAATGTATCCTTTCACCTTG
Source organism: Sepioteuthis lessoniana (assembly GCA_963585895.1). Lineage (NCBI taxonomy): Eukaryota > Metazoa > Mollusca > Cephalopoda > Myopsida > Loliginidae > Sepioteuthis > Sepioteuthis lessoniana. Next base: position 15,880,961 of record OY757914.1, on the reverse strand, counting down.
AGACATCAAATCAATATTTTTTAATTGTTATTATATCAACTTATTGGACATTTAATCTTTTTTTGGTTTCTTTGTTTAATGGCATATCAACTTTTGCAGGTTATCTAATGCCAAAGGCCATTCTCCTAGAACAACAGTACTTGTACTATTTAACCCATCACTGGGAGGATAAGGGGGTTCATAATATTCCTAAGGGTATTTGTTCGAAAGTGAACGTTATAGCGCGACTGGAGTACGAACTCGCTAACGACGATTCCGCAGTCCATCGCGTTAACCATTACACCAAGAGGACACCCCGCAATATTTTTTTGAGTTTCTTTTCTCAGTAATAAATTATTATCATATTAATGGGTTGCATCTTTTTTGAGATAGTTTTGTGTGTTTTGTCTCAAAATAAGTAGTGACTCCAAATATTTTTCCTTTATTGTCCAAGGCATTGTAATCAGAGAACAATAATTGTTATAGTATACGATTTTCAAATCTCAAACAAAAAAGAACACAACATTATTATTAGTAGAGTTATTAGCAGTCAAATGGGTTCCATGTATATTGAGACTCTATATATAACCATATATATTGACACACCTTATATAACCATTTGCATTGACATACTATATATTAATGTTACCCTAAAAGGCGGGGGTTAAAGCGATGGACTACGGAATCGTAGTTCGTACTCCAGTCGCGCTATTACGTTCACTTTCGGGCAAATACCCTTGGGAAAGGTATGAACCCCCTTATCCTCCCAGCTATGGTTTAAATAGTACCATGACTGTTCTTCTAGGAGAATGGCTTTGGCATTAAATAACCTACAAAGGTTGATATGCCATTAAACATAGAAACCAAACCAAACCAACCATAAAAGGTAATACGTTATAGAATTCGGGTTCATTTTGCATAAAAAGATTACTTCGATCCTTTGAGTATTTTGATACTTGTTTTATTTCGGTAGACTCAAATGAAAACATGAGCATGTCCTCGTGGTGTAATAGTTAAAGCACTGGGCTGTGGAATCAGAGTAAACGAGTTCGAACTCCACTCGCGCTATTACGTTCACTTTTGGACAAATACCCATGGAAAAGGCGTGAACCCCCTTACCCTCCCAGCTATGGGTTAAATAACATCCCTGATGTTCTAGAAGGATGGCTTTGGCAGTAAATAACCATATTTACCAACACCTCCGCAAGGGCAGGATATAACACAAGGTCAATTTTTAAGCGGAGCTTTGAATTCAGAGTTTTCCTTCCCCTAGACTAGTTGGCTCACCAAGGTTGAAGAACCTAGTCTGGCCGTAAATAACCAACGATGGTTGATATGCCATTAAACAAAGAAACCAAACCAAAACAAATATGGAGATATTAATTCCAGAGGAGCTATTTCCGATGATGTCATCTCGATTTCAATAAAAAATAAAACAAGTAAATGTTTCCATAGTATTCACTACGGTAGACTCAAAGGAAATAAAAAAAATAAAAAATAAAAACGGTTATATAATTTTCAGAGAAGCTATTTCCAGTCATGTCATTTCAATAACAAAATAAAAAATAAAAAGTTTCCATTCTTTTCAATCAGTTTGTTAACGTTAGCTTAGTTAAAATGTTCAGATGGTTTCATTCAAGCTTAAATAGAGATTATACGTTCTTTTTTTATTTTGCTAACTTTTGTTATCATGTTGGGGAATCCCCGTTGAGTATTGGACTGTGACATTGTAGTAAGCGAGAACGCACTCCAGTCACACAATATATATATATATATATATATATATATATATATATATATATATATATGTGTGTGTGTGTGTGTGTGTGTGTGTGTGTGTGTGTGGGATTATGTACACATGTAGTATATATCTTGTCTGGTGAGAAAGAATTAAACAATAGCTTATTTTAGGGCCTTTGCTTTTGGCTTGTTCTTTGGGTTTTTTAGGCGACAGTGAATAGTAATTTACTAAGTGTTTTGCTTAGATATGGCACACTGCCGTATGATTGGGGCACCGAGTGAGATTCGAACTCACTAATGAAGGTTTGCTAGTCTGCTTGCTAGCCATTACATCACCGGAGGAGCCCAAAGCGACCGTAAATTGGAATGCGCACGGAAGCAAAGAAATTTTTGCACCGCTGCATGGAAGCTTGCTTCTTACGAAGCACCCCACATTAAACCGCCCTTGTGTCACATTTTGACATCACGGAGAGCTGCATATACTGATGACTATCATGTATTTTCACCAATGCTTCACTCAGGTGAAGCACGCAAAAACTGACCATTAAAAAACAACGCACCTAAGACTAGTTAGAACTTGTTAGCGACAACAGATATCGGAAATAAAGATTGGCAGTTTTAGATGATTTTCTTTCTTCATAAGTTGTTTATAAAACTTGAATAGCGTATTTTTTCTCTCCTTCGTAGTTATTTATTAAAATCATTTATTATAGAAATTTGTTAATCATTTATTATAGAAATTTGTTAATTATTTTTTATAGAATTTTTCATATTAACGTTTCTTATTCCAAATAATCTGATACCTTAGCCACTCATCCTGTACTGACACACGCAATCACATATCACTTTAATTTTACAGTAAGGGAGCCCAGTATGTATGTACGCATGTATGTACATATTTAGCCACCCATTCCGTCAAGTACAAAATGATTATGAATACAATTTTCCTTTTACTTGACTTGGTCGTGGGGGCGTTACACGTAACGCTTCTTGGGTAGGAAGGAATAGCGTGGCGGAGGCCATCCTTCTCCAGGTCTACAACATATTTGAATTCAGAACTAGTAAAAATATTTGACAATTCTATTTGACACATAAATGAGACCCCAACAGGTATTACAACTCTGGGTCTGTGTGGACATGAGAGTAATTGTAATGAAAAGGTACTTCACATGATGCTAACTCTAGGACTTGAACCTCACCATTGGATCTTGTTTTGTGTAATAGCATTGGGTCTCTTTAATACAAATAATTCTATTCCATGTGTTTGATCATAGTTAAATGGTTTCAAGTATTGCTATTCAACACTAATAATTCAGTTTTATATTCATTATTTGTTTGCGCATAGTTTAAATACTTTTAAGTTATACAATCGAACAATCTATTACCACACAGTTAAATGGTTTCAAGTGTTGCTATTTAACACTAATAATTCTTTTTAATATCATCAATCATTTGTTTGCCCACAGATTTCAAGTATTGCTATTTAACCCTAATAATTCAATGAAAAATTCATCATGTTTTACACGGTTTAAATGGTTTCAAGTATTGCTCTGTAATGCTAATAATTCTATGTAATATGTTTGCTAGATTGGTTTGGTTTTAATGCATATCAAACTCTGTACGTTATCATATGCCAAATCCATCTTAATACACAGAAACAATTCTATTTCAAATAATTCAATTGAGCATTTGTAGACAATTTAGTGCTATTTAACCCATAGATAGGATCCTATCAGGTGCTTCCACTCCGGGCAAGAGTGAACCTGGGAGCAATGGTAATAAAGGGATACTCTACACTCCCCAAAGCTCCAGCATTACTGGAACCTCACTATCTGATTGTTTAATGTCATATCAGGACACTCATTGGGGGTGTCTTAACTCTCAGCAGAGATGCAGTCGGTGTATTCTACAGTCCCAGCCGACTGGGCAATAGTTTGCTAAGAGTTAATATTACTATATAAAAATAATAATTCGAAGTAATATTAATCATTTGTTTACACACAGTTTAAAGGGTTTCAAGTATTGCTATTTAACATTAATAATTTTATGTATTAGTTTGTTAAGAATTGGTTTTAATATTGCTCTAAAACAGTCATCAACCGAGAAAGACATCAATACGCGACTCGTAAAGGCATAGCCAGCTATCGATAGGCTATCGGTCATATTGATGTCAGACCTGACCGATAAAATGAAACGCGGTTTCTTCCAAGCAGCGGTCGTGTCGATACTGATATATGGATGCACTACATAGACGCTAAATAAACGGATGGAGAAAAAGCTTGACGGCTACTACACAAGAATGCTGCGAGCAATATTGAACAAGTCCTGGAGGCAGCACCCCACAAAGCAGCAGCTTAGACGAACCATACATGCGGGACACTGCTGGAGAATTAGGGACGAGCTCATAAGTGATGTACTCTTGTGTACCCCTTCACATGACCGAGCAAAGGCAGGGTGACCGGCTCGAACTTACATGCAGCAGCTCTGTATTGATACGGGATGTAGCCCTGAGGACCTGCAGGAAGCGATGGAATATAGGGAGGGGTGGCGAGAGAGGGTCAGGGATATCCATGCTTGCGGCATGACTTGATGATGATGATAACACTCATAATTCTGTGTAATATTATTTGTTTGCACACAGTTGAATACTTTCAAATATTGCTCAACCACCTCCATCGAGCACCTTTAAGATAAAAGAGGGTTGGGTATTTGAGCAATTTGAAAAATACGGTCAGGACAATCATATAAATGATATGGTTTGACATGGCCAGCCGAATGATTGGATCGGGTCTGTCCAACCATCTGTCCAGTTCAATATAGGCCAAAGTATAATGTTGTAAGGCACGTGATCACTTTGGTTGCTGGGTCACGGACTACGGAGCCTCAAGGATCCCAACCCCGAGCATTTCAAGTCGCCGCCCACGGCCAATAAATATCCTCGTTGGGAGGATGTCTTAACCCCTCCACAGAGATGCAGTTGGCATCTTCTACAGCCCCAGGCAACAAGACGAGTTGGAAACGGAATTGGAGACCAGAGTTTAAATCCTGGAGTAGGCTGGTTGTGTTTCATTTCGGGCTAATGCTTTTGGAATGTCATCTGTCATTCTTTTCTTCCCCAGGTCTGAGTGAATTGAAGGGCTGACTGGGCTCGACAGAGTTTGTTAGGAAACCATCCTAGGAGAAGGAAATCTCAGAATTCAAACCAACTTTAATGTGATTAGATACTAAGGTTGTGTCAGATAGTGTTCGTTGCGAAGTGACTGGGTAAATTCATACATTACATTTGTTGGCATGAACCAGAAAGAAATGATTGCACTGGCTGGAGAAGAGATTTGCTTGATTACATTTTCCTCTCTTAAATTCTGTGATTCTTTTTGCTCATTCATTGTTTATCACAGGGCATTATTTGCTCATCAAACGATGGTAAAAAATCATGGCATTCATTTAATAAAACCGATTAAACACAATTATTTCCTATATCTCAAATGTGAGCATATCATTTAGATTTTATTACTATTTATTTGCGCATCACCCGACGGTGAAAATGCATTGCATTCATTACATAAAACTGACATTAAAAAGAATTAATTTATATATCTCGGAGGTGAAAATGTCATTTAAATATTATAGTTATTCATTTATCACCCCACGGTGTAAAAAGCATATATCTGACTAAGTCGTGGTTTTTAAGAAACCAATAATCATTTACCGTAAATTTCATTACCTATTTATTTTCTCATCAGAAGACAGTTTAAACACATACAGCTATAAGGCTTCCTCTCGGCATATCCTACAACTTATGAAGGTTTGAAGGGCTATTTATTCGTCACCTAGCTGTAAAAGTATATAATTGAATGTCTACTCAATGTGTTTCCAATCACTCTCAAGTGTCTATCACTCTCAACAATCCTGGACTTCCTAGTGACACATTTATGCCTGACCACAAAATTGGACAAATTATTCCACTCAAATATGGCGGTATTATCACAGATAGCGCTATGTTGCAATAAAATTTCATACTTTCTCGATTTTTAACGATTTTGCTCACAGTGTGGAAAACTGCAAGTTGTATCGTGTTGTAAGTTTTCTGGATTCTATTAATATCTCCTATAAAATATCAGAAATGTTAGTCCAATGGCACCAGGTTGGCAAGTATTCGTGCTGTAAATTGGCGCCACATGACTTTGATGGTAAAGTAAAGTTGACAGCCGTAGTCGAGGGCAACCAGAAGGCTCCATTCTGTATAGATACTACACCAAGGTGTAGGGGAGGGCGCTATACCTTTTCCTGGATTGCTCTACTTTACCCTTGATACGTACCTTATACTGCTGAGTGTTAAGCAAGGAGGTATCAAGTACCATTTTTAAAGATTATGTATGACGCGACCTTGGATTGAACCCAGGTTTCCCGGACCATTAGCAAACACTCTACCCATTAGAACAATGAACCGGTTATGCCACTTAAAATATTGTATTGAGAACAGGTATTTAGTCAGGTAGATTCTGTTGATATCAGCTGGTTTCAGCCAGACGCGTGAAACACAAAGTCATGGATTTTGCCCTGAGTTATTTCATTTCATGTTTAAATTATCGTTATATATATTGTTTATCATTTGTCTGGAAAGAGCAATACATTTTACTGATTTAAAAGTTTTCTAGCGTTAAACACTAACTCTCTCTCTCTCTTTCTATCCTCCCTCTCTCTCTCAATATAAATATATATATAGTGTCATTCACAGGCTCTTTCGTTGTAACACAACTCTTCAATGTGGCTCGACACATGGTTGCTTCAAGTTGGAATGGAAACCCGGTTGATTTTTCGTCAGTCAGACTTATTACCCCTAAGGTATCATCATTTCAGCGTAGGTGAAGGAATTTTAACGTATATGTGTTCAATTCATGAGACGAACTTTGCATTAATGCTTATGTGGCAGCCGGTAATTCACAACTTAAGTGCTCAACCCACGGGATGGGAGCATGTACATGTTGTCTTCCACAGAGAGACTGTTTCGTTGTATCACGATTCTTCAGTGTAGTTAGATACGTGAAATCCTTCAAGCTGGCATCGAAACACGCCTGATTTTTCGTCATTCAGACATCTTGCCTCTAAGCTATCGTCATTTCAGCGTAAGCAAAGGTGTATTCTCACACTAGAGTTATTCAAAAGGATCTAAGCCTCGCCTAGAAAAAAACCCCATATCTTCTTCAGATCTTATGGATAAAATAAATCAGAATAGACACAGGAAAGAAGGGTGAGAGGGGATAGAAGAGGGGTGAAGAGTTATCTCCTCATTTACCCCACTTCCGTTGTTTTTATTTTATTGTCGGTTAGAATTATAGTAAAATAATTTTTACGAAATCATTTTTTAAAAATTCTAATTACTTTTCGACTTAAAACTACAGATTTAATACGAAATTAGAAAATTAACTTTACTCAAAAACTTATATATATATATATATATATATATATATATATATATACTCTCTCTCTATCTCTCTCACTCACACACACACACACATACATATATATATATATATATATATATATATATATAATGATTATTCACATATTCATTCCAGTAACTAAACGTTTCATGTGCTGATTTGCGTAATCTTCTCCTGTCTGTCGATTGGGCTAATTGGCACGTAAAACCTTTTTGATGAACAAAACTTTCAGAAATTATACTTAGTTTTTATGCTACTTTGCTTACTGGCATCTGACCTCTTTGATTTTATTGCCAAAGGTTATTTTTCGTATAATTCTTATTCATGGTTTATATATATATATATATATATAGTCTTTCAGAAAACATTGATATCATTTTGTTATCTAATAACTGGACCAATCCTCGTCTAAATGATTTATTTCAACAGCATGGGCAGAAACGACTCAAATATTATCTTTTTGTTTAAATGCCTTTTCTTTTGTTGTGAATGGGATTTCTGTACCTGAAAAGTAAAAAAAATAGCAAACGAAATTTTGAGTAGTCTTGACACCAGCTGTTAAAATTCGCGATCATTTGAACGAGAAAAAGTCAAATTATTGGAATCCGAAATAATATCGATTTTTCTGAAACACCCCAGACATCGAAACTGATAATAATTTTTAAAAATACACCCTACACACACACACACACACACACACACACACACACACACACACACACACACGGGGGTTGAGCACTCTGGTGAAGGAATTTTCGGCCGCCGCTCGCATAATGCAAAGCTCTTTAGAGAATTGAGCACTCTGGTAGTCGATAGGGTATAAAAATGTAAACAAACGGACACTACTGCTGCTGCTACATAATACCTTAAAAATTCCCTTAGCCAACGTGGTGCCCTTGTTGGCCGAGTTGTCTGAGATTTAGCCTTACGTGAAGTTGGATGGGTTTCGATCCCGGCCTCGAGCGTCCTACGTGTCTAGCCATACTGAAGAGTTCTGATAGAACGAAACAGACTGTCTGTGGATGACATTATATATATATATATATATATTCACAGGGTGTCCAAAAATGTATACATATTGAAAACGTAGTATTTAAACAGAATTTTATTATTTTTGAAATAATTAAATTCTAATCAAACACTACGTTTACAATTATCCTTAATGTGCATACATTTTTTGGGACACCCTGTATATATATATATATATTCCTGTGAATTGGTCCACAAAGAGATTTATATTTTTCTAATTATTTATTTGCCTCTCACATATGTTTCTAGCTTTTTGCTTTCTTCAGAGAGTCTTTTATGATTTTGGCTGTGTAGTTTTTGATTTATATTTTGGCGAATGGACATTCTGGATGGAGCAGCTGGTCATTATCAGTTCTGTGATCGATTTTTTTGCGGGTGTTGGTTCTCAATTTCACTTTTTCTTTCCTTCTTTTACTAATTCCAAAAGTGTATTCTGTGTTTTTTGGTCGGTGTGCTTCTTTTCCCTGAATTAGTCTTTGATATTTGATATGTGTGTTGTATCATTCTGTGTATGTATGTGTGTGCGTGTATGTATGTGTGTATGCGTGTTGGGTCATTGTATGTGTATGTATGTGTGTATGTGTGATTGTGTGTGTGCGTGTATGTGTGTTCGGTCATTGTATGTATGTGTGTGTGAGTATGTATGCGTGTATGTATGTGTGCATGTGTGTTGGGTCATTGTGTGTATGTGTGTGCGTGTATGTACGTGTGTATGTGTGTTGGATCATTGTGTGTATATATATATATATATATATATATGTATGTGTAGGCGTGCTGGGTCATTGTGTGTGTATGTGTGTGTGTACGTGTATGCATGTGTGTATGTGTGTTGGGTCATTGTGTATGTATGTGTGTGTGTGTGCATGTATATATGTGTGTATGTGTGTTGGATGATTGTGTGTATGTGTGTGTGTGAGTGCATGTATGTATGGGTGTATGTGTGTTGGTCATTGTGTGTGTGTGTGTGTGTGCATGTATGAGTGTATGCGTGTTGGGTGATTGAGTGCATGTGTACATGTGTGTGTGTGTGCGTGTATGTATGAGTGTATGTGTGTTGGGTCATTGTGTGTGTATGAGTGTGGGGGTGTATTTTCCCCATGTATTTTGGTTCTGTTTAATGTTTTGGAGTTTTGAATTTTAACTGCATTTTATTTTTCTGTGTGTGTGTGTGTGTGTGTGTGTGTGTGTGTGTGTGTGTGTGTGTGTGTGTGTGTTTCTTCTTTTTTTTTTTGGACGATCAAATGTGCTTTTAAGTGATATTTATTGAAAATTAATTTCTTTTTTTAAATCGTAAAAAAATGCTAGATAGATCGGCCCTAACTACTTTAGACCCAGTGATCAATACTTTCGAAATTACAAGTACGTAACCAAATCCGAAAGATACGTGAAGAAGGACGGAGAGTAAAAGCGTCGAAAATTAATGACTATATAGTCATTAATTTTCGACGTTTTTCAATAAAGAAGTGAAGATCGGGTCAAATAAATCCTTTTCTTCAAAGACATTTTTGCTCGTATCCATTTTCTTTGGACAAAACCTACACTCCTGACTTTTAATATTCGAAAACCATATTTCACATTTACATTTATTTTTCTAAACTCAATTCTTGTTTACTTATTTGCATTTTGCGAAAGTTTTTTTTTTATCATTGATGCTGCCACTGACGGCCAAAATGCCAGTCTTATGTCCTATTCTGCATTCCGTCTATTTCATTGCTTATTCTTTATTAGTGTTAAAGTTTTAAGGATCCAACTTAAAGTTGTCGTAAGTTTTAAGCAGAATCTTTATTGTTTTGGTGTTTGGCTCATATGTTGACTCACGTCCGAGAGTACGAGTCAAAATGGCGTTGTAGCTAACGTCATTATCATCATCATCATCATGTCATGCCGCCAGAACGGATAACTGCAGAAATCTCACATGAATCAATCAACTGAATCTATTCTGATCATCATCATTATCCTGTCGTGCCGCAAGCACAGATATCTCTTAACCTCTTTCACTTCTCTCTATCGTTCATCGCCTCTGGCAGTTCTTCAGAGCTACATCCCATATCCTCACATAGCTGCTGTATATATGTCCAAGCTGGTCGTCCTGCTTTTGCTCGGCCATATGTGGGGGTCCATAGGAGTACATCACTTATGAACTCGTCCTTGCTTCTCCAGCAGTGTCCTGCATGTCTGGTTCGTCTAACTTGGATAGTTTTCGTGATGGGAGGTAGGTGGCCGTATAGTTGGTGTTTTGTGGGGTGTTGCCTCCAGGACTTGTTCAATATTGCTCGCAACATTCTTGTGTAGCTTTTTCTCCATCCGTTTTGTTAGCGTCCAAGTAGTGCATCTATATAGCAGTATCGACACGACCGCTGTTTGGAAGAAACTGCGTTTCATTTTATCGGTCTGGTCTGACTTCCATATAATCGATAGCTTATCGATAGCTATCCATGTCTTCGTTAGCCGCGTGTCGATGTCTTTATCGGTTGATGAGACACTGCTTCCTAGGTAGGTGAACTTGTGTACCAGTTTCAGACAGGTTCTGTCTAGTGTGGAAATGTCACCCGTACCTCTCTATCATCTGTCTGGACTACGTGCTTAGAACATCGATTGATAAAATCAAAGAAAACGGCTTCAAGCTGACAAAGAAAAGAAGCAGAAGTAGCTAACATACTGGACTGAAACATCCTAGTAGACGAGTTCAAACTCCAATTGCGCTATTACGCTCATTTTCGTATTAATATGCTTGGAGAATGGTATGAAATCACTTATTCCCCCCCCTCCATATCTGTGAGTCAAATAGTACCATTGCTGACCTAAACGAGTGACTTTGACATGAAATATTTGATAAGCCATTAAACCAAGAAATCAAACCTCCACTTTAAGACATCCTTCACTTCCACTAGGGATAAATTTTCACCTTTAAGAACGTGTTCCAGAGAAAGGGAAAATAGCAATCTTATACAAGTTGTTAAGTATTATAGCCTACCTTTTGATCATTGTTTAATAGCATATCAAACTCTTTTGATCTATTCAAGGCCAATTCTTGTTTTGTTTTAATATATAATTTCGTGTATGTTAATGCAATGGTAGGATTAATTTTCATTAATTTCATGTGCATCAAAAATTCGTATAAATAATTTTCCTGAAATTAATGTGCATTAATATATTGGTAGAAATAATTTTCATTTGCTGTTTCACCGTTGACCATAAGCTATCATCTTTTTGTACCTCTGAGACAGAAAGAGTTTGGTGTTTGTTTTTAAGAAGAGCCATCAGAAGTATTCGGTTGGACTGTATGATATACAGGTATTAACGCTTTACATGATTGTTCAAAACGGCCGACTGTCAAGCCTGAATAAGGCGCGAAGTTTCAGGTCATGGGTCCACTTTGTACTCAAGTCTCGGATTGCTCTGCCACCAGAATCCTTCTCCCTGAGATTACGGGTCGCTACCATTGGCCAACAGGTAGCCCGATGGTAGATATGCAGCCGGTGTATTATACAATCCCAGCAAGTCTAGATTTGGCCCCAAGCCACAAGCTTGGAGCACCGTGTAAGGGTAAAAGTAAGGGAATCTGCTTTAGAAAATGTGGAACCTTATGACCATTATATAGGACAACCAAGAAAAGAATATCTAATTTCTCGAGCCTTAGTTCATAGACGTTTTTGCTGATACAATCTACTTCTTTAGACAAACAGCTAAAAATAAACCCACCTACAAGCCGACTAACCAACCAACCAACTAACTAATCAGCCAACCAAATAATCAGCCAGCCAGACAAAAGAACTACCAATTAACCATCCAACAAGTCAACAAAACAAACAACCAACCAACCAAACAACCAACCAAGATGACATTCAACCGACCCCATATCCAATCAATCAATCAACTAACCGGCCAGAAAACCAACCAACCAAGCAACCAATCAGCCAGCCAGCCAACAATCCAACCAGCCAATCAATAATACACACAACCAAACAAGTAACCAGGAAACAAACCAACCAACGAACGAACGAACCAACCAACCAATTAAACAACCAATCAACCAAACAACCAAGCAAGTAGCCAACAAACCAAGTAAACAATCAAACATCCAACCAGCCAACTAACCAAACATCTAAACAATCTACCAGTTCTTTTGCTGTTCAAAATGAGACTCTTAGACATGTTTTTTGCTTATTATATTTCGAAAAAATTAAAGAATTTTAGATTTCAACAAATGATTTGATTAATAGCATAGTTATAGTTTTAAACGAAACACTTAGTTTGTCGGCCAGTTTAATTAAACCAAATCTTTATCTTTTCTTTTAAAAACATAAAAAAGATACTTATCTGAAAATTGTCAGGTTAGAAACCAAAATTATGGACTTTTTTCTATGAACTTCTAGGTCACTAAGAAATCGAGACATGAAAGTCGTGAGGTCCTCAAGTTTGTTATACGGTCAATAGTCACTATGTGGACATACATTTGAACTTTTCGATAATGTTTATTAACTTATGAGTCCTCTAATGGTAATAGATTTATGGTGGAAGTGCATGGCGCAACGTTTATCATTTTAGAAAGTAAACAGGGAAACCCGAGTTCAAATTCTGGACATGACTCTTTGCGTTTTCGTTCGCGCTAATTCTCTAGAGAAAATCATATCTCCATTCTTTTCTACTCTACTATTGGTAGATCTTTGGACAAGCTGGGTTCTTCTTTACCCTTGACATGATAATCGGTCTTAGAGATGGAAATTCTGGATTCAAATAAGCTATACTCCACTTAAAAATTGACTTTGCACGGAGCAGAAATCTTTGGTAAATACGCGTTCTCGTCAATAGCAGGCTATCAATCAAATAAGAACTTGATCGTTCTGATAAAATAAAACGAAATTCTTTAAAGCTGTTGCCGTGTAAGTACAATTGTATGGTTTCACTATTTGAACTCTAACGAAACTTTTGCAAAAATGCTAAATGGGAACTACACAAGAATGCTGAGTGCTGTTTAGAAAAAAAATCAAAGACGCAGTATCCTATAAGACCGCTATACGGCCATTTACCACCCCCATCTCAATAACCATCCAAATAAAAAAATAAAAAAACTTGTTGGATACAGTTCTTCACTGGCTTCGTACCCATGGACATTCCAGTGTTGGTCGACCAACAAAAACTTACATTGCCCAGTTAGCTGGGGCTGTAGAATACACCAATTGCTCAACGAGTGTCCTGGATATGACACTAAACATCCTGCTGGTGCATTACATTTAAGTGTACTTACATTAAAAATGCGTGATTATGATAAACTGAATTGTTTGAAACGGAACTGTTTTTAACATTTAAACTCTACTTACACAAAACTGAATTGTTTAATATAGAACTGTTTTGACATTAAACTGCGTGTCAAGAAAATCTATACTTATACTAAATTGAATTAGCTGAATTAGAACTGTTTGAATAAACTGAATAGCTTGAAATAGAAATGTTTTTGACAATTAAGCTGTATACTCATGCTAAACAGAATTGTTTGAAATAGAACTGACTATTTGCATAAAAATGGATTTGGCGTTAAATAACCTACAAAGGTAGAAATGCCATAAAACCCAACCAACCAAAAACTTACATTCATAAGCTCTGTGTAGACGTTGGATGCTGTCTAGAGGACTTACCAAGACTGATGACCGATATAGTCTGATCACAAGAAAGCGTCAAAAGACCTTGCGTTGTCGACAAATTTGAAGATAATGATTGGTTTGTGTTTCGTTGTTTATTGGCATATCTAAATTTGTTGGTCATCTAATGATAAAAACATCCTCGTAGGACTGTAGTGATTCTATTTAACTAATACCAGGGATGTTGACACTTTTCTCAAGGGTATTAGTTCGAAAGTAAACAGAATAGCGCTACTGGAGTTTAAACTCGCTCACTTCGAGTAGGCTGTCTAGCACGTTAGCCATTTCTCCATGGAGATTGCCAAGAAGATGATGAGAGAACCTCAGTAAGATATGACTCACTTGATACAAAGTTGAAATACACAACTTTCTATTCAGACTAAAGACTCTATACTCTGCATGAAATCGCCCTAGATTCCGTCTGAAGTAATGGCTATTCCTTAGATCGGAAATTCGAAAAGAAATGTTTGGATTGTAAAAGGTTTAATATCAATAGGATACATCTATTTATTAAAAATGAAAAAGTTTTATTAAAAACTTTTATCTCTCTCTCTCCCACTCTCTCTCTCTCTCTCTCTATATATATATATATATATATATATATATATATAAAGATTGTCCGGACGAACATTTATTCAAAATTAAATTATATCAGTCGTCAACGACTGGAACAATAAATAAATAAATAAATAAATAAAACCAATTAACAAAATCAATCATTAAAATTGCCGTAGAAAACAAATCAATTTTCGTGTCTCCGATGTTTTTAATTCAATTTTTTTTGGACAAAATGTCACAAACGAACAAGTGACAGATTAAGTGGTTTTTCGGAAACAAAATATCTTCATGATTTTCTTCACTTATTCATTGCTTAAGAAAATAAAGTATTATGATATAAAATTTGGAAGGGATAAAAAAAAAGAAGAAAAACGAAGTTGTGTTGGAAGGTGTGTTGAAATTGCAATAAAAAAATGCGCAGTGGACTATTTGTTGTAATATAATGGCAAGCTGATTAGAAGTGAGTTAGATACTCACTAGACATCCCCAACTTGTGACCTTGTGCTACGTTTTGTAAATTACAAAAGAAAACAGGCAGGTAATCTGTTTGATTTGGTTTGTTAGTTTTTTATGGTTCATCAACTTTTGTGGGTTACTTAAAGCTAAATGTGCCCAGTCGGCAGAGGCTGTAGAATATAACGACTGCTTCTCTGCAGAGGGGTAAGACCCTTCCCCCCAACGAGTGTCCTATATAGGACACGAAACAATCTGATGGTGAAGTTCCAGCAGTGCTGGAACTTTGGGGAATGCGGAGTACCCCTTCATTGCCATCGCTTCCAGGTCCACTCTGACCCGGAGTGGTTGCACCTGATAGGGCCCTATCTATGCGTTGAATAGAACTAACTGCATACTTATGCTAAACTGAATGGTTAGAAAAAAAACTGAATAGCTTAAAATAGAAATATTTTTGACAATTAAACCCTACTTACATTTAAACTGCATGCTTATGCTTAACTGAATTTTTGAAATAGAACTGTTTTTCGACATTAAAACTGTATTTACACTAAACTGAATTGTTTTATATAACTGCTTGAATAGTTTGAAATGGAAATGTTTTTGACAATTAAACTGTGTACTTATGCAAAACTGAATTGTTTTAAATAGAACAGATTATTTACATAAAAATGGATTTGGCGTTAAATAACTTACAAAGGTTGATATGCCATAAACCCAACAAACCAAACCATTAATGCTAAATCCTGTTTATATATATATAATTTATAAGTAAATAGTTTTTAGGTAATGTTATCTTTAAATATGCCAGGGCTCATTTGTTTACACACAATTAAATGGTTTCAAGTATTGTTATTTGACACTAATAATTCCTGTCAACATTATAACTATGCGTTATTAACTAGTGGTAAAATTTATGGAGATCATGTATTTTTTCTTTAGAAAAATTATATTTTCCTTTTGCAAATACTTACAGTAAGAAATTCCAAAGCTAATTTAATAGGTCTGTGTGGGACTTCTACTAACCGACCTTTCATATTGTCAGAACAAAAAGTAAGTAGTCTTGGAGTTTTGTCTATTCATTGTTACATTTTAAATCATGATATATCTTGCCAACCAGTTGGAGATAAAAGGTCAAATCTTGAGATAGATTAATTAGATCTTTGATTCTTGTTTTGGTTAATATGAAAAGAGATGCTCTCTCACAAGGTATGGGCTGGGACCCTTAATTAACCAAGCCCCGGTATTGTTGTTTGATTGGCCGTAGATCAGTGCATTTGATCGGCTGACCAATAGTAGAAGAATACGAAATGATCTGTGATTAGTTAGCCAATAGAGAATGTTTGTTTCCGGAGGAATGATTAATAAAATATAAGTTTTTAAGGGTAGATGAAAGAAGATATCCGATGTCCGTACATAAGATAGGAGAATAAGAAAAAAAGTATCTGCAAGAACTAAAGCCTCTCCAGTAAAAGCCTTACTCTCTGAAAAATTGAGTAAGATAGAAATATTTCACAGGCCAGATAATCCATATTCCCCAAATCTCTTAGAATGTAGCCTCAACATCAGATTGTTTAATGCCATATCCAGGACACTCGTTGGGCGAGTCTTAACCCTCTGTAGAGATGCAGTCGGTATATTCTTCTGCTCCAGCCGATTGGGCAGTAGCTAATTCATAGGTATAACAAATTTTTCGTTCGAACTTTTTAGTCGAAAAATTTGTTTGTTTGCTTAATAGCATATCAACATTCTTAGGTTATTCAATGTCATATCCATCCTTCAGGAACAATAGCAGTACTATTTAATCTATAGCTGGAAGGATAAGGGGGTTCATGCCTTTTCCTAGGATATTTGTCCGATATTGAACGTAATAGCGTGACTGGAGTTCGAACGCGCTTTCTACCATTCCGAAGTCCAGCGCTTTAACCATTACACCTTAGGGACACCGCTCTCAAGCGAAAAAGATATGTCGATTATCAAAATCAATGGGAAATCAACTATTTACTTGATTTTAATCGGATTTTCAGCCTTTATTTAGCAAAGGATATATTTTTTTTTATTAAAATTCTTTTACAGTTCAAATTCCATCGGCAAATTTTTTTTCTTACACGCATACCCCAAATCAATTTGCTGATTTTGATTGGTTGATTGATTTTAATGGCGTGTCAAAACGTCAGGGCTATTTTAGGCTGTTAAAACCAATCGATTAATCAAAAAGCTAATTACGTGGGTGTGTAAAAGAAACCATGTCGAGTGAATTTAATCTCTAAAAATTATTTTAATAAAACAAAACTATGTTACATTGTGAGAAAGTAGTTTAAGTAAAAAATTACGCAAATAGCTTTTATCAAAATGTTCAGTCTATTGACACTTTCTCTTTTTGCTGCAACAATAGTCAGCCATCATATTTACATCATATTTACATATCATCTTTCCTGATACGGTTCCCCTATGACCTTGATACCGTTCCTCCATGACTTTGAAATTGTGGATTAATCGTTCACCTTGCTCTTCACTGGCCTTGCCATGGTTTTGCGGGATGTTAGCAAGATGTCTACGCAGAAAATGCAACTTGATTCTCAAGTAGCAACTGGGCGTTATGTATCTCTCCAAGAGTTTATAAACAATCTCGGTGTAATTCTTTGCTCGTATATGTCCAAATTCTTGACAAGGTTTTTGAATGATAACCACATATTCTTTACGAGTTCTTACATTGTCCCAATGAAATGTTCATTTGAAGCTGCCGAATCAGTACACACACACCAGATTTGATTCTTTCTGTTAAGAGATCAAGAAATGCTAAAGTGAGGTGATTGAAACAGTCACTTTTGGTTGACAATGCATTAGTGAATTGGTTCATGAGACCCAGTTTCATGTGCAGAGGAGGGGATATAATATTCTTTATGTTACCAATGTTATATTTTGACCTTCGACCCAGCCCAAAAATACTATTCCAAGGTGATACACCGGAAGGAAGTGACACATTCCAATGGCCAGTAATCGAAAGAGATCGCGTTGGCGGATTAAGGCTTATGATACGGGACAAGGTGAAGGTCTCATTGTGCCACTACAGTGATGCACCGGAAGAGAGTAACCTCTGAACTGCATGACAGTTATTTCCGCTTGATGACGATTAAACATTCGATTTCAAAGATCCAGTGGGCGATCGTGTGGGCGTTGAATTATTATATAATTGAGTTGAGTTGGGTGCCAAAGCAGTTGCCAGCAGACTACCAGACAGCTAGAGAGCAGATGTGGTAGGAAAGGCCACACCCGACCGAGGGGGTTCTCGGAAACCCCCGATAGAGTGAGCCCTAGACCTCCGGTTGAACAACATGAGAACAAGAAAGACACAACACAATGGTCATAACAGTGGGGTCAAAATATGAAGTTTATGTTCGGTCTCCAGCACCCTCTCACATGCAAACCTTGAACAACCCTTTCGAACCCTTGCAATAAAGTGAGAGGTGAATATTTTTCTAAAGAAGCCTTCATGCGTCGTTTATTCCTGCGTCTTTCTGCGTGCGTCTTTATTATTATTGAGTCGTTATGATACGGCAAATGAGTATATAACACCAATGGGTCATGAAGAATGTTGGGATCAAAAAGTTTAAAGTCAGATCTTGGAGGCCAATTGCTTTTCCACTAATTCTTCTTTCGATCTCTGCAGTTCCATCAGCACAGAAAGCAGGAGTACTTTGTTTATCCACGTTGCTAATGAAGAAGGAATTTAAAAAAGTCAAGGTCAACATTGATTGCCTAGTTGAGTTTATGATATTGCAACCACTCAATGACTTTCTTTATTATTCATATTTCTCACGAAGACAAACTGAATCCTCAATTGGATCTGCACCATATCGATTACTGCGAACAGTCTCCGTTCAGTTGAGTGTAAATCGGAATTTCCAATCCATCCAGTTAACTGTGTATATTATGCTAATATACAAACGTACTGTCAATTTAAAAGTACTGCAGAAATCCACTTTTTTTCTGGATACTTTGGATCTTTTTTCAATCAAGTTTTTCTTATTCAATCTTGATGTTATGAGGTATGATACCTTTCTTTTGACTCCCTCAAATTTTGGTCTAAATCATTCAACACATACAAATTGAATCGATTACGAGCTGAAACTGATTCAGTTTCAAAATCTGTCTCATTGACGTCACTGAGCTATTCATTATGATCCAGATCTTTTCGGGTAGGTAGTCGCACAAAACTTGACACTGGAATTACAGCCAAATATTGTACTAGACCTATAGTTTGGAGTAGAATAGGTTTATCGATTTTACATCTTTTTCTCGTCATATCTTACATATTTATTGCTATATCATGAAGTTCTTACAGAAAAAATTAGAGTCTCTCGTCAAATCATACATCACATCTGAAACGGGTCAAGGATTTGTAATCCTAAAAGATAATGAGCCAAATTATACAAGTAAACTCTGCCACAAAGAGGGACAACCCGTCCTTCAACTGATGTTTTGGTCGGCGCAATCAGTGGAATTTAATCCCATTAAACTGGGGTGAGATGGACTTGACGGAAAAGTCAGAGCTAAAAAACTCACAATGCAGCTAAATTCTGGACACTATTGCAAAAAAGCTGGGCAGAATTATTTTCACTTTACCTCCAGTCTTTGTTGGAATGGATGCCGAGAATCTGTGAAGCAGTGATAGCTGTCAAAGGGGGTCATTTTGAGGTTATTGCAGTTTTTTGTTTTATTTGTAGCTCAGAAAAACTTGTATTTAGTATAATTAATAAAACCATTGTGGTGCTTAACTGGTTTCATTAAAAAAACATTTTTAGGATAGGAAATAAGTTTTTTTGATTGTGGCTAAATACTTTTTGATTGGTAGTATATGGGTACGCGCTTTAGTGTATGTTTCTCTAACCCAGGCATACGAGTTGGATGCGACACCAGTTTTTAAGTGGAGTTTAACAGATTTGAATTTATGTTGTATAGCCGTAATACATATACAACTATAAATATATGCAGAATATAATCAAACATAATATACGAACTTCAATGAACGAACGAATACACTTCTTTATAAAACTATATCTCTCACACTTTATTCTCGAAAGGGTTGATGTTTCTGTGGTGTGCGAGAGATGGGTGGAGACGGGGACAGACTGCTATATTGACCCCAAGTTCTTCTGACTATAGTAGCAATTCTTCCTCATCTTGGCTGGGGTTGCTCAACTGTGGGTCACTGAGGGCTGCAAGCCTTCAGTCTGCAAGCTGATTCTCACGCTGGCATCCTATCTCCAACTGACTCAAACCCTCTGCGCCCTGGTTATATTATTGTTTAACGTTCACCTGATTTCGCTGTTCTTCCGCTTATTTACACAGATGCATCTTTTGATTGACGGCTCGGTCGAGGGTCAATATATTACATTTAGAGGTTTCATTCTCCTACCAAGACCAAAGAACCCAGTTTTCTCTATTATTTCCCTATGGATAGAGGGAGAATAGTTCGATTCATACCTTTTCTTAGGGTATTATAGTCTTTCTGAAATGTAAAAAGCTTTATGAAGGATTTGAACTCTGATTACCATGTCAATTTTTTACCATTACACCACGAGTGCCTCATATATTTGACTATTTACTAAATTTTTAGAGGTGATTTGTGTCTTGAAGAAATGATACAAATCATGTTATACCCTGATCCTGGTAACTTATTAAATCTGAGACGTGATTTAATAGTTAGATGAGGGCATAAAAATTAATTTAGACTACTATGATAAAAAATTTAGTAAATAGTCAAAGGAAATGTTCTAACAAAAATTTAGTAAATTGGTATAGATATTTGAAATTGTATTTTAGATAAATTAGTTTTACCATTATCGACATGGGTTTTCGGTATCTTTCAAAGAAATAAAGATAACATATTAAATTTTAATTTAGATTATCTGAATAATTTTATTATAATTATTTGAAATTTTGATATATATTACTGTAACTGTTATTTTTGTCTTTGTTTTACTCTGAAACATGAAGAAACCGGAAGTAGCCTTACATGCCATAAGGCTAATACATAGGTGAAATGGTCTTCCTTTCTCCCTCTCTTTCCTCTCTCTTTCTCTCTCTCTCTTCTCTGGCTGTATTTTTATTTTCTTGTTGAATCTGAAGAAGTCATGTTCAAATTCTTCTAGAGCTTTGATTCATATCAATGCTCTTAACAGGATGGAAATAAATTTATCATCCTAATTGGGCTTTTCTTGAATATATATATATATATATATATAAGTGGGTTTTTCTTGAATATATATATATATGATTGTAGCAGAAAAAACATAATCAAAATAGGTGAATATATTATGATGTAAAGTCGACGTTAACGTTTCGGCTTCAGTAACCATCATCCGGACTTGGATATCAAAATAGTTCACATAACGATGGATGCTTGCTGAGTTGACTGGAGCAAATAAGAAATATATAACGAAAAGATGCATAAACGTGCACATAGCGTTCATAATTCAAAAGTCATAAGAACATGTCAGGTACGTGGAAACATATTTGAAAATGTTGGATTTCCCAAAGAAACGAGACAAAATCTCCCGTTTATTGAAAAATATGCAACGACAAGTAAGTTTTCATGTATATAGATTGTTTGGAATTATCCATGTTAAATGTCGTGTAAGATTGTATTTGGCATTTGTTTTTCCGAAAGGGCAGTAAGAAAGTAAATATGGATTAAAACTATGTATCTTTTCCTTGTATATTTCTCATTTGCTCCAGTCATCTCAGTAAGAATCCATCGCTATGTGAACTATTTTGATATCTATGTCCTGATGATGGTTACTGAAACCGAAAAATTAACGTCGACTTTACATCATAATATATTCACCTATTTGGATTATGTTTTTTTCTGCTACATTCGTAGTCGGATTTGAATCCATATTTACTTATATATATATATATATATATATATATATATATATATATAACTTTTTTATCCGTGTCTGCAGCGCTACTTGGTGGTGATATAAGTGGAAAAGTGGATAAATCAAACACTTACAACGGGTTTGGTAGTAATATTTCTTTCTTTTTTTTTTTACAATAGAGCTTCAGACTGCTTCTGTGAATAAAGACCGAAGTATTACAACTAAACCCGTTGTAAGTGTTTGATTTATCCATTTTTCCACATATTTTATCATCTCGTCAGATTCACAAATTTCTCCCATTCCTCCATACTTATATATATATATATATATATATATATATATATATATATATATATAAATGTATTGGTTAATCTGTTGATTATACGGAGTAAAGAGATATTGTTTTAAAATTTTCACGACAGTTTTTGGTCTTTGTGATTCGCCACTAGATAAAATGCTTTGACAAAAAATGAATATTTGTCGTGTAAAGTGACTGAATTTCAGCAGGGCAACTTTTGTCATTATTTCAGTGTTTATTCAAACCAGCACCTTGTCACGAAGTGTTTCAGATTAAGCTTCTAATTATAAAATATCAAAACTTTTCATGCAGCTGTAAAGAAAGGCAGGAAACCTATAGTTCTTTTTGGAAAAAGACTATCCAGGAAAATAAGAAAGAAATTGGACAGGCCTTGTTTATCCAAACATCTTTTTTTAACAGGTATTAAAACTCGAGAAAATAGAAAAGACGAAATAAGTTGAAACATTTATTCCATTAAGCAATTCATTTCAAGATACGAAGAAGACATAAAAAAAAATAAACATCAACAAAAGTCAGTAAATGTTCAAGGAAAACAAATTCAGTCTTCAATTCTTATGGTAGATGATTTTGTTTTTTTAAACACGCACAAGATTCAACAAAAAATAATATTAAACAAGAAAAGTTTTCTTTTTCTTTCTAGGGAGAGAAAACTATAAATGTCAATTTCTTTCTTCAACAAAATAACTCCGGCTTCAAGATGTCTTACGATCTCGGCATTTTAGCCAGGTTGAAGAGTCTTCAGATCTTTCCTCAATTCCTTTGGAAAATATTTCTTCTCATAAACTTGTCGTCTGCCTTTAATCAAATTTTTACGAGAAACTTCCATCTTTGATATTTTTCTGCAATGTTTGTTATACTCGGTTATTATTGTGTATCGAACTGTATTGAAAATAAAGAGACTTGAAAAGTCTCTTTATATAAATACACTGGCCCATTGGCCCAGTGGGTAGAATGTCCACCAATGGCCTGAGAGACCGCGGTTCAATCCCAGGTTGAGTCACACTTAAGACCCCAAAATGGTACTTGATACCTCCTTGGTTAACACTCAGCATTGTAAGGTACATATAAAAGGTAAATTGGAGCAATCCGGGAAAGGAGTGGTGTCCTCTCTTATACTTCCATGTTGTGGCGATTGAAAAGGGAGCCATCGAGTCGCCCTCGACTATGGTCACCAACTTTATATAAATACGAAGAAGGGATAAATAAAGGATATTTTGTTTCGTATTCCCCTCAAAACTGTCAGTTTATTAAATACCTACAATATAATTTACCCGTTTGGGGTAACAGTTATCGTCATGGGAAATGGAATTTGTGATCCAAGTTCAAATTCTGGATGAAACTGTTTCAGTTTGCTCTTGGGACTACCATGGATCCATCTTCCTCACCAGCTATGGGTAAATGTAGAGTACCCTTTTAATGCCATTACTCCCAGGTCCACTCTTACTCTGGGTAATAGTTCTTGTTACGAGTCCATCAATTAGCCAAATCTTTTGGAAAATATCAGTATTTGATAAAATACTTCGGAAAATGGCATAATAGAGTGTTCGCCAAGGGCCCAGGAGATGTGGGTTCAATCCCAGGTCGAGTCATAACAAAGACTCAAAAAATGGTACTTAATGCCACCTTTTTTAACACTCAGAATTATAAGGTACGGATCAAGGGTAAAGTGGAGCAATCCAGGGAAAGGAGTAGCGCCTTCCCCTTCACCTTGGTGTAGTAGCTATCTAAAAGGGAGCCTTCTGGTCGCCGTTGATTACGGTCGCCAACTTTACTTACTTTTATATAACTGTAAATTTTTATTAAGAATACTTTCTTAAAGTTGTAATTGTTTACAAAGGATAATTAATTATTTGAAACCATTCAACTGGGTGAAAATTTTTTGTATTAGATAGGAATACTTTGAAAACATTCCTTTATAAAACAGAAAATTGTGAATATAGGGTGTCTCAAAATAGATGCAACCTATTAATATGATAATGATCTATTACTGAGACAAGCGCAATGGCGATCATTTGGAACACGCCCGGTAAAAAAATGCATCCTTAAAGCAAGAGTCATCTAATCATATTAATGGGTTGTATCTGTTTTGAGACAATTTTGAATGATTTTGTCTCCGTATGAATTGTGACACCAAATATTTTTTCCTCTCTTGTTCAAGGGATTGTGATCGAGGATTAATAGTTGTTATAGTATACTATTTTCAGTTGTAAAATAAAAAAAGATTACAACATTATTAGTTGTAGAGTTAGAACATGGGTCCATGTATATTAAGACACCCTACATGAACATACAATTAATGAATTGGTGACGTACTCGAGGCCGACCCGAAGGCTCTGTTTTCAATAGCTACTAAACTGTGGTGTAGGGAAGGGTGTTATTCCTTTCTCTGGGTTGCTCCACTTTACCCTGGATACGTACCTTATGCTGAGTGTTAAGCAAGGAGGTATCAAGTTTTTAATTTTTTTGTATGACTTGACCTGGGATTGAACCCCAGTCTCCCGGGCCATTAGTGACCACTCTACCCAGAATGCCAATTTGCTATTAAAAATAGACCGTTTTAAAAATTCAAAAAGATTAGTGTTTTTTTTAATAAACTATTAACAATCCAGATGATTATGTATAGAGCAAGGATATTAATTTGATTACCCTTGTTATGTCTTGTAAGTACTACATATTGAGTGCGTTCCTCATTTACACTCATGTGTAATGATATAATATAGTAAACTTAATTGTTGGGAATCAGTCAAACTAGTTAACACACTGATAACCATTATTTCTTGGCGCCTGAGGTTCCCCAAAAATGGGTTGCCGTAGAGAGCAAGTTTTTTTTTTCGTGTGTAACATGAATCTTGATTTGTGCGTGGCTCCTTCTCACAATAAAATGACCATAAATTGATTTCATGTCAAATTTGATTTGGTAGTAAGTCGAGGATAAATTCATACAAGTCAGTGTTAGTTTTCAGTTCAGCAATGTCTAAAAAAAAAAAAAAAAAAGAAAAAAAAAATAGAAAGAAAGAAAGAAAGAAAGAAAGAAAGAAAAGTAAAAAGGCGATCGCTTTCGTTCCACAAAAATATTGTTGAATTTATTGGCTGAAAAGTTGCGTTAATAACAAGTGCGACGCAAAGAATTAGTTTAAAAGACTAAAGAATTCTTCGAATTGCTTTTCGAGATTAAATGCGCCAAACAGAGCTCAACTAAAACGGTATTAAAAAGAAGAATGGCGACTGACTCCCGTCGCTTTCATTTACGCTCGAACCGTGTATAAAGTTATTCTAAACACTTCATACTCCTCCTGCCCCCTATTCTACCGAGATCAACAAGCCACACCTTATAACTCCGAAACAATCAACAATAAAACTCATGGCAAAGCAATCAGATGGAAGATTCGCGTGAGAAAAGTCTGAAACGTGTAGTTTAATGCAAATAGTTTTAAAAGAAAACCGGAGTGTAATTACATCGCCGGGTGATGGTTGGCGATCTGTCGTGGCGCCAACTAGGAGACCGGAGAGCAACAAGCAGAAGAAATTACCGCCTGCGGCAGTTGAATGTCGCGAATACTAACAGAAAAGCGTAAAATCTTTACTGATCTCGACACCCTCAACTATAGAAATAGACTACAGCAGATGAGAGCGTGATGTAGGGGCTAGGGAGACGTTCAATGTTGATGAAAAGTCAAAACCTCGGCCAGTCAAATCAGACGCTAAATAGCCATATCATTTACTTTCACGTCTGATTGGTTGGGAAAAATAAACCAATCGTCAATTGCAAGGAAGGAGAAATAAAGAACGGAAAGTGAACCAGTGGTCGATTGAACCGGACTGGAGACTTCGAGATCATTGTTGAATCCAGTTACTGCTTACAGTAGATTATGTATACTTATCGAGGCTCTCCGATATGGAGTCAATTTTCTTAGCAGAACACAGCTGATTTAAATTCAGGTATCCTTCTCAAAGACTGGTAACCTCTTCAGGATTTTTTCAGATTTAATTTTATTCTACTGTTCGGTTATTTTATACCGAGAAGTTGAGGAATCACGTTCATATTTGTTTGTTTTGTTGTTTAAATGCATATCAGTCTTCTTGGGTTATTTAATGCTAAATCCAGCTTTCTAGAAGAGCTGTAATGGTACTATTTGCATTTTACATAGCATTAATGCCCTTGGGAAAGGTATGAATCCAATTTTCCCTCCAGCTATAGGTAAATAGTTGGGCAGGCTGGGTTCTTCAGCCTTGGTGAGGCAACTAGAACGAAAACTCTGAATTCAAACCTGTTAAACTCCGCTTTAAAACTGACTTTGTGTCACATCCTGCCCGAGCGAAGGGGTTGGTAAATATGGTAATGGTACCATTTAACACTTAGCTAGGAGGATAACGGGTTTCCTACCTTTCCCCAGAGTATTTGTCCGAAAGTGAACGTAATAGCATAACGAGGGTGCGAAGTCGCTTACTTCGATTCCACAGTCCAGCGCTTTAACCATTACACCACGACGACACCCCACCACCTTTATAGTACATTCATATTTACAATTTTTATGTACTAGTTTTTTGAACTGGGGTCGACATAGGGGGTCATATGCCAAATAATTTTTTCACAAGTTTTATTCTATGAATTACCGTTTAATATGTCAAATCTTTCAACAATAAATAATTCTTGTTGCATTCAATTTACCTTTTTTCAGTCTGCTGCAGAACTCAAGGAAATCTCAAGGCCTCTAAAACAGAGAATCATCATAATCAAGGTTCAGGTTGTTTTGGGTTTTATGGCATATCAACCTTTGTAGGTTATTTAACGCCAAATCAATTTTTCTGAAAATAGTTCTATTTCAAACAATTCAGTTTAGCATAAGTACGCAGTTTAAATGTAATTACAGTTTAATTATGAAAAACATTTTTATTTCAAGCTATTCAGTTTAATCAAGCAGTTCTAATTAAGCTAATTCAGTTTAGTATAAGTACTTTTTTTACACACAGTTGAATGTCAAAACAGTTCTATATCAAATAATTCAGTTTAGTGTTAGTACAGTTTCAATGTCAAAAACAGTTCCATTTGAAACAATTCAGTTTAGCATAAGCACGCAGTTTAAAAGTCAGTACAGTTTAATTGTCAAAAACATTTCTATTTCAAGCTATTCAATTTGGCCAAACAGGTCTAACTCAAACAATTCAGTTTAGCATAAGTATGCAATTTAGTACTATTTAACCCATAGATAGGGCCCTATCAGGTTCTACCATTCCGGGCCAGAGTGAACCTGGGAGCAATGGCAATGAAGGGTTGCTCCGCATTCCCCAAAGCTCCAGCATCACTGGAACCTCACGATCAGATTGTTAAGTGTCATATCTAGGACACTCATTGTGGGGGGTCTTACCCCTCTGCAGAGAAGCAGTCGGCGTATTCTACAGCTCCAGCCGACATGGCAATCATCATCAACATTATGGCGTGCCGACAACATTAATTCTTTTGACTATATCTCAAAATCCGCCCCAATCAGTCATAATCTTCAAGACGATACATGGTATCTGCAAAATCTATTAGAGAATGTCGCTTTTTCCAAAGAGCATACCTAATGTAGTAGTAACAGAAATCTACACGGTGACTTAAAATTCGAATTATTAAAATTTGTAAACATAAATTGTTTCAAGGACTCTAAATAAATTGTATTATTTCAATTCTATAAATGTTTTTCATGTGAGTTTTAACAGATGATTTTTTTGCTGATGTCTGAGTGACAGCAAGTCTACACAGGTCTCCGGGACTCTACTGAGTATTCTAACAGCACTGTGAACAGGATTATCTGGAATTTCTGCAATATTTTTTCTATGACACAGAGGGATCGTTACAAGAGCAACAATTATAATTGGTATCCCAATCACCTTCATGTTCAACAGCTTTTTTAAAAGTCTTTGACAAGACCTAAGCATTTGTTTTTGCTTTCATTTTCTTTCACTTTCACCATATGGTACGCCCGAATGACAAAATCCCGCAAGACGATGAGTTCTTTGATTCTTTTTCTTAAACACTTGATGTGATCTTCTTGCCAGATTTATTATTATTATTATTATTATTATTATTATTATTATACTTTAATCATTTGAAAGTTTTTCACTCCATCTTTAACTAATTGTTCTGAGTGACAGCAAGTCTCCACAAGTCTCCAGGACTCTTCTTGGTATTCTGCCCGATCTAAACATTGCTGTAATTTGGATGTTCTCCTCTCGTCCTCTTTTTTTCAAATCCTCCAGTCCCTGTAGCAATTCTTTGATGACTGTACCGAGTGCGCCAATTACAATTGATATCACCATCACTTTCATATTTAATAGTTTTTTTCAATTCTCTTGATACTTAACTCTCTTTTTGCTTTCCTTCAGTTATACCTTGTGGTCAGCCCAATCGGCAAAGTTCATAATTCAGCAGGTAGCAGTTGAGCTTTCATAGATTCCTAGAGAAAGCATGTGTCCTCAGGTTTCCACGCCTCTTCCCAGATTTCTTGTCGATCTCAGCAATGCAGTATTCTGGATAATCTTGATACTTCCTCTGATTTCCAACTTTTCTAATCCTGTTTCCAAGCCTTCCAGGACCGTTTCAAGCACACCAATTACAATTGTTATCACTAAAAGGTTCCACTGCTTTTTCAGTTCTCTGAAAAAGTTTAAGTGTTTCTCTCTCTTTTTGCTTTCTTTGATTTTCGCTTTGTAGTTTCCTGGAACGGCAAAATCCACTAGGCGGCAAGTTCTGTTTACTTTTTATTAATGGGCACTAGGTCTGGTCTTCTGGTTGGTTGGTTGGTAGGATTTTATGGCATATCAACTTTTTTAGGTTATTAAACGCCAAATCCATTTTTATTAAAATAGTCAGCTCAATTTCAAAGAATTCAGTTTAGCATGAGTACTCAGTTTAATAGTCAAAAAATTTCTATTTCAAGCTATTCAGTTTATTCAAACAGTTCTAATTCAGATAATTCAGTTTAGTATAAGTACATATCCGTTTAGTGTAAGTCCAGTTTCAATGTCAAAAACAGTTCCATTTGAAACAATTCAGTAGAGCATAAGCACGTAGTTTAAATGTAAGTACAGTTTAATTGTCAAAAGCATTTCTATTTCAAGCAATTCAGTTTAGTCAATAGTTCTAACTCAAACAATTCAGTTTAACATAAATATGCAGTTAGTTCTATTTAACCCATAAATAAGGCCCGACCAGGTGCTACCATTTCGGGCCAGAGTGGACCTGGGAGCAATGGCGATGAAAGGGTGCTCTGCATTGCCCTAAGCTCTAGCATCACTGGAACCTCACGATCAGATTGTTAAGAGTCATATCCTGGACACACATTTGTGGGGGGGTCTTATTCTTCTGCAGAGAAGCAGTCGGTGTATTTTACAGCCCCAGCCGACTGGGCAATCTGATCTTCTGCCGGGATTAAGCTGATTGTATTTCAAAATCACAGTGAATTTCAAGCCTCTCGTTCTCAAGAACTGATTCTGGTTTGTACATATACCGTTTGGTAGTGTGGTTGAATTCCATTTTTTTTTTTTGCATAATTCCCTGTGGATTACTTTCCCACAAAGTCATGCCTAGTCTTATATTCTTTTTGTGATAGTTTATTACATTCACTTATTTTATGATGAAAATGTTTGTTTCTATCGTCACACAACTTACATGTGTTATTGTTTTACGTATTTTTGGTTTAATATCATCATCAGGTCGTGCCGCCAGTATTGATCTCCCTGACTCTCTCCCGCCACCTGTCTCTATGGTCCATTGCTCCCGGGAGGTCTTCCAGGCTATATCCTCTATCGGCACATCGTTGATGCATATAGATTTTAGCTGGTCGTCCTGCCTTTGCTTGTGCATGTGAAGACGTCAACAGGAGTATGTCCCTTATGTGTTCGTCCCTACTTCTCCAGCCGTGTACAGCATGTCTGGTACGTCTAACTTGGATATTTTTCGTGATGAGTGGTAAGCGGTCGTATAGCTGCTGCTTTGTGGGGTGTCGCCTCCAGGATTTGTTCAATTTCGCTCACACCCTTCTTGTGTAATTGCCATCAAGCTTCTTCTCCGTGCGTTTAGTTACTGCCCATATAGTGCAATCATGTAGCAGTATCGACACGACCGCTGCTCGGGAAAAAAACTGCGTTTTATTTTATCGATTAGGTCTGACTTCCATATGACCGATAGACTATCATTAGACTATCGTTAGCAGTCCATGCCTTTGTTAATCGCGTGTTGATGTCTATCTCGGTTGATGAGACACTGCTTTCTAGGTAGGTGAACTCGTCTACTACTTTGAGAGAACTAATACGTTTAGTGTGTAGATGACTCCTCTTTGATTAAAGCACATCTATTCCGTCTTGTCTGTGTTGATATGGAGGCCTATGCCAGCAGCAGCTCGTTCCAGACTATGTAGCGGGATTTTGGCTTGGACGGGTGTATTTTCCCGAAGCTCTATGTTATCGGCGTAGTCCACAGCCGTAATTGTATGTGCGCGGTATCTTCTGTTTCTTTCCTTTGTCAGGTTGAAACCGTTGTCTTTCAATTGTTTCTTATGATGTTGTTTTGTGCTACAATGAAAATAAATTTTCTCTTTGAAGGTTTTTCTTTCCTAGTCGTGTCCATGTTTTCTCTTATGAGTTTTCGTTAGTTTATCGCTTAATATATCAATATGTTGTATACTCATATAATACTGATGCATGCACATACATGCGTAATCATAACAACGAGACAGTCTTTTAGAAAAATATATACCTCTCACTTTATTGAAAGGGTTCGAAAAGGATTACTCAAGGTTTTACAGTGAGAGGGAGTTGGAGACCGAACAGAACTGCAATATATTGACCCCCACTCTTATGGCCATCAGCGTTGTGTCTTTCTTGTTCTCCAGTGCTGCTCATCCGGAGGCCCGGGGGCTCAGCTTTCTGCTGAGTGCTGGCTTTCTCTTCCATATCTTGTCTCTAACTCATCTGATCTCCAACTCAGTCGGGGGTCCCGAGGGCCCCTTTTGCTGGGTGGTGGCTTTCTCTACCACATCTTGTCTCTAACTCGTCTGGTCTCCAACTGCCTGACTTCCCGTCCCACCGAGTTACATAATAGCTCAATCGCCCACTCAATATCTTTGGAATGGCATGTTTGATCGTCATCACACGGAAATAACTGTCATGCAGTTCACAGGTCACTCTCTTCCGGTGCGTCAGTCTATGAGTGTACAGTGGGATTTTAACCCTGTCCCACACCGTCAGCCAAGCTCGCCCACGCGAATGGAATATGCACTTCCGCGTCTTTGGAATGGCATGTTTGGCGGGGTCGAAGGTCAATATACAACAGATACAGTGGTTTTTCTTCCCATTTGTTTCATAGTATTTGTTGTTTTTATTTTTGTACTGATGTTGTCAAAGCTGTTATTGGCAGCTGTAATTAGTCTTTCTTTGCTCTTTTTAATGTATTTCACGATTCCTCATATTAATGTATCCACGCTAACTTCAATGCTGGCGAGTCCTCTTATTACTTTTCTTAACACATATTGTCTATTTATATCATATCTCGGATATAACGCCTTGTGCATCGTCATTAACTTTCTTGTTATTTGATCCATTTGTTCCTCCCTTGCCCATTTAAACCATGGTTCCGAGTATCTTATTTTTAGGAGACTGCCAAGGTGTCTATCTGTTTTGATGATATTTCAGCGGAATTTGGTTTCGAGAAGTTTTCTCCTTCGTCTAAAAATCATTTTTCTTGTTTTTACTTCCATCTCCGCTAGTAAGATTCCTTTCTCCAAGCGTTGATTGTTCCTTAATTTGGTAGTTCTTCAGTTTTTTGTTCTTTTTTTCCACTTTTCATTATTTACATGGCATATTTTTCTGTGCCGAATTCTATTCCGATATCCTGCCTGTATAATCTTATTGTTTTTATCAGAATCCCCAAATTCTTTTTATTCTTTGTCAACAGTGTACCGAACATTGGCCAAGCGGTTAGAGTGTTCGCCAATGGCCCGGGAGGCCTGGGTTCAATCCCAGGTCGAGTCATACCAAAGATTCAAAAAATGGTACTTGATGCCTCCTTGCTTAACACTCAGCATGATGAGGTACGGATCAAGGGTAAAATGGAGCAATCCAGGGAAGGAGTAGCGCCCTCCCCTACACCTTGGTGTAGTAGCTATCGAAAAGGGATCGATTTTTTTAAGTATGTAATTGAGTGGTTTCATTGCTATAACAAAGAATTATGACGAAAGAAAATCTCTCTTGAAGATAACTTTCTGAATATTCACCTCTGCTAAAGTTTATCCTTCTGCAGGTAATTCCATTTTCTAGTTTTTCATATTATTATGTTACCCCTTGATAGCCTTTGATTAGAGTCTAAATAACAGTAAGTCTTCTCAGGCCTTCAGGACTCTTCTCAGTATTCTGGATGACCTCAGCAATGCTGCAGTTTTAATGATGTCGGCTCGTCTTCCGATTTTGAACTCCTCCATTTCCATTTCTCGCACAATTCCAAGTGGATCTGCATTCCCACCCAGGCATGTTTTGTCTTGTAATCTTTTTGAGCTAGTTTGCTGAATTTATTTATTATTTGATTAGTCTTTTCGTTTCTTTCACCACATATTCTTCACTTGCAATTCTGTTGCGTATTATCTATTTTCGCTTTAACATAGTTGGTTCTTATGGCGTTGTTTTGTGCTGGACCCCCACATATGGCCGGGCAAAAGCAGGACAACCAATTCGAACATACATTCAGAAGCTATGTGAGGATACGGGATGTAGCCCTAAAGACCTGCCAGAGGCGATGAACGATAGGGAGAAGGGGCGAGAGAGGGTCAGGGATATCTGTGCTTGCGGCACGACAGGATAATGATGATTAGAATAGATTCAGTTGATTGATTCATATGAGATTTCTTCAGTTTTTCACTTGAAAGATCCATACAGTTGTTTTTCTTCCCATTTCTGTTTCCTGATTTTTTTTGTCCTTTTGAACATTATACTGTTTGTTCTGTTTCTGGTTGCTAGAATTAGTCTTTCTAGAATTGCTCTTTTTATGTAGTCCTCGTGTCTTTTTATTGATACATTTATGGTATCTTTAATTTTAGCAAGACCTCTTCCTCTTCTTTTCTATACACATAGAGCCTATGTCATCTCTGGGATGTTAGGCCTTATGTATCGTCATCAGTGTTCTTGTCCTCTCGTCAGTTTGTTGTTGTTCTTTCTTTATCCATTTAAGGAACTATCCCGAGTATCCCGAGTATCTTACAAAATGGACAGCATAGGTGTTTATTCCTTTGATGAGATTGCTGACCTTGGTTTCAAGAAGCTTTCTCGTTCGTCTGAGATAGTCTTTTTTTCTTTTATGTAGTCCTCGTGTTCTTTTATTGATACATTCATGGTATCTTTAATGTTATCAAGACCTCTTCCACTCCTTTTCTATACATATATCATCATCATCATGTTGTGCCGCTTGCACGGATATCCCTGACCCTCTCTCGCCACTTCTCCCTATCGTTCATCGCCTCCGGCAGGTCTTCAGGACTACATCCAGTATCCTCAATAGCTGCTGTATGTATGTTCGAGCTGGTCGTCCTGCTTTTGCTCGGCCTTATGTGGGGGTCCATAAAAGTACATAACTTATGAGCTCGTCTATGCTTCTCCGGCAGTGTCCTGCGTGTCTGGCTAACTTGGATAGTTTTCGTGATGGGAGGCAGGTGGACTTATAGTTGGTGCTTTGTGGGGTGTTACCGTCAGCACCACTTGGACACTAACAAAACGGTTGGAGAAGAAGCTAGACGGCAATTACATAAGAATGTTACGAGCAATATACACATGTAGCTTATGTCATCTCTGGGATGTAAGGCCTTATGCATCGTCTTTAGTGTTTTTGTCCTCTAATCAGTTTGCTGAAGTTCTTCCTTTATCCATTTTAGGAATTATCCCGAGTATCTTACAAGATGGACAGCACAGGTGTTTATTCCTTTGATGAGATTGCTGACCTTGGTTTCAAGAAGCTTTCTTGTTCGTCTGAGATACTCTTTTTTTCTTTCAACTCCATTTGTTTGATAGTTTCCACTTCCAATATGATCAAGTAATTGTAAGTTTTCCTTTTCGCCAGGTGTTCTGAATTTTTCTTGGCAGCTCTATTCTTTCCGTTATTTGTGTTTTCTTGCTTCTCATTATAAGCACAGTACATTTTTCAATGTCAAATCCCAGTCTTATCATCATCATCATCATCATCATCATCATCATCATCATCATGTCGCGCCGCCAGCACGGATCTCCTATACCCTATCTCTCCACCTGTCTCTTTCGTCCATTGCTCCAGGGAGGTCTTCAAGGCTATATGCTTTATCGGCAAAGAGCAGTTGTATATAGGTTCAAGCTGGCCATCCTGCCTTAGCTCGTCCATGTGAATGGGTCCACAGGAGTATGCCACTTATTAGTTCGTCCTTACTTCTCCAGCAGTGTCCCGCATATCTGGTTCGTTTAACTTGGATAGTTTTCGTGATGGGTAGTATGTGACCGTACGACTGCTGCTTTTTGGGGTAGGGGGGTTTCCTTCCGGACTCGTTCATTATTGCTCACGGCATTCTTGTATAATTGCCATCAAGCTTTTTCTCCATACGTTTAGTTAGCGTCCATGTTGTGCATTCATACAGCAGTATTGACACGCCACGGCTTGGAAAAAATCTGCGTTTTATTTTATCGGTCAGGTCTGACTTCCATATGACCGATAGACTATCGAAAGCTGTCCATGCCTTTGCTAGTCGCGTGTTGATGTCTGTCTCGGTTGATGAGACACTACTTACCCTGAGTATATATCCTTACTGTTTGTACTAGAGTCTCCAACTCTCTCATTTTTTACCAACGGTTTGATGTCGTTCATGTACATAAAGTGAATAATCTTTTCTTGTGATTTATTAATATCGTAGCCCCTTGTGCATGATCGAAGAATGTGACTGTGTAGCGTCATCACTGTTCCAAATAGTAATGATAAAAGCGCATTTCCTTGGAAGATACCTCTCTGGATTTTCACTTCAGCAGACATTTTTTCATCAATTCCATTTTTCATTTTTTCACGGTTTCTGTGATGAACTTTGTTGGATATCTAGCACATCTTGAGAGAGTCTATTATCCAGCTTTGCGGGACCATATTGTAGGCATTTTTGGTGTCAATCCACGTCTTGCCAATATTTTCCCGTCTCGTTTTGCTATCCTTGAGGATGTTCTTATCAATGTACAGTAATTAGATCATCTGTTCCTCTTATTACTTTGTGGCATCCTTTTTATTCTTCGGGTAATAGTCTGCGGCTTAGCAGTCAATAATAGATCTCCTTTTTAATTTAAGCTGTTTGTATTTTCCTCATTATTGGTTGACACGTGATCAGTCTATAGTTGCTGAGGGGCGGTTCTTTTTGGCGGCCTTTTTGAATCAGAGGTATCTTTCCTTTAGTCATCAAATTGGGTATATTTGTTTATTCTAAGCATCTAATCATTTCCAAAAGCCAGTTTTTGGTGGATAGACGGGAATTAAAAAAAAAAACAAAACAAGAATCCATGTATATAATCATGGCCGGGGTTTTCCAATTCAATACTTTTTTTCAATGTTGCTCTGAGCAATTCCAGGTCTATTATCACCTTAAGGCCTTCTTTGAGTCTTCGTAATTCGTTTTTTGTGTTATTTATCTATTGGGTCTTTCTCTTATACTTTCCGTTCCCATATTTTACTCCAAGATTGTTTTGCTTCTTTTGCATTCGGTTGTTGATATGTCCTCGTGCATTCTCCTCCTGGTCGTTGGTCGACTTTTCTTTAGTTATTTTGGAATGACCAGTTTTGATTGTATTGCTTGATCCTGTCTCGGTATCTTTTAAGTCCCCCTTCTTTCGCCAATATCTTTTGATTTATATCTTCAAATTGCATTTTAAGATTTGTCAGCAGATTTGTATTTGCTTTTTTTTAATACTTCCGATATTTTCTCCTTGCCTAGTACCTTTACTTTTTTCGTCATGTCTTTACCTGTCCTTTGAGGCTAATTTTCCAACCAGGTTTTATATTTCTGTCCCTGTTCCTTCGAGGCTCACCGATTTTATCACAGACTAATTTCACTCCTGCATGGATCAGCTAGTTTAAATTCGTGATGTCCATTCGGATATTTATTGATTAATTGTTCCTAAGATATGGTAATGAAGTCTTCTTTTCAGTCATGATTTTCTTTTAAACACTTCATTTATTTTGTTTTGTGTTAACGTTTATTCTGTGGTGTTAGTGGGTGTCGCGTTTCGGTTTTCGGTATTTAGAGTTTCGGTTCGCATCGTGGTGTCGTGTTGATAGTCTTCCTTACTTATTTGTTGTGTCCTCTTGGATTAATGGTTAAAGTGATGGACTGCGGAATTGTAGTAAGCGAGTTCGAACACCATTAGGACTATTACGTTCACTTTCGGGCAAATACCCTAGGGAAAGGTATGGACCTCTTTATCTTTGCAGCTATGGGTTAAATAGTACCTCTACTGTTCTTATGGAAGTATGGCTTTGGCATTAAATAACCTTTAAATGTTGGTATGCCATTAAACAACCAAACTTTATTTGTTGTATCTCAGAGTTAGAAAACCTTTTTTTAAATATCATTCTAGTTTGGTTAGCAAGTCTTTGGCTTGTATTAAATCTATTGCATTCTGCCCAAATTTCAATCATTCTTTTTGTATATCCTCTTTGTGAAGGCTTGCTTTTAAGATAACAGTAAAGTACATGTTTGTTGTCTTTCCTTATACATTTTTCCGTTGGTTTTGCTGAGTTAAGAGGTTACTTACATCGTTGTTTGTGTACCTGAAATTAGAACAGCTAATCATTGCAGGATGCCGATAGGTGTTCTATGTTGGCAATGATGAGAGCACCTGCCGATCATGACACCCATGTCGGTCCCAGGTTGAATTAGATTTCGATTTCTCATTTTTTCATGAGTAGTATATTATATAAACCGGGCCATTGGCATAATGATTAGAATGTTCATCAATGGCCAGGGAGACCAGAGTTCAATCCCAGGTCGAGTCATACGAAAGACTCAAAAATGGTACTTGATGCTGCCTTGCTTAGGACTCAGTACTATAAGGTAAGGATCATGGGTAAAGTGGAGCAATCCAGGGAATGGAGAGGCACCCTCCCTTACATCTCTGTGTAGTAGCTACTGAAAAAGGGTACCTTCGGGTCGCCCTCGACTAAGTTCGCCAACTTTACTTTATATTGTGGCCATACCAGACCCAGGGGTTGTTTATTATCTTCGCTCTTGTCACAGATGTGACCATGTGGTCTTAAAATCTAAAGAACACTTAAGCAGGTCACACGTTCTTTATGTGGAAAAAATAGATTATTAAAAAATAAATGAAAACCTTAATCCGCGTTAGATTTGTAAACTTTTAACTTAGTTAAAATCCCAACAGTCGATTTGCAATCTTCCTTTTTGTTTGAACTGCTACATTGATTTATGTTTGATATTCTTAAGTTTAAACCCTGAGCAATTTGGTGGAGTT
The DNA here is from genome assembly GCA_963585895.1 of Sepioteuthis lessoniana. Lineage (NCBI taxonomy): Eukaryota > Metazoa > Mollusca > Cephalopoda > Myopsida > Loliginidae > Sepioteuthis > Sepioteuthis lessoniana. The sequence goes on along the minus strand of OY757914.1, from coordinate 15,843,421 downwards.
CGCTTATTATGATCTTTCCTCTGCGTTTCAAGTATGCAATATAATCCTCATTTGTTATTGGTTAGTGGTTTTTGCCAAAAATTTCTAGTCATGTGACCTGAAAAGACCTTTCTGTCTACTACTACCATTAGTAAGTACCACATTCTTTTTTTGTAATTTCCCTCTACAAAATTAGATTTACTAAACTGATACTTAATATTCAAAGGAAGAAGCATACAACATTTTTTAATAATACAACTGGAAATTTTAAAGTCTTTGAAAATACTTATTAACCGGTAATATTTTTTAAAATTGACTGAAGTGCATCAATTTTTTTGAAAATCTTAATTTCATGTTTGTTGCTATTCTTGCCCTCTAAAAAGCGTTGTTGTTTTTTTTGGTGTTTAAAAAAAGCAAGTTTCAGTCACGTGATCTGTAAAGACCCTTTTGTCTGCTACAACCATAACTAAATACCGCCTTCTTTTTCCCAACTTTCCCTCCTCTCCAAATAACTTAACCAGACTGGAACCCAATATTCAAAGAAAAAAAAGCATGCAACTTTCTTCGATAATAAAGTAGAAAAGTTGAAGTTTTAAAATATATTTACAAGCCGGTAATATTTTTCAGTATTTCGACGAAGTTAAAGTTAACAATGGAGCGTAGCGTTTTCTTTGAAATTATATTTAACTCCTTAAGAGTTTTTCACATCAGTTTTAACTTATAGTTTTCACTGGAGTTTCTGTGACAGCAAGTCTCCTCAAGTCTTCAGGACACTTCTCAGCATTTATAATCCCTCGTCGGGTCTTTACCCCAGAGCTATCGTGAGGGAAGGTAGTGAATATATGTAATGTTGTATAGTCATCTATTTTTCTCGGCCTGGATCGATTCTTCTCTTCACCTTCCCGTTCCATCTTCTTTACTGGTCGCTCTTTTTTCTTCGCTGGGATGAATAACAAATAAGTTTTCTTTTCGTGTGTGGACTCATTACTTTGTTCATTTTGACGTATTCTCAATTACATAACCCACTCGTACGAAAAACCAATAATCAGTCATTGGGCTAATTAAGGAAATCGGGTCGGAAGTTTTCAACGATTCTAACTAAAGTAATTTAAAGTTAAAAGCTTGCTTCTAACTTCTAGGATTTTTGTAACCTGACATTACAATTGCCCAATGAGAGCCAAGCTCTCAAGCACTCTTAAAGGTCAATATTTGTTAAATAAACTGAGTTGACACAGTATCTTTCCAGCCATTTAACAGTTATTCGAATCGTACACTACATGCCAAATTATATATTGAGTCAATCTATAACTTATCAATCCTGGACGAGACTGATTGCATTTCACATAGTACTAATACCCTTGGGAAATGTATGAATCCAATTATTCTCCCTCCAGCTATGGTTAAATAGTAGGGCAGACTAGGTTCTTCAGCCTTGGTGAGGCAACTAGTCTAGGAGAAGGAAAACTCTGAATTCAAACCTGTTAAACTCCGCTTTAAAAATTGACCTTGTGTCATATCCTGCCCGAGCGGAGGGTTTGGTAAATATGATAACTTATCAATATTCTATTTTCCATTCAAACTTTCTCATATTTCTTGATGGAAACTGTGATGTAATCATATTTCTTTTAATGTTTACCATTTATCAATTTTTTACTCACGATAGAGTTTTCTCTGCAATGACAATTGACGACATTAAGTAGATATTGTTATATACTAGCTTAGCTAGTAACAGAGTGCCTTGGATGAACTTAGTAGATTCAATGCGATCGCAAGATAACATCAGCAATGTGGTTTCACAGGAAAGATGATGTCGAGGATATAATTTATTGCCGATGGATTGAGTTACAGATATTTCCCTTCGCACATAAGATCAACAAATTACCGGAAAAAAACAAAAAACAAAACACAGAAGAATGTAATTTCCGATAACCAGCTATAAAGAGAAAATACGTGGGCGAAGATGCAGGTTCCTATTTCTGCATGGGACTTGAGAAGATAATGTAAGGCCTGTAATTTTGGACTGAAGAGAGAGGTCCGCAGGTCGTTCAAGTGAAAGGGAGAGGTCCATTGGTCTCTCAAGTGAAGGGAGAGCCCCACTGGTCACTCAAGTAGACCTGTCAGCTCCCTATGTGTGTTCTCTGGCCGTCGCACTACTTCACAAAAAGGGTCACCGCCATAGAAGAAAGATATGCAGGAACTCTCTCTGATTGTATTCCTACTACATACAAACGTCGCCGTCGAAGAATGAAATTTTTTATACGACTACGAGTTTTTCCTTGTTTGTCAAGCGGTGCAATATGCGACAATAACAAGTGACAACCATTCACCCCCATATTCTAATGGTCTTTTTGGTACTTTATTTGTGCGTTAGTTAACGTCGTTATCGTTTATTTCTATGTGATGTCAATTGAATTAATTGAAGATACAAAGAGTCCCCCACAAGACAAGGATTTTTTCCATTTTCAAAATTGTTTCTCGTATAATTTGTAATTAGAATAATTACCGAAATAAGAATAAAATAGGCGAAAAAAACATTAAACGGGAAAAACACAAATGATAAGTCAAATCAATGTAAATCAATCTAAAAATGATTTCAACCCAGAAGATTGGGGCTGCAGAATACACTGACTGTATCTCTGCAGAAGGGTAAGATCCCCCCAACGAAACACAATCGGCAAAGGCCATAGAATACGTCGATTGCATCTCTGCAGGGGGGTAATATTCTCCCACGAGTGTCCAGGAAATAGTTTTAATCCATCTAAGGGTGAAGTTCCAGTCTTTGAGTTTGGGGAATGTAGAGTAGCCCTTCAATGCCATTATGCCCTGGTTGACTCTTTCTCGAGAGTAGTACCTATGAAGGTTCCATTTAAGGGTTAAATAGAACTGTTTGATCATTTATTAAACTTTAAATTATTTAACTATGTGCAAACAAATGAATGATGTTAAATTGAATTATTACTATTGCATAACAATACTTGGAACCATTTAATTAGGTTCAAACGAAGGAATAATGTTGAATAGAATTATTATTTTGAGAATATTTCGGTATCAAAGAGTGATACTGACCCTACCACTTGGAAAAAATTACTAATAATCTTAATCATTTCATCTAGTTTGAGATATTTTATGAAGTCAAAATGTTCAACAATTAAAGAAAAATATTTTGTTTCTTATCTTGCCTTAGGTTATTTACTGCTAAATGAAAAATATAAGCGAACATATCGGAAGTATTTTGGAGGAGTACCCGTGGTGTAATGGCTAAGGTGCCGTGAGTGAATTCAAGTTCCAGTCACGCTAGTACGTTCCCAGTAATATTCTTGGGAAAGGCGTGAACCCATTTAATTTCCTAGATATGGATTGAATAACACCATTACTGTTCTTCTACAAGGATGACTTTGACAGTAATTAACCCACAAAGGTTGATTTGGCTTGAAATTTGTTTCTATGACTCTTCTAAACGTATCAGAAGTGAAGTGCACTGTTACACAAGAGCAGTAGAAGTTAACAGGTCAATAATTAAAATATAAATTTAAAAAAAGTCATCTCTGGGAATGAAACTTCACGCATGATATCCGATTTGACAATAAAAAGTAAATATTAAAGAATTCTTAGATTTATCTGAGCCATTTCTGTACAGATACAAAAAGATAGTTTAGAGCTAACCTAAATCTTACGAAGAAAAATAAGACCTTCATTACGTCTGGTTTGGTTTTAATAGCATATTAACTTTCGTGGGTTATATAATATCAAAGCTATTCTTATGAAACAATAGCTGTGGGGTTATTTAACCAATTGCTGGAGTGATAAGGTGTTTCATGCTTTTCTAGTGTATTCGTCCGAAAGATAACATAATAGCACGACTGGAGTTCGTACTCGCTTACTTTGAAGTCCACTAAGCTATGTGGATTCCCGACGAATCATATCTATTAATGAACACTATTCCTTCACAACGTCACGAACAGTTCCCGAAAAAAAAAAAAAAAAACAGCACACAAACAAATTAATTTAAACATAATTTATCTATACAAAAACGGGATCGACATTATGGTTGGGTTTGGTTTTATGGCATTTCAACCATTGTAGGTTATTTAATGCAAAACCCTCTTTATACATATATATTGAATATATAGGGTTTGGTTGGGTTTGGTTTTAAGGCATTTCAACCATTGTAGGTTATTTAATGCAAAACCCTCTTTATACATATATATTAAATATATAATTTCGAAACGCATTTTTAAACAAGCTTCAGCTCATTTTTGCACACAGTTAAATGGTTTCACTTATTTCTATCTGATACGAATAATTTTATTTACATCGAATCATTTGTTTCCATAAATATTTTCAAGTATTGCTATTTAACACCAATAATTCATTTAAAATTCAGCCATTTTTTACACACACTTAAATGAGCAAACAGTTCTACTTGAAGCAATTCAGTTTAGAATAAGTCATTTGTTTGCACTCACTTTAAATATCAAACAGTTCATTTCAAACAATTCATTTTAATAAAGTCATTTGTTTACATTCAGTTTAAATTTGAAACAGTTCTATTTGACCCATAGATAGGACCTAATCAGGTGCTCCCACTCCGGACCAGAGTGGACCTTGGAGCGATGGTAATGAAGGGGTACTTCACATTCCCTAAATCTACAGCAATCCTGGAGCGTCACCATCAGATTGTATAGTGTAATATTCAGGACACTAGTTGGGGAGTTTTACCCATCGGCAGAGAAGCAGTCGGAGAATTCTACAGCCCTAGCCGACTGGGCCATCGGCATTATGTTTGAAAAACATACCGACGAATGATTGATAAGTGCCTTCTTATTTCAAAATTCTAATAATTTATTTCTTGTAAAAATTATCAAGAAATTAATTATAAGAATTTTGAAATTGGCAGTTACTTTAAATTACTCTGTATTTTCATATTTACACTAGATAATAGCAGAGGCAGATCTCTCTCTCTCTCTCTCTCTCTCTCTCTCTCTATCTATCTCTCTCTCTCTCTATCTCTTCCCTATGGGTATCATAACCTTTAAGCTAAAAGTTGCGTGACAGTTAATATGCTGGACTGCAGCCTCGAAGTAAGCGAGTTCAAACCACACTTGTGCTGTTGCATTTACTTTCGGACTGATATCCCCCTTATACCCACCAGCTATTGGTTAAATAGTATCACCACTGTTCTACAAGTATAGCTTTGGCCTTAAATAACCTACTAATATTGATATCCCATTGAATACAGAAGCCAAACTGAACCAAAAGTCTCGTGATAGTATAGAATAGTATTGTATAGAAGAACAAAGAAACAAGGCCTGGTTTGATTTTATCTTACATCCAGCTTAATTCCATACGAGAATCGTTGAAAAAGTTCTAAGCCTCATCCAGAAAAAAAGATTCACGGCAAAGCATTTTTAATGGTGATCTCTTGGATGGGCAAGCTGTCTGCTACTAGGGTTCATATAATGCTGACGTCACAGCACAAATTGAGAAGGATTGACACTACCCGAACTCTTCTGATTATCCGAACTCTTTTGGGTGAGGCATAGAACTTTTTGAACGACCCACGTACTTCGATATTAAATCATAAACGTCCAGTTTTCATAATTCGGAGGAAAAATTATTGCAATATGTAACTCTATAAAAATGGCAGACAGAAAAACAAAACATAACACGAAAGCGGGGGAAAAAAGATGTGATTATTCCGAATGTCCACATATCTTGAACGAAACCAGAAATTGAATACAGCTAATTAAGAACGAATCTCCCCTGTGTTCAGGCTGGGCTTTTTGGAAGAAAAGGCTTTTGTACGGGAAAATTAATGGTTGAAGAAAATCACGAAGTGACGACAGATAAGCGTACGTCAAGGAAAGGTTTTCGTACTGACCGAACTCAGCTTCGTGATCAACGGGACATCATCTCTTTCCGATCAAATAGAAACCCAAGTGAGCTAGTGGCCATTCAAGGTGAAAAGCGCATGCGTGTTGCTTGCTAAGAAGACACGTGACCTTTATAAGGGAACTGATCTTAGCGAAAATGTTCTGAATATAAAGATTTCGTATTCGATATATCATTCAGATTATTGTTTTCTGTTTCGTTCATTTTAAAAGAAACTTTCCAGCTTTATCGTCGCGTAGTTCTTAAACCAAAGATCGAAATACTGAGATGAAAACCACCACCACCACCACCACCACCAACAACAACAACAACAACAACAACAACAACAATAATAATAATAATAATAATAGACAGAGATGAAACCATCAATCACATAATAAGCGAATGCAGCAAATTAGCGCAGAGGGAGTATAAGACGAGACACGACAGGGTCGGCAAGGTGATCCACTGGGAAAAGTGCAAGAAATTTAAATTTTACCACACTAACAAATGACATATGCACAGCCCAGCACCTGTCCTAGAAAATGACATACAAACTTCAATGGGACGTTGGCATACAAACGGATCACCTAATCTCGGCCAGAAGACCAGACCTTATAATAATCAAAAAAAAAAAAAAAAGAAGACATTTGCAAAATTGTCGACTTTGCTGTCCTAGCTGACCACAGAATAAAACTGAAAGAATGTGAAAAGAAGGATAAGTACCTCGACCTTGCTAGAGAATCGAAAAAGCAGCGGAACATGAAAGTGACGATTGTACCAATTGTGATTAGTGCTTTTAGCACAATAACTAAAGGATTATTAAAAAGCCTGGAGGACTTGGAAGTTGGCGGATGGGTAGAGACTATCCAAATGACAGCATTGCTGAGAACGGCCAAAATACTGAGAAGAGTCCTGGAGACTTGAGGAGACTTGCGGTCACTCAAACTCCAGTGAAAAACCATCAGCTAATACTGATGTGAAAAACTCTATAATAATAATAACTGAAAGAAAGTGAAAGTATCCAGACATTGCTAGAGAACTAAAGAAAATATGGTACATGGTAGTGGCAGTGATATCAATTGTAATTGGTAAATAGATTAGATGACTCGGAAATAAGTGAACGAGGAGGACACTATCCGAATGACAGCATTTATGAAATTGGTCAGAATACTAAGAAGAGTCCTGGAGACTTGAGGAAACTTGCTATCACTCAGACTCCAGTCGAAAATCATCACTTAAAGGTGGTGTGAAAATAAATTGTTTAGAAAATTGACAGAAGTCAACTAATCAAAGATGTCATAGGAAAAGAGATACTATCTTATCGACATGGATAACGTTAACATATTTGCCAAGAATTAAAATATAACTAGAAACCCTTCAACAAAGAATTGAAATCTACATCGAAGATAAAGAATTGAGATTTAGAAATGAAAAATGTGTCACCCCAATAATGAAACAAAGCAAAAGAGAAGCCATAAAAGGAATAAAACTGCCCAATCAGGAAAAACAAATCAGAACACTTAGAAAACGTGTATCAACAAAATGTGTTTACAAATCATATATTTAATATATATATTTAATATAAATGTAAAAATAGGATTTGGCATTAAATAACCAACAATGATTGATATGACATAAAACACATCCATACCAAATCATATATACTTAATACATATGTATAAAGAGGATTTGGCATAAAATAACTTGCAATGATTGGTATGTTATAAAACCAAACCAAATCATATATATTTAATAAATTCATATAAAGAGGATTTGACATAAAATAACTTGCAATGGTTATGTCATGAAACAAAACCAAACCAAACCATATATATATATATATATATATATATATATATATATATATATATATATATATAAATTGGTATTATATATTGGCATTAAATAACACAAAAATGGTTGATATGGCATAAAACATCAAACCAAATCATATATACTTAATGCATATGTATAAAGAGGATTTGGCATAAAATAACCTGCAATGATTGGTATGTCATAAAACCAAACTAAACAAGATGATATATATATATATATATATATATATATATATATATATATATATATATATATATATAAAGAGGATTTGGCATTCGATAACCAACAATGGTTGATATAGCATAAAACACAACCAAACCAAATTATATATATTAAACATGTATAAAGAGGATTTAGTATTCAATGAGCAAAAATGGTTGATATGGCAAAAAACATATCCAAACCAAATCATATATATTTAATATATATGTATAAAGAGGATTTGTCATTCAATAACCAACAATGGTTGATATGACATAAAACACAACCAAACCAAATCATACATGTTAAATATATATATATATATATATATATATATATATATATATATATATAAAGAGGATTTGTCAATAAATGACCAACAATGGTTGATATGCCATAAAACCCATCCCAACCAAATCACACATATTTGATACATATGTATAAAGAGGATTCAGCATTAAATAACCAACAATGATTGATATACCAGGAAACCCAACCATGAATATTTAACATATATATAAGAATAGGATTTGGCATTAAATCACCAACGATAGTTGATATGCCAGAACACCAAACCAAATCAAACTAGTAGTATTAGTAGTAGCAAATACCATTGTCACTAATTTTGAGCAATGTTTCTTTTTAGTTCCTTTTTTTGCAGATGCTAAATTTAGTATTTTGCGACATCTAAATACTGAGAATATCGGAGATCAAGAGGAAAACGAAACTCCCGTTGGTATTGACGCTGTATGGTTTATAAACGGCCTTTGGTTGATTAATTGCGATTAAAAGCGAGTGAAATTAAGGGAAAAAAAAAACGCGATATGATAATAAAAAGTATCCAAATCATAATTTGAATTTTTCAATTTTTCAATTTTTAAAAAAATTAGTCGATTGTAAAGTGATTATATCTAGTTAAGAAGGAACCAATTCTCAATTCTGATGAGTAGTATTTGACGTAGCCAAATCAAGGTCCCTGTCTGTAGATGCTTCCGAAACTGAAAATTCATCCCAAAGGTAAGATTTGAGAATGCAGAGGACATCAAAATAATTGAGGACGTGGAGAACATTAAAGAATTATGACAATTCAACCTCGAGTCTTATTAAAAGAGAAGTCTCAGATGTGGATCGATTAAATAAAAACTCACTGGAATTAGTGTGTTCAATGACAAGAGGATCAATTCGAAGTAAATATTTATCGTTGATTTCTCTCTTGGTAAATACAACTGCAGGCTCGATACTTTTTGAACAACATTCATATTTTGAAGAAAATGAACGTTTTCTTCCTTCTTCTTTTGTACCTTTGTAAATACAGCTTCAGTTTCGTACTTTTTGAATACACTTCACATTTTGAATAATTGTTTTTTCCTCTTTGTCTTTGTGAATACAGCTTCATTCACGATGCCCCATTTTTTTTTATCACACCTCTAATTTTGAAGAAAAAGAAGGTTTACTTCTTTGTTCATTTCTACCTTGGTGAATACAGCTTCAATCTTGATACTCTTCTGAAAAATATTTAATAATAAATAATAATGGTTGACAATGCCTCATGTGATTATATATGTAAAAAAGATATTTATAGAGAGTATATTAAAGCGGCAATCTGTTTGTTACTTCAGCTAAAATATCAACTACTTCATATATTTTATGATTGTTATTTTTCATCATTCAAGTCCTTTGAATTCACTGAATTTTAAATATTTTCATTATTCCTGGTTCTGCTTTTGATTCGTATGACTTTGATCCGATTAGCTAAAATAACTACCAAGATAAGGCCGTTGCTATGAGCGCATTAATCCTTTGAGCTACGGATCAAGAATTTGATATCAGTTTCAATCTGGAATCAGAAAACAATCCAACCCATGAAGTTTTTATTACGATGCTTCAGTTGATGTTTTTCATGAGAAAGAAAATGTCATGAGATGACGTTATCGACGAGCAGAGGAAAATTACGCTAATAAATGAAGAATTTATTTCTACTTACATACGAAATTCTTTGCCATTACTTTCATGTCCACTTTGACACGGATTGGCTGCACCGGTTTGAATACATCAACGGCATTTTTTCCAAGATGTGTCCTGTATATGGCACTAAACAATCTGATGGTGAGGTTCCAGTGATGCTGGAGTTTAGGGGAATGCGGAGTAGTCCTTCGTTGCCATCGCTCCCAGGCCCACTCTGGATCGGATTGGTAGCATGTTACAGGGTCCTGTGTATGGTTCAAATAGAACTAAGCTGAGTACTTATGCTAAATAGAATTGCTTGAAATAGGACTGTTTTGACATTTAAATTACGTATTATGCTAAGCTGAAATGTTTGAAATGGAAAGGTTTTTTTTATGCTAAACTGAATTATTTGAAATGAAACGATTTTTGACATTGAAACTGTACTTATGCTAAATTGAATTGTTTGAAATAGAACTGTTTTGAAATCTAAATGTGTGTAAATAAAAACTATACTTATACTAAACTGAATTATTTAAATTAGAACTTCTTGACTAAACTGAAGAGTTTGAAATAGTACTGATTTGAAAATTAAACTGTGTATTTAAGCTACATTGAACTGTTTAAAAACTGTTTATATGTATGAAAAGAGATTTTGCATTAAATAACCCAAAAAGGTTGATATGCCATAAAACCCAAGCAAACAAAAAAAAATGATTATTCTTATTAATTTCTTAGAATCCGATAATTGATTGTATTGGATGGGAAATTATGAGACCATACAACTGAGAGCAAATTATTTGTATTAGAAAAAAATACTTGAAATCTTATCACTAGATGCAAAAACCTTTAAGAAGCAATTACGCAAAAAATGCAATTCATTTGGCTCGTTTGTTTAATGGTATATCAAACTTCGAGGGTTATTTAATACTGAAGCCATCCTTTGAGAAAGACGTTAGTGATACTATTTAACTCATAGGTAAGGGAGTTCATATATTTCCGAGTGTTTGTCCGAAAGAGAACGAATAGCGTGACTTGAATTCGAACTCTCTTAATTCAATGTCGAGATCCACTGCGTTAACCTCTACGCCACAGAGATTGTGAAAAAAGCAAATATAAATTCATAGCGAGTGTTACATGTTTGACCTTTGACAGGCTGTGTAAATTCATTGATTACAAAAACAGGATGCACCTGTGTCTTACGGTAAACAAAAGACAGCGGAAATTCGACATGAATTGCGTAAATGGGATGCTGGAAGGAAGAGTAACCACAAGGTGCGTGGACGTCAAAAAAAATATATAAAGAAAGATTTTGACCGAGGGGAGTGAGGGAGAATAAAAGAGACAGCAGAAGAGTGAGTAAACGTTAAACCACCCTGGGCGTTGAACCAGGGTTAAGAGTTACGGAAAAGTCTGAAATGTACAAGACTCGCAAAGACGAAAATGGGGATGATCATGGAAGGAAACACAAGAGCCAAGCGGAGGCCTCTGTAAGGAACTGACCTGCACCAGATTCTTGTAAGAAGCACGACGAAATAACGAAGATGATTAAATGTTTTAAGTCAACCCTGAACCAATCTCCTGAAAGAAGAGAGATGATTAAATGTTTTAAGTCGGAACTGTGCCAGCATCGTAAAAGCAGAACGAAGAAGTAAGGCTATCACAAGATATCGTCTCTCATTCTCTCTCTCTCTCTCTCTCTCTATATATATATATATATATATATATATATATCTTAGCGGTTCCTTGTCAATCTCGACTCTCTCTCTCTCTCCTCACACAGCCATATCAACTACTGCGTAATAAACAAAAAAAAGAAGTTCATATTTTTATTAGTAAGTGTTGTCTTTTCTTCATCCCTTGCAGCCATTAGGCATAAAATAATCTAAGGTGTGTTGACATGTCTTTAAAATCGGAGAAGCCCATTGTTTTGGGTAGGTTATGGATACCTATTTCATGGGCATTTACACAAAGAGAACCCAAAATGTTTTAGCCGTAAATTAAATTTTCGTTTTTTGTGCTTTTATCCGTTAGGCCACTAATGATTATTTATTTAGCGTAATGAAGAATCTACTTGCTTCTAGTCATTCTAAGCTTTATTGAAATGTTCGCTTTGAAATCTAGACAAACATATTACAAAAAGAAACCCATTTGCTTTTTAAGAAAAAAATCCAGTTTCTTAGGTCAGGGTGTGGGGCTTAGAATGCACCGAGTGTATCCTCTGCAGAAAGGCGACAGACCCCCCAAAACTGGTACTCTTGGTAGGACTTCGATCTGATCAGCTAAAATTTCCTGCGTCTGGTGGTGAAATTTTAGTTCTGGAGAGTGAGGAGTACCTCTTTATTAACAGTGCTATCAAGTTCACTCTAACTTCGATCGGTGGTTCCTTTTAAGGATCCCATCTTTGGGTTAAATATATCTCTTTAAGAATTATTCGTGGGTCCATTTGCAAAAAAAAAAAAAATCTCATCGCAACTTTCAACAAAATAAAAGTAAAAATATACATACAATGAATGCACTTCCTTTATGTCTAGATATGAAATAACCCTAGAAGGGTTAACATGCCCTCAAGATTATTCAACCTGGTAAAATCATGTGGATCTCAGCAAAGATTTGAGAACGAAGCTGAGAAAGTCAACTCATTTCCAAAAGGAAAACTAACGAGAGTTGTAAAGTTTTTAAAAAATCCTTAGAACTGTTCAGTTGAAATCAAATAATTATATTCTTCTCTTGGAATACAACGCCTGTCTTTTGGCGTACTAGAATCTTATAACTCAATGAAAAACTTGGTCGAATTTCCATTGCTAAAAGTTCTCTATGACTTTAAATCAATATAAATTCAATTTGCCGCAGACATCTTCCACGAACGTACGATATCTTAAAGACCCCATCACGCTGTAAGTAGTACTTAACGTTCCTGTCGGTGGCTAATATAACTTCGTTGAAGAATCATAAAAAGTGGAAGAGAAGCAGAATGGAGGAGAAACTAGCGAAGAAAAGAAGAGAAAGAATTCACGCGATAAGAGTTTTGGCATCGTCTCTATTACAAGGCACACTGCACAGTTTTACTCGGACGAAGACGTTAATGTAGTGGAAAAATTTCGCAAAAAAAGAATTAGACAAAATAAAATAAAATGAAATAAAGAAGAGTCGTAGACAAAAAAGTTGGAATGAAATGTGATTGCGTGACGCCATTTTGAAATTTGTTAATAATCCATTTAAGCATGATAGAAAATTTGCCGCCAATGACGTGTTCGTTTAATCGATCGATATTTTTTGTGGCACAAAATTCGTTAAAATGGCATTAATATCTTTTAAGATTTGCATTAGTTGAAAATTAATGATTAAAAAATAAAAGAAACGATGAAAAGTATTAGATATACTTTTGAAAATATACATTCGTTAAGTAAATTTTAATTAAAATATGAATATTTTTTTATTTACGAGATCAGTGTTTATATACAACAACATTAACAACGACAACAACAACTACAACAACAACAAAAATAAACAATAATAATAATAATAATAAATTGTGAACTTTGCGGTCCCGGCGGACCACGGAATAAATCTGAAGGAAAGTGAAAAGAAGGATAAGTACCTCGACCTTGCTAGAGAATTGAAAAAGCCCAGGAACATGAAAGTAACGATTGTGCCAGTTGTGATTGGTGCGTTAGGTACTATAACTAAAGGATTATTAAAAGGCCTGGAGGACTTGGAAGTTGGCGGACGGGTAGAGACTATCCAAACGACAGTATTGGTGAGAACGGCCAGAATCTTGGGACGAGTCCTGGAGACTTGAGGAGACTTGCTGTCACTCAGACTCCAGTGAAAAACCATCAGCTAACACTGATATGAAAAACTCTAATGAGTAATAATAATAATAATAGAAAATTACCATTAGTAATATTCAGTATGTTGAAATAGTGAAGGCACCCAAGTGGAACGTAAAGGTAAAAATACGCCTTAAACGTTTTAAATTAATCTTCGTTGATATACTGAATATAATTACTTGTTCGTAAATATTTCGCCAAAACCATCTACCGTTCTATTGAAGTAATATTTATTGTTTTCTTTTCGAATTTGAATTTTATTTATGTATAAGAGAGAAGGGAGAGAAAAAGTAAGGAAAAAGAAAAATGTAGCAAGAACATAAACTTGAGTTGTAGCGTCCTCTCCCCATCCTCAAGACACGTGACTAGAACGCTTTTGACAAAAAAAAAAACCCCAAACAAACTACCATTAGTAGTTTTCAGTAAATTTGAAAATAAGAGAAATAGTTGAAATAGGGAAACCCCCAAAAGGAATCAAGGACCACCATTTTTTTTTTTGTTGAAACAAAGTTAACGAGTGCCCTGGTGCGATGGATTATCATTTTTTTTGCACTCTATTCGACTTACCTTTTTGTGATTAGCTCTTGCCTGGAAATTTTTTTTACTTTTCTCAGAGGATCTTATCAACGCCAAGACCACGCTGGACTTTTGTGTCCGTTTTAAATAGTGGAAAAAAAAACACAAATAAGCACAGACACACAAAATACAATAACAGCATTAAGTTAGGGCCTTGAAAAATATTTTTCTCTATTTGTAGTCGGCCAGATTATCGGCTTGCTCATAAAGCCCCCTCTTTTTAATCCGCAAGAAGGGGGGTCTGTCTGAAAAAAAAAATTAACAATGACAAATCGAAAAAAAAAAAAAACAAAAGAAAAAATACACCAGACAACAAAACAGTTGGGGCTCTCCTAATGTTTAGAATGTAGTACAAAGTAAAGTTGGCGACCATAGTCGAGGGCAACCAGAAGGCTCCCTTTTCAATAGCTACTACACCGAGGTATAGGGAAGGGGTCTACTCCTTTCCCTGAATCGCTCCACTTTACCTTTGATACGTTCCTTATATTGATGAGTGTTAAGCAAGGAGGTATCAAGTACCATTTTAAAAGTCTTTGGTATGACGCGATCTGGGATTGAACCCAGGTCTCCCGGACCATTGGCGAATTTCAAAATTGACGAGTTATTCGAACAAATAAGAGCCATATCTCACCATTTGAGGGAGAAAGATTTTTTATTCAATTTCGAGCAGCTCAGACATGACCTACAGAAAAAAAGTGTCAGTATTTGCGGTTTATAAAAGAACAAGGTTCTCAAAGCCTAGGTACATAAATCGTTGCCTAGTTTGTGAGTATTAATATTAACCGTAATAGCTGGTCCCTTTTAATCTTTTTTTGGACCTAATGTTGTCTACAATAGAACATGCCGTCGCCCCTAATTGGAAAACTCTTAAAACTTGAAATTTTATCTTTAGAATAGAGTATTTAGGGTAATAGAGGACCGCGACGGCAGTATATGGAGTTCCTAGCGATCTCATTGACGGGAATTTAACCCCATACATGTTACAGTTTAGAGATATAGGGTTAGCGTCTTGTAATGAAAACAGGACAAGAGATTCTGTCTACTAATCTTTTATTCAATTAAGAATCTTACAACTCGTCTACTTGACAAGCGGAAATGTACAGCTTTTATAGCTTGGATTAACAAAGAGGAGATAATCCATATTCACAACACGTCTCATGACTGTATATGCGGGAAGTGGAGTTATGATATCATGATAGTGTGGCATTATAGGGGTCAACACAGCACTATGTTGAAAGTGGTAACACAAAACAAATATAAAACGACTCAAAATAGGAATTCAAAACTACTGTTTGACATGATGATAGGTTCAGATAGTTGCCATGGTAATATGACGTGTTGTTTGTTCACTCCTTCTTTCCTTCTCCAGAAGTGTGGTATCAGCCAGTAATTAATGCTTTGCTTAGCAAAGATGGACGGGTATTGTTTTATGTCAAAAGACATTGGCCAACAGGGGTCCTGTTTCATGATACGAAAGTTTATTTTGACTACCTTTTTCATAGTAGCTGCGAACGATACAAGATAGATAAAAACGATGAATTACTTCAACCCATTAGATCAACAGGAACTATGTATTGTAGATGTGGGAGCCATACACTTCAGAGCTATTCTCAAATTAGGGCCTCCATGGAAACCGAACGCCAGCAGCAACCATGGCTGTTTCCAGTACCCCCGACCAGTTTTTCTGCAGCTGGATATCGAGACCGAACCAGAAGCGCGCGGAGGATTTTGAAGAAAGTTAGTCGAGTTGAGTCCTGCCTCGGGAGAAGACGGTTGGTTTTCGCTTGCTCGCCGAAGCCAGGCCAGTGACCTTTGTAGCGGGTGCTACACGTGTTGGGGGTGAGGGTACATGAAAAAGCCATAATAGAAAGAATGTGTATCTCTCTCCTTTTGTCGAAGAAACTTTAAACTCAAAGGTAATAAAAAGTTTCGTACCTGAACTAAGAAGTCGTAAGTGTCTTTCGTGTTTCGAGATTTCTATGTATATATGTTACGAACATTATCAACAGTATATGTCCATTTCACATATCTATAAGTGGCTATGATATAACACCAATTCAAAAAATAAACAAGGGAAGATAACAAAATGTACTTTACTGTTGTTTTAAAAGCAATCATACTCAAAGAGAGCATA
The DNA here is from genome assembly GCA_963585895.1 of Sepioteuthis lessoniana. NCBI lineage: Eukaryota > Metazoa > Mollusca > Cephalopoda > Myopsida > Loliginidae > Sepioteuthis > Sepioteuthis lessoniana. The sequence continues at coordinate 15,827,044 of OY757914.1, read as the reverse complement.
AAAAATGGATGTTGTCAGAGCTTAAAAAGTGGTAGAATATAAAAGGACTGTAATACTAATTGTTGCGTTTGGGATGGTTATCAAAAACTTCGAAAAGAGGATAGAGGAATTAGATATCGGAATCAGAATTGAGACGATACAGACCACAACATGTCTAACATCACCTTGAATAATTAGAACAATTGTAGAGACCTAAGGTGACTTACCGTCACTCAGATTCCAGTGAAAAACATTTGTGGGAATAACTAGCCAGGATTGAGGCCATGCAGTGACAGAGATGAAACCATCAATCACATAATAAGTGAATGCAGCAAATTGGCAAAGAAGGAGTACAAGGCTAGACACGACTGGGTGGGCAAGGTTATCAACTGGGAAATGTGCAAGAAATTTAAATTTGACCATGCCAACAAATGGCATATGCACAACCCAGCCCCTGTCCTAGAGAATGACACACACAAACTCCTATGCGACTTGACATAAAAACGGATCACCTAATCTCGGCCAGAAGACCAGACCTTATAATAATCAAAAAAAAAAAAAAAAAAAAAAAAAAAAAAAAAGAAAAGAAGAGAATTTTCAAAATTGTCCACTTTGCAGTCCAGGCTGTCCACAGGATAAAACTGAAAGCATGTAAAGAAGAAGGATAAGTACCTCGAACTTGCTAGGGAATTGAAAAAACTATGGAACATGATGGTGACAATTATACCAATTGTGATAGGTGCTTTTAGTACAATAACTAAAGGATTACAAAAGGGACTGGAAGTTTTGGAAGTTGGCGGACGAGTGGAGACCATCCAAACGACAACATTATTGAGATCGGCCAGAATACTGAGAAGATTCCTGGAGACTTGAGGAGACTTGCTGTCACTCAATCTCCAGTGAAAGACCATCAGCGTTAGCTGATGTGAAAAACTCTTATGAGTAAATAATAATAATAATAATAATCCTAAAAATAAAATAGTAAATCCCACTCCAAAAGAATGAAAAGGAAGTAGCGCCAACCCTGATAGTAAAGAAATTAGTCCGACCAAAAATATAAACTAAATCACTATAGATTGTAAGATTGAATTATCGTAAGTCAAACATATTTTGACCATTACAATCACTATTTTTTTCATTTTCTATCCGTCTTTACCATCACTGAATGAATAAATTAATATGAATTAGAATTTGGTTACATGTATCTGGTGTCTTGCAGTCTTCTTCATAGATAATTTACAAAGGGAGAAAAAGGGTTTAAAAGAAGCTAAGAAATTTCAACGTTAGAATCCAAAGGAAGCAAAGTAACGAAACAAATAACAAATCATCACAATTATCATGGCGTGCGGCTGGCACATATTTCCCTAACCCTCTCCAGCCACTCGTCCCTATCGTCCATTGCTCTTGGTTAGTCTTCCATGCTACATACTGTATCAGTACAGAGCTGTTGTAGATAGGTTCTAACTGGTCGCCTTGACCTTCAATGTGAGGGGGTCCACAGAAGTACATCACTTATGAGTTTGCCCTTACTTCTCCAGTAGTGTCCCGCATGTCTTGCTCGTCTAGTTTGGATGGTTTTCGAGATGGGCGTTTGGTGTTTATCTAATCAGGCAGAAAATCTAAGAATAAAGGTTTCCGAAGACTTTAATAATCTTTTTCCTGTCTTGGAATATAAGAAAAGAAAGGATGCAACGGAAGGGCAAGAAGAACAAGTGAAATATAGATCATCACATCTTCAAAACGAGCAGGGAAAAAGTAGCCATAACATGAATTGATTTAAAAAAGGCCAACGATATGGTCTCGAAAAGTTATATGATAGAATATCAGAAAATGTACAAAATATCCCACAAAGTCATAGGGGGTGTCCTCGTGGTGTAATGATTAAAGCGATGGACTGCGGAATCGTAGTAAGCGATCTCGTACTCCAGTTGCGCTATTACGTTCACTTTCGGACAAATACCCTTGGGAAAGGTATGAACCCCCTTTTCCTCCCAGCTATGGATTAAATAGTACCACTACTATTCTTCTTGGAGAATGACCTTATTCAGCACCAAGCCAATAAAATAAACTGGAAAATGGAATTTGCAGAAGGAAAAGAAATTTTAGCTGAGGGGAAAATCCAAAGAGGCCCACACCACTGCTATTTGCATTTGTAAAGATGCCTCTCAGTTACTTATTTAGGAAGTGCTCAAGAGGCAATTAATAAAATCAACAGAAAAGTTTAATGATCTCATGCATATGAATAATATCAAGCTATAAGCAAAAGATAAAACAAAGATCAATAGATTGTGATAAAAACAATGAAAATATACAACATGGATATGGGAATGGAATTTGGCACTGAAAACTGTGCCATTCTTATAATGAAAATCGACAGAAGACAAAGAACGGAATAAATAGAATTGCCAAATCAAGAAAGAATCGGAACGTTTGGAGAGAAGGAAAATAACAGGTACTTGAATATACATGACGCAGACATCATCGAATTAGGGAAGATGAAAGAAAAACAAAGAAAAGAAAAGAGAACTTCTGAAGAACGGGTAAACGCCGCAAAATCAAGCACTCCAGGAGAAATCTCGTAAAGGAGAAAACATTTGAGCAGTCCCCCAGGTACAATACTTATGACAATTCTAAAACAGACGAGGCAGGAACTCAGATAAATGAAGTAAAAGAAAGAGTTGGTTGGTTGTTCTGTTTGACGGCCTATCAACTCTTTTTCATAATAAGCGAATGCAATAATAGATTAGTGCAAAAAAGTGTATAAAAAACTTAACACGACTGGTTTGGGAAAATGATCCATTGGAAATTGTGTCGGAAATTTAAATACAAACAAACGGTATATGCACAAACCAGAATCTGTCCAAGAAAATGTGGCGAACAAGATTTTTTATGATTTTGAGATACAAATGGATCATATAATCTCGACCAAATGACCAGACCTTGTGATAGTAAAAAAAAGGGACCTGCAGAACAGTGAACTTTGCCGTTCCGGCTGACCATTGAATAAAACTAAAGGAAAGCAAAAAGAAAGATAAGTACCAAGACCTTGCCAGAGACCTGCAAAATAACTAACTAGGAAACGTGTAATTGGCGCGCTCGGTAAGTCACCAAAGGATTGGTACAAGGACTGAAGGACTTGTAAATAAGACGACGAGCTGAGATCACCAAAACTACTGCATTGTTGAGATCGGCCAGAATTCTAAGAGTCTTGTAAACTTGAGGAGATTTGCTGTCACTCAGACTTCAGTGGAAAACTATCTATTAATGCTGGGGTAATAAGCTCTCAAATGAATCAAATAATAATAATAACCAGCCGTATGGTGGACTTTGCCGTCCTATCAGACTACAGAGTAAAAATCAAAGAAAACGAAAAGAAAGATGAGTATTTAGACCTTACTAGATAATTAAAAAAAACAATGGACCATGAAAGTGACGGTGATTCTAATTGTAATTGCTATTCTCAGAACTATCCCCAAAAGCTTGGTAAAGAGACTGGAAGAGTTGAAAATCTGAAGACGAGTGGAGACGATCTAAACTACAGCATTGTTAAGATCGAGCAGAATACTGAGAAGAATCGTTTAGACCTGAGGAGACATACTGTCACTCAGACTCAAGTGAAAGACAATCAGATAAAGCTGAGGTGTAAAATACGAATAATAATAATAATAATAATGAAACAGCTAATCACAACAATCGAATACAGCAAACAAGGATAAAAAAGTTGAAGATGGGACACAACTGGGAGAGAAAGGAGAACCACTCAGTAGTGTGCAAGCGATTAAAATTTGATCCTCTTACCAAATAGTCTATACAAACAAGAGCCCATCCTAGAGATGCATAAAATCCCCTGGGAATTTGATATACAAACGGATCACCAAATCTCTGTCAGTAGACAAGACCTAATGTTAATAAAGAATAAAACAAGGAACTTTCCATCTCTGACAAAGAAGTTACGGCGAGTTTGAAAAAAAAAACCCTGCTTAAGAAATGTCTTCCAAATGGAGAGCTCAGTGCCTAGTCTCTATGAAGGGATCTTATAACTTTCAGTTGAAGACAAATCCTAAAAAGAATAATTTGCATTCAATGAATGTATAGGATAGGTTATCTGTTCATTTTTATCATATGTAACTTTTCTGAAAGATTATTCAAAACGTTCTAAAAAATTATTCTTTATAAAAACGTTTTTCCTGATGAGGTCGAAACTAATTGAGAACAAACGAATAAAAATATATATAAATGCAATGAAATAATTGTCTATTTTACCACTTTTATTCTTGTCTTGCGATATATATATTTTTTCTAAAAAAAACCCCAAAAAACAAAAAAAACCCCAACAATCGGTCACATTAAGATAATAAATTTATTTCCATCTTGTTAAAAGCATTGATATAAATCAATACTCTAAAAAGTTACAAGACTTCTTTAGATCCAACATGAAATGGAATTAACATAAATATTTTACATTTACATCCATTTCTTCTATGTATTAAAGCATAATGAGTAAAGTGTTCCTCAATTGCCTGGGAGACTCAGAAAAGGGTACTTGATACGGCCTAGCTTAGCACTCAGCATTATAAGGTACGGATCAAGAGTAAAGTGGAGCAATCAAGGGAAAGGAGTAGTGCCCTCCCTTACACCTCAGTGTAGTAGCTATTGAAAAGAGCGCCATCGGGTCATCCCCGACTAAGATCGCCAATTTTACTTTACACCTTCAAGTAACAAAAAATATCAAAATATTTTGATACTTATTGTTACTTGAAGGTTTAGGCTTGCTTTAATACATAGGAGAAATATTTTTTGTGTGTCTCAGTCTGGTTGTAAATGTGAAATATTTATTTCAATTCCATTTCTTGTTGGATCTGAAGAAGTCCTCTTAGTTTTTTAGAGAATTGATTTATATCAGTGTTTTTAACAGGATGAAAATAAATTTGTTAACTTAATGTGACCGATTGCCGGGTTTTTTTGAAGAAAAAATTATTTGCTCTTTGGATTTTATTTACATTGAGCTCTTTACCAGGATAATTAAAATTTGATATTCTATTTTTGATATATTTTATATGTACTGATTGGAATCATTCCCTACTCCAGATTTACTGCATTGAATATTATATATATATATATATATATATATATATATATATATATATATATATATATATATATACTATTAGTCACAAGTATTTGGCAACTCTTAAATTCTTTTATTTTTCATTCCAAAAGTGCAATTTTTTTAATAAAACAATCAATTTGAACAACAGTTTCATTTATTATACTAAATACAAGTCTTCTATCACATATTGTTGGAATTCTTTCTCCCAAAGACTGGGGGTATACTGAAGATAGTTCTGCACAGCTTTCCTACAAGAGTTGCCAGAGGTGAGACGCTCTAGTGGGTTGTTTAGTTCTGACTTTTTGGTCAAGTTCATCCCACACCAGTTCACTGAGATTAAAGTCCCTGGATTGTGCGGGCTGAGACATTAGTCGAAGGACGTGCTGTTCCTCGTTGCTTTTGATGCACCGGTGGTAGAGTTTACAAGTATGCTTTGGGTCATTATCTTACCTGAGTAAAAACTTTCAAATATAAACTTCGTTCCTGATGGGATCACATGATGCTGCAATAGGCTGTGATTGTCGGTTTGCTAGTTGCTCTTCACCTGGTAAAAATTCCAGAATTTGCCATTAGCAAAAGTCCCCCCACGTATAAATATTTGTAAACGCCACTGATGAGGGAAATAATGGGGTAGATTGGGATATCTAGTTTTGGTAGGGTTAAAGGTCTTGGAGAAGAAAAAACAGCATTCGAAAACTTTGGAGTTTTCTTCAGGGAAGACTGGCAAATTTGGTGCAGGTTTTATCAATTATTAGCTTGACCAACTCACACACACACACATATCATCATCATCATCATCATCATCACGCTATCAGCACAGATATCCGAGACCCTCTCTCGCTGCTCCTCATTGCTCCCGGCAGGTCTTCAGGGCTACATCCCGTATTGGCACTGATCTGCCGTATGTAGGTTCGAGCTGGTCGTCCTGCCTTTGCACGTCCATACGAAGGGGTCCACTGGAGTACATCACTTATGAACTCCTCCCTACTTCTCCAGCAGTGTCCCGCATGTCTGGTTCGTCTAATTTTTATAGTTTTCATGATGGGTGTTTGGTGGCCATATAGCTGCTGCTTTGTGGGGTACTGTCTCCTGGACTTGTTCAATATTGCTCGCAGCATTCTTGTGTAATAGCCGTCAAGCTTTTTCTCCATATCGTCCATTTAGTACATCCATATATAGCAGTATCGACACGACCGCTGCTTGAAAAAAACTGCGCTTATTTATCGGCCATGAAAACTATAAAAATTAGACGAACCAAACATGAGGTGCCCATGGTGTAATAGTTGTCGTCGTAGGAAATGGACACGGCGACTCGAGTTCAAATTTTGGACGAGACTGATTGCATTTCACATAGCACTAATACCCTTGGGAAAGGTATGAATCCTATAATTCTCCCTCCAGCTATGGGTAAATAGTAGGGTTGACTAGGTTCTTTAGCCTTGGTGAGGCAACTAGTCTAAGAGAAGGAAAATTTTGAATTCAAACCTGTTAAACCCCGCTAAAAATTGACCTTGTGTCATATCCTGCCCGAGCGGAGGGGTTGGTAAATATGGTTTATCGGTCAGGTATAACTTCCATATGACGGATAGCCTATCAATAGCTGTCCATGCCTTTGTTAGTCGCGGGTCGATTTCTGTCTCGGTTGATGATACGTTGCTCCCTAGGTAGGTGAAGTTGTCAACCACTTTCAGAGATGTTTTACATATAAAAATACCAGTTTAGTCGTAGAATATTGACTGCATCTCTGCAGAGGGGTAAGACACCTCTTAACGGGTGCCTAGATTATGACACTAAACTATTTGATGGTTAGGCGACAGTCTCGGAACGTCGGGGAGCATTCCTTTATTGACATTACTACCAAATATACACTTACTCGCATTAGCAGTACCTGTTAAGGTCCAATCCGTCGGTCAAATAGAATTGTTTATCTCTTTAAGTATTGGAAAGAAATGGCTGATGGTAAATTGAATTGTTAGTGTTACATAGCAATGCTTGAAACCATTTAAATGTTTTCCAAAAAACAAAAAAACAAAAACAAAAAAAAAGCGAAACTAAAAACAGTGGTGTTAGATAGCAGTTCTTGAAGCAATTTGACTGTGTACAAACAAATAAATAATACTAAATAGAATTATTCGTGCTTCATAGGAATACTTGAAACCGTTTAATAGTTGGCAAAAATCGAATTATTGATAATACATAGCAATACTTGGAATCGTTTGACAGTGTGCAAAAATCAAATTATTGATATTACATAGCAATATTTGGAATCGTTTAACAGTGTGCAAAAATCGTATTATTGATATTACATAGCAATACTTAGAATCGTTTGGCAGTGTGCAAATGAAATAGCGTAAAATAGAAGAATTAATCTTAAATAAAAATATTGAAACAATATAAAACTATTAGTGTGAACAATTCCTGCACCCACTTTACAGTGTGCAATAATTAATATTAAATGGAATGTTATAACAAATCATTTCAAACCATTGAACTTTGCGCCAATGAACGAGCTTTGGCTTGTTTTAAAATTTTTTATACGCACTATTCATTTACAAATCATATATATTCAATATATATATGTATAAACAGGATTTTTCATTAGATAATCTACATGGTTCTTATGCCATAAAATCGAAGTAACAACCAGCCAACAACACACACACACACACACACACACACACACACACACACACACACACACACTCATATATATATATATATATATATAATAAGATTTACTTAATTCACCTTGGTCTTAGTTCAAGGGTGGAAACATGAGGCACCCAAAGAAAATTGAACTCGCTAATAATATTCTGCCAGCCTCAATCGAAACACATCACATAACGTGAGGTACCTAATATATATATATATATATATATATATATATATATATATATATATATAGGTATCATACAATGACTGATGTTTATACAGCAGCACTACTTCCAACAAAGCCTTCATCATATGTTGACTCTGGGTTCAGGCATGGTTTTGGCGCCAAAGCATCATTATCACGAACCCAAAGCGTCCCAGCAGTAACCAGATACCACCAGACTTCTTTTTGGATTGACATCAATCTGTGGGATTGCCATATCCACGATGATGCAGTTAGAACCTTATCTTGGAATTTTTTTATGTATTTCCTCCTGCCTGATGGAGAAAGTCCAAAATTAGTCAAGAATGCGGAGGTTGATTTAATAATGAAATCTCGGCATCCCACCTCGATAGGAAATACGTTGGTTATCCAGCCATTTCTGACACATTGTTCTTGCAGATCCTCATAATTTTCAGACTTACGCTGACATGTCTAGTGGAAATTTTCTTCAAAAGGAACCGTTAACTCAATAACGGAAACTTTTTTTTAGTTTAACGGACCAAATGACAATATCTTGATGTTGGATCGTTAACGTTATTTCTGTGGGAAATACGAATTGATTTTTCTAAGTCAGTTGCTATGTGCCAGACCGTGCAGCCATCGAACAATGATGATCTGTGCTTAATTTTAAGCGAACGTTTCGAAATGTTTCCTTCTTTAACGAAATGGATCGCTGTATTGGTGATATTATTTAAAGCTTCATTGACAGTCTCACAACATATTTTAGCGACCTCAGTAAAAATCTTGTGGACTTCGATATGTTTCCATGTGTAGCTTCTTAGAGCATACTCGTATCCAGTGTGAATAAATTTGAGGCTGGCAGTTTTTCCACATTCTCTGCATTGGTCGGATGTAGTTAACCCCCAAGCATGAAGATTGACTGGTGTTAGTAAAACGTCGTAGACTGCCTTTATTAGGAAACTCAACTTTGGTGGTTCCATGTGCTTAAGGTCGCCCATGTGGCAGCTCTATCTTTTGAACTCTCCCACTAGATCCACACATATTGTTTCCTTTGTCCTACAGCTATAGCAATACGCGTGACTTCTACAAGAAGATGAATTTCTTTTGAAACCATTTTCTTTTCTTTTTATTGTGGATTCCTTGGACCTCCAACGCTGTGGATGAAGGCCAGGACCCTCTCTTCCATTTGCCACAGTGCCAATTATTTATTTCACCTTAAGGGCCGATTCTGCATTCCAGCTATTTTCGCCTTCCATTTTCGACCGGTTATTACGGAAGGCTCGGCGTTTTTTACTAGTGGGTCGCGAGAGTCACGCAGCATCAGGAAAAGTCACACTTTACCTAATTCAAATTCCTCAGCAATTAACTACGTCGGAAGTTTTAGCTTCGTTGATGAACTGTGTAGTGTCACATTTGTTAAGGAAATAGAAACTACTGACCATTTTTTCGTATATTTACTGAGTAACCGCTTCATTGTTACCACTTTTTTAATTGATACCGTATATACTTGCATTGGCCATGATAATTTTGGAAATAATCTAAAATATATACATTCAATTTTATCGTTATTAAAGAGGTCACATTTGGAGCAGCAGTTTGCATAGGTCTCTGCAGTTTTCTTTAATTATTGATAAACTGCGGCATTTTGAAAGCTTTATTTTCATCGCAGCCTATTTGAAGAGCTCCTGCAGATGGGTCACCAGTTGCTCCATGTGTGATTTAGATTCTGCGACTAGAGTTACATCATCCATAAAGGCCTTCATAGATGGACCGGTCATTTCATTAGTGTTGACTTCAGAACTACGCAATATCATCTCTATTACCAAAACAAAAAGTAGTGAAGAGATAACACACCCAATCATAATGCCAATATTCAACTTTTGCCAGTTAGATGAATATTTATAATTAGAAAACCTCACATAGGTACATTTAAAGTACGCTGATATGAGTTTTTTTTATGTCCTCTGGAATCAAAAAAACTCCATTGCTTTCCCAAGTAGGTGGTATCTGACTAGCCATATGCATATTCTAGATCTAATCAAATGATGTGAAGTTCGGCTGATTTATTATTTTTGGTTGTTTTTATCCAGTTTCTCAATATACTAGTATGTTCAATACAATTTGGAAAGCCAGGAATTCTAGCTTTTGTATTTATGCATTGAAATACCCATTGTTTATCATGAATCTCGTCATCTTTTTCGCAATGACGATCTTACCTTCTACGTTGAGTAAGGAAATTGGTCGAAACTGATCTAGTTTTCAGGATTCGTTTTCTTTTGGTAGGTGGATTCCATCTACTATATATATATATATATATATATAATGATGACTGCCACATTTTGACAACAGCAAAATTATAATTTAGACATTCTGTTTAATTAATAATTAAGATTATGAAATAGTATGCAAGATACGAAAGATGATAAGGTAGTGAGACATCTATACATCGTTGAATTATTGTGACACGCGCTTGTGCAACACTTATACCACTCTCAGGGTCTCCATAGCTACATCCCAGTGACAAGCAAAATAATTGTTCGCTACACAAACCTTAAACTGTTTTTAGGGTACTTTCTCTAAAGATTTTCCCGCCAAAGGATTCCTGCAAGTTTGCAGAGGTTTGATGCTGAAGTTTCCTTCTCCAGTTTTGGTGTTAAATCATCCCCGAATGGTTTTGTCCTTAGACTGGAGCTTCCACGTATATATATATATATATATAGATAGCCATCTACAGACAGATCTGTTTCGTTCTGTCAGAACTCATCAGTGTGGCCAGACATATTAGCTTCCCGTAGCTGGGATCGAAACTCGGTTGACTCAAACGCCAATCCAAGTTTCTAACCCTACAGCCACGAGGAGATAGTAGCATCGAAGTAAATTTTAAACGGTTATGAATCACAATTACTATTGTTTACATACATCCGTTTAACGGCTACCGAGACCTAAATTCATATATGAAGAGGCTTGCAATAAACGTTAATGGCAACACAATTACTTCATTCGCCGGAGAACTCAACCATATATATATATATATATATTGACAAAAAGACCAAATTTATTCATGGTTAAAAAATAAAAATGAACTACTAACCGGTTTCGGTCCTATCCGATCAAAGTTTGAACTAGGACAACGATTAAGACATAAAAAGGGGAAACAGATTCTGTAATGTTAGGGAAAAAGAAATGGCAAGGAGGGGAATGTTAAATGGTTATCAAATTAAGACCCAATAAACATTCCCTCTGTTTACAAAGGGACGTTTTATGGGTCAGAATAGGAATGGTCTCTAGCACTTTGAGATGGAAATCCGAGTGGGCCCTTCTTAGAATAGTGAAAAGTCCGCACGGTAGGCCGAGGCACAATCATGGTTATTTATCTGATTTTCAGCAATAGAAGCCCCGTATGTTTTGTTAATATGGCCCGCAAAGTAGTTTCCTAGCCGTATTTTGTTAGGCACATGGTGCCCAACTCCCACGTCCAAGTGCCAAACCGCCCCCACATGCATTGCAAACCACAAACACATCCAAAAGAACACATCAAATTACAGCCATGTTCACTATTCTGTTTGTCAGTATAATTAAATTTTGTACCCCCTTAGAATGTATATATATATATATATATATATATACCATTAACATATAAAGTTATCTTCTACGTAAAACATTTTTCTCTCTTCTTGCCGGAAACAATGTAGGGATGTCTACATCATATTCGAGGCACAAATTTATTACGTGATCTGACGAGAGTCAACTTACTCGAAATAAGTTCATAATGGAACCGAGGAATTTAATTTTTTTCCGTTAAATACATACATACATACATGCATAGATACATACATACATACATACTTACATATATATATATATATATATATATTGTCAACCCTTAGACAGACTGTTTCGTTTGACGAAAAAAGTCTTTATTTTGTGCAAAGAATATTTACTTTTGAATATAGTCAGCTTCTTTGTAAAGACTGTTAATCCAGTGCCTCCCCATAAATAGAAAACATCGAATATTTTATGGTGACAATTCTAGATCAAACCTAACCTTCTCGCCATATGTCAGGCCGTGATGATATTTATCAAGCTTTGTAACTGCAAGCAACACTCTTTAAGTTAAAAGACCCAAGTAGAGAGATTTGCTTTTGGCTCGTAGGCGAGATAGAGTTTTTGTATTCCTGTCTCATCCATATAAGATTTGTTGGAATCCATAAAAGCGGTAAAATTCTACCTCGCCATTTAAAGAGAAAAAAGAGACCTTTATTCTTCGTCTAAAAAAATCGAAACGAATGAGTTGTCCTTGGGAAAGTCATGTTCGTGCAAGGACTCTAATATCTTGTTTTCTAACAAGATTACCTTATCGGTAAAAACAAGACGCTTGCTGAGATTCTTTAAGATTAAACAAGTTGAAGATACAATCTTCATTTAATTACTTCAAGCTCTTAAAAGAAAAAGAACACTAGCATTTTGCAGAAATTGCTTCTGGCTAATTCAGTTAAAATGGGATGAGGATCCTCGTTATTTAGCAAAGAAAAAACAAAAACAAACAAACAAAAAAATAACAAAACGAAATTAAAAAGCACTATAGTTCACAGAGGCTCCTGGTTGTTTACTAATTACGAACTTCCCATTAGTACTGTTTATGGTAAAGCATACTGGGTTCATTTGTTTTCTACTAAAAATAAGTAGAATTGAAACTTTAAGATAAAACTAGACCGTATAGCAGGGTTCAAGGTGTTGGTTTTTCATTACTAGTGTTCTAAACGGAAACCTGGTTGCTAAATAATGATAGACCTGGTTTGGTTTGGTTTTACGGCATATCAATCATAGTAGCTTATTTAATGCCAAATCCGGTTTATACGTATATATTAGATATTAGATTTGTAAACTTAAGTCAACAAAGTTAGATAGTTCTAAATATTGTTATGTATCACAAGGTGTTCGATTAAACATCAGTCATTTGTTTACACACATTTAACTGATAATATAGTTCTATTTCTAACAATTCAATTTAGCATAAGTCATTTTTTTTGCACTCGGTCTAAATGTTACACACTTCTATTTGACTCATGTATAGGACCCTCTCAGGTTCTACCTCTCTGGATCAGAGTGCAACCTGGAGCAATGGCAATAAAGGGGTACTTTGTATTCCTCCAAAGCTCCAGCATTACGAGTGCCTCACCATTAGATCGTTTAAAGTCACAACCAGGACATTTGTTGCAAGGGGAGCGTATTACGACTGGACAGAATTAATGATTGAGACTTGAATTAAAGTATATATATATATATATATATATATATATATATATATATATATATATCGTAAATTGCAGCGGACAAGTCGGATTTTTAAGGTTGTAAAAATCTATAAAAAACTAAGGACTGACTTATACGAAAGGGTTAAAATCCAAAACATTGCCACAGAGTGGTCAACCAGTGGAACAATATTCCTGACAATAGATGTACACCACATACTGTAACTCCAAGAGATTACTTCAAACTCGCGTTTGAACAGATTAACAGAGATTAATATAAGATAATCGTGGTATAGTGGCTCGTACCACGTGATTTCCTGTATCGCAGAAGTTTAAAGACGCCGTGTCTCTCAAGCACGAGGCACGCAGGAAGAGATAGAGAGCTCTGGAAGGACGGTGGTCAGTAGTAAGACCAACTTTAGACGTAACACCAACAGCGCCAGACTTATAATACGTGTCGGACTGTACCACTTGAGTTAATAAAGGATTAACTCTATTTCACTGAGTATCTTCATTTCCACGATGCAATCATAATCTAGCTATTATAAAATGTGAGATTTATTTTGAAGCTATATCATTCGTTATCATTGATGTTAACCTCTCAAATGTCTTGGTCAGCGGAACTAATTAGAGATCTCACATCAAGACAAAGGCTCAAAAACAAGTGTTCCGTTGTTCCGTTGTTGTATTATCAATTTTTTTCATATAAGTAAGAGAAAAATATTTTTGCTATTAAGTTGAAATAGGAGTAAAACACCTTTAAGATTAAAAAAGAAAAACTTTTCAAACCAGAGATCCATTCATGTGAGTGATGTTAAAAGAAGGATTAGATTTGTTTTTTTTTAAGGCTGATTTTAACGGCCCAAAATAACTAGTCATTTCAAGCCGAATTTTTGCCGAGTCAGCTGGGGGTGTAGAATACACCGACTGCATCTCTGCAGAGGGCTAAGACTCCTCCAACGAGTTGCTTGGATATGACACTAAACAATCTGATAGTGTGACTTCAGTAATACTGGAGCATTGGGGAATACAGAGTACCCATTCATTATCATCGCTCCCATGTCCACTCTGGCCCGGAGTGGTAGCACCTGATCTATGGGTTGAATAAAACTAAACTGTAATACGGCAAAACTGAATTGTTTGAAATTAACGGTCTATTCATTTACCTGTGTTTAAACTGCATATTTATGCTAAGCTGAATTGTTTGAAATAGAACTGCTTTGGCATTTAGATGTGTGTAAACAAAAATCTGTACTTATATTAAACTGAAATATTTGAACCTTTTAAGAAAATGACTTAATTCTGCTTTAAGTGATCCGAAAAGGATTGATAGGCCATAAAACCAACCAACCGACCAAACAAGCTGAATTTAATCTCTATTTATATCCAATAAGAGCAAACCTTCTTTCTTCTCATTGAAAAGAAAGCATAAAGCGCGTCTGACGATTAAGAATAACGTATGCAACAAACAGTTACGTGAAGAATGTCTTCCTTTGTGAAAATCCTATTTTAATTCAGTTTTTAATCAACGATTGTAACGGAATTTTAATATTCGAGGCACTGATTCTTGGTGTTAAGCGGTGTAATTTTTCATGCTCTTTATTCATTTCTCTCTTTTTATCTAACTCTCTCTCTCTCTCTCTCTCTCTCTCCATCACTCTCTCTCAATCTCTATCCCTTAATATGTATATATATATATGAATGAAAACAGAAAGAGAGATCTGAAAACTGCCTGACTGATAGCTATAAAGGAATATATATATATATATATATATATATATACAGAGAGAGAGAGAGACAGACAGACAGATGAACAGACAGTCGGAGATAGAAAGATAGATAGATGCAAATACATTTACATAGACAACTTTGTGAAATTTTAATCAGTGTAATTTTTTAATGTTCAATACACATTTCATATATATATATATATATATATATATATATATATATATATTCTTTTTATTTAAGAAAAAATCACTTCTTTGGCAACATTATAAATTCATTTCTGGACGTGATGACCATCATCAGATGTTACGCGAAAAACATTTTTATTTGGGTGTTCTTATATTGCTTCTGGCGAGAATGTGTTTTGAAAAAAAAAATTTTTTTTGATTAAAATAATTTTTCAATTAGAATAATTTTTTTAAATATACTTATTATTAACATGTTTTTAGACAAGAAACATATTTTTTACGGTGAAGATTTTATATATATATATGGAAATTGAAAAAGAGTTTGAAAACTGACAGACTGGTAGCTGTGAGGGAATATATATATATATATATATATAGAGAGAGAGAGAGAGTGAGAGAGATCAGTAATTCCCAACGTAGGATGTGTGCTTTACCGGTAGTGCGTTTTTAGAGACAAAGTTAACAGCTTGCTTTACGTGAATTGACTTAAGATTTTGCATATGTGAGAATTAAATATTACGGCGGGGCATTAGATTTTTAGAAATACCAAAGTGATGCACTGTCCAAAAGAGGCAGGGAACCACTGAGATAGATAGATAGATTGAGAGATCGATGGAAATTTACTAAGAAACATTAATGAAATTTTAAAAACATATTCTTGAAATTACATACATTTGTATCATAATTTTGTAGATTATCGCTATTAGTTTGTTATAGATAATTGCACGCTTTCTCACAAGTTAACAGTTAAATAAATATAATTAGATTTTTTCGGATTTGACGTTAATGTCCTTTTTTAACGGATAAGTAAAAAAATTAAATGAAAATTAAATAATTTATCATACAGAATTTTTTTTTATTATTTATGATATATTTTGTGTTTAGAAATAAAATTCCCAGATAAGTTTTCAAAATCAGTTTTCTTCATTTCTTTCATCTATCTATCTATCTTAGTGGTTCCCAGCCTATTTTGGACAATGCCTCACTATCTATCTATCTATCTCAACCCCTCCGCTCGGGCAGGATATGACACAAGGTCAATTTTTAAGTGGAGTTTAACAGGTTTGAATTCAAAGTTTTCCTTCTCCTTGACTAGTTGCTGCACCAAGGCTGAAGAACCCAGTTTGCCCAACTATTTACCCATAGCTGGAGGGAGAGATATTGGTGCTATGTGAAATGCAATCAGCCTTGTCCAGGATTTGAACTCGTATCGCCGTGTCCATTTCCTACGACGATAACCATTACACCACGGGCACATCTATCTATCTAGCTATGCTACCTTTCTTTCTTTCTTTCTTTTGTCACGGACTATGTACGTATGAAGAATAGCATTTATATTTCACTAAACTTCTTACTTAGATGTATCACAATGCTTTTATGAATGAGGCAACCAATAGGACTCTAACTCACACGTGAAGACTTGCTAGTCAAGCTTACAAACCATAACACATCAGAGGCACATAGATGAATAGCATCATCGCTTCCACTCTCTTTCAGTCTTTCCTTTATTCATTTCTTATATTCACTTTCTTTTTCATTTTGACATGTAGCATACTCTTCATCTTTTTCCTTGTCTTGTTGTCTTAACAGAATAGTCCCTTATTAATCTGAGGTGATGTCGAGTGCAGAATTCGAATAGAGGAATTCATGCTTTATTCTACTAAGATTAAAGATTATACGTATAGGATTCTCAAATGACTAAATAGTAATAATGCACGCTACGAGATATTTGTTCATTTTTAAACGAATAAGTCTCGTGGTCGCAATACAATACAACTCTCTTGGAGATACTCTTAAAGGTCGACGTGACTACAGTGCTCGTATGACATGTGCTTTTAGCAGGAATTGCAAAAGGCAATAACGTTGCAGAAACAACATGAAATATTCATGTTGTATATTGGATAGATAATTTAAATGAAAGGATTTGCCAAAGATATCTTAAAAGCTTTTGAAAATGTGACTTCCGGTTAAGAGATATGCAACGGACATGTATTATTGGATTTTGCGATGGATCGCTTTTGTTTGAATAATGCTGTTGAAAAACTGTTTACAATACTAATTTGGCTTTGGTTGCTTGGTTTTCTGGCATATCAGCCTTTGTGGGTTAATTAATTCCGAGGTCATCTTTGTAGAAGGACATTAGTGGTAGTAACCCATAGCCGGAGGGATGAAGGAATTCATAGAGGCATTAGTTCAAAAGTGAACGTAAAAACGTGACTGGAGTGATAAATCGCCAACTGCAATATCGTAGTCCACCACATTAGTGACAAAAGGGGTTTCGCAAAGGATTATTATTGATATAATTATTAAAAACAGGTTTGGTTAGTTTTATTGGCATATCAACCTTCGTAGGTTTTTTGATGCCAAAGTCACCCTTTTATAAAAACTAGTGGTACTATTTAACCCATAGGTGGGCAGATTAGAGGGTTCATACATTTCCCCGAGGGTATTTGTCTGCAGATTGCAGATGAGCAAGAGCAGTTATTTCTGAAAGCTGTTACACTATATCATCAACGTAATAGAGTGAGTGGAGTTTGAAATAGCTTTTTACGATTCTGTAGTCCAGCGCTTTAACCATTACACCATGAGAACATTTCCTTTGAAAATTTGGATAACTTGAAATCATTTAACTCTATATGAAAAGCCAGTGTAAGATAACTTGGCAAGTTTAAGAAAAGAAAATGCTTAAGGATAGTAGTATTTATAACAACATTGATAAAATAAGCAAATCCTAAACGGGTAAACGAATTACATTGTGAAAATATTATGACTTCTATTTTAAAATTTCCTTCCCTCGGTGGGGACTGGTATGATATAAATGAAGACATGAAAAAGTGTATATAAACACACACACACAAACACACACACACATATATATATATATATATACATATACGCCACCTCTCTGCACAAGGTGGAAGCGATAAAAGGTCAACATTTTTAGTGGAGTTTGGCAGGTTTTAATTCAGAGTTTTCCTTCTGCTGGGCTGGTTGCCTAACCAAGGCTAGAGAAACCAGTCTGCCCTGCTATTCATCTTTATCTATTGCTAGAAGGGGAATAATTGGATTCGTACATTTCCCAAGGGTTTTTGCACTATATGAATTACAAACATCCTCTCGTCCAGGATTTCAACTCGGCGCACTGTAAACTCTTCTTACACCACTAGCGCCTCCATTTAATTATATACTTATAATTTCTGTGTGAGTGTAAAACGTTATATCTGTATGTGATAAAAATAAAATGTAAATATATCTATTTATCTATCACCCTGTCTATATCCCTTCTCTCTTCTTCCTTTATCTGATCAGAAAGTTAAAATAAACAAATCCTTAGCCCTACAATCCAAACTCCAGATGCCAACTATTGGAAGCCTTAACAAGACAGGATGTTTTTTTAGTTGAGTCCATTTGCGAAAGCAAATAGCTGAACCCTTTCTGGTCATTGACATTCTGAAATCACTTGAACTATCATATATGAAAGAAAATGACTATGTAACAAATGATCGATTACCTGAGATGGCTGCCTCTGTAACAGCTCAATCAATCATCAATTTAAGAATTGACTTTGAGAAGCCATTAACAGCAGTAAAATGGGAAAACTTGATTCATTAGGCGTACTGTGTATGCCAAGAAGAGTAATTTCAGTAATGATTTCAGCCATGATTTTCTTGTCTTGATCTTTCGATGAGCTCTAGCCATCTAAAGATTACTTTAAGGATCATACACAGTCGTTTCCTATCTCGAAACAGTTCTTTTTTTAGAACTCAAAGAATAATCGCTCCAATGTATGTTGTCGGTGACAACATACACTGGAGTTCCATATATGTTGATCCATGCATTTACGAAGGCTTCCGCCTCTGATTGTGCTATTGTCCTATGTTTTTCACAGCACTTGATTGTGGCTTTGTTGAATATTGGCCTCCGGCCGAGCTGTCAAAATAAGAAATGCACCTGTGTTAATAACAGGTGCATGCGGTCGAAGATATCAGGGGATAACCTTGACTGTCGACGGGTTGAATTGAGTGTGAATTGTGACGCTCACAAGAAGTAGGTGGGCGCAAATTATTATAAAACCCCGGCGACAGGAAGTTCAGATCAGTTCGAGAGAAGATGCAGGAATGAGAACCATGTCCTAGCAGAGCTGGACCCCCAGGCCCACGGTGGAACAGCCCAGGAGAATGGGAAAGAAAGAAGAGTGGGAGTCAATATGTTGCAGTCTTTGTTCAGTCTCCAACTCAACTCTCACACAATAACCCTTTCGAATAAAGTGAGAGGTATATTTTTCTAAAGAACTGTGTCCGCTCGTCTTTATTGCGTTGAATATGTTTCTGCATGCATCTGCATATGAGTATGCAACAGCTTTAGTTCCGTGACAACCACAATCGTCCCCGGCTAGTAGATTTATCAGCTCCCTTTATGCCCACGTTGTGTTGGGAAATCCTCAGTTGGGGAGGTGACGCAGTCAATCTGAACTTCTTTTGACGGTTAGGATGGCTCATTGGAGGAAGTTGCCTGGGTGTTGGTAACTCAAAGACAAGAAAAACACTGTTAACAATTAAGTATTTACTGAAACATAATGGTGTATATATATATATATATATATATATGGAATTGTTTTGCTTTCCTTGTATTTGAGAGATATGCAACCGATGTATTTGCTGGTGTATTCTTTCTATGTTACTCAGTTTTTTGGGAGAGTGAGTTTTTGCTAAAGAAGCTTCAGTTATTGGAGATATTTCTTTCTTATTTTCTTGTTTTCTGTGTGGACATCGATTCTCTTCTCTTTGATGGATTTTAACTGGCTTAACTTTCATGCAACCTCCTTAGTCAAATATATTATGGACTTTCCATTAAATGGGCAACCACTTTGGACGATAGTGCAGTAATTTTGCTTAGTGGTTGAAGTTCCATCGAACGTGTTGCGCAATCAATACAAGTTAAGAGATACCTGTGGGAGATAACTGAATTATTGCGGACGGGAGGAAACAGTCTGACAATATCCATGAATACAGCCTGAAAAAAAGGTGATAGCAATTCAAAATCTTGAATTAGAAATGTTATTTAGACCGTAGACGTTCTATACACTCTGTCTCTTTTAGACCGAAAGTACGTAGATTTGATCAGTTTTATAGATGATCCAATTCTAGAGTATGCCAGTGAATGCTAGCTATCAAAGAAAGTCTTGTGAGTGAGTTTATCAATGAACAACATTGAATACGCAAAAGGTTAACAAATAAGTTTATTACCATTTGATACAAGGGAATATGATGAAATCAAACGAACTCTACTTCAACGACAGTGATGAACTATGTGTAAGCAAGACTAGTTACCAGGTATTTGACTGGTGCTCAGTATATTCCAAAGCTCTGTGGAAGGCCTTTTTAGAGTGTGAATAAGGCGCAGTGCCGTAGCATACACAAGCCCAATGGTTTCAAAAATGCCTGGGGTGACGTCGGCATTCCCCTAGATAGGGGCACCTCAGGCGCTAGGCGATAAACTGAGCCCTGGTAGAGTAAGCAAAGGCCTTGGGAGACTGCTCCCTAGAGCACAAGGAGCGTCGGTCTTAGCACGTGACACGAGTGCCAGGTTTCCCTGGTACCTATATCAGACAGCCGCGACCGACTGTAGCCCTACTAGCTAGTAAGCGAGACTAGTTACGGGCAGCATTAATCTTGTTTAGTCTGTACTTTTGCTTTTCGTTGCACGATTCCAACTTTCTTTATGTGGAAATATCCTCTCTTATAATAGAAAGATTTATTACGTAAAATCTTTGGAATGAATGGCATAGAATATGGAATAAAATATCACATAATGTTGTCCTATTTTTATTGAATTGTGGACAGTTTTTAAAGATAGGGTATAATTTAATTTCTTTGTCTTTTGACTGAACGTCGACTATTCCTGGCAAATAAAAGGCACCGCTAATGCTGGTCTGGACATGCAATTCGCAAAAATATTTCGTTCATTTTTATGTATACATTCTGTGAGTACTGACAGGTGTCGTTGCTACCAGTTTGATTTTGCAGGCATTAGACTGTAGACGGCTCCACATAATCGCCTCTGGTCAGTGAATAACATTACATGGTAACCTTCAATAAGGTGCTCAAAATGAATCATTGCCAAATAAGCTGCGAGCAACTGTCAAATATAAAATATCTGGTTTGGGCCAGAGACAATTTCTTTGAAAAGAATCCTATTGGTACACTTTTTCTTTCGATTACTTGACGCAGTGCATCTCTGGCTGCATCCTGGCCACTATCAGTGATCAGCTGATAATCTGTGGCTGCAGATTGCAGGTGAGCAATAGCCATTATTTCTGAAAGCTGTTGCACTATATCATCAAAGAATTATTATTCTGCCTCTAAATTCAAATGGAGATTTATCAGCATGCGCATGCAAAAATAACGCACTGGTTTCGCAGATAGGAATCAATTTACGGTAGAAACCATTCACCCTTAGAAATATCCACAAACTCTTTGGCTCTTTTGAGTATGGGAATGAAATTTGTCATTAAATTTTGCTTTTTGCGGGTAAGAGAAACCTTCTGCACGAATATGAAGTCCTAGGAAGTCAAGCTTAGGCTCAATGAATATATATTTGCTAAGGGGCTATGTTAGTTTTTCATTTAATGAACTGAACCCCAAATCTAAATCTTTTTGATACTGTTCCTTATCGTCATTATAAACTAATTTATGCCCGTGGTTGAGTGGTTATCGTCGTAGGAAATGGACACGACAATACGAGTTCAAATCTTGGTCGAGATTGGTTGCATTTCACATAGCACTAATACCCTCGGGAAAAGTATGAATCCAATTATTCTACCTCCAGTTATGGGTAAATAATAGGGTAGACTAGGTTCCTCAGCCTTGGTGAGGCAACTAGTCTAGAAGAAGAAAAACTCTGAATTCAAACCTGTTAAACTCCGCTTAAAAATTGACCTTGTGTCATATCCTGCCCGAGCGGAGGAGTTGGTAAATATGATAAACTAATTTATCGTCTTGG
>OY757914.1:15778108-15804749 GCA_963585895.1 Sepioteuthis lessoniana | reverse complement strand
GATTAATCAAACACTTAACTCAAATTTAGATGTGTGATATTTCGTTCGGCTTTATTTCAACGAACTACTTCAGACAGAGACTGTTTTCTGAGTTTTTCTATTTAAAAGCTTGCGAGGAGAGATGATAAGATGGTGGAGAAGGTATAGTTGTAGCAAGAAAGAAGTAAGGGAGGGCTAGAATTTGCAACAGGCATATACAAAAACATCACCACAAACACCATACTTAACAAATATCGAAACTGCGACAGCGAGTTTTTCAAAGGTTTCACCCAAGGATTCGTCGTCATTACTATCTCTCAACCAAATAAATCATCCCTTACCAAAAGGTATATACAGACATTGTGCAACTTAACCCCAAACCCGAACATCATCATCTCCCTCGCCGACCAAAGAGGTGTAATTGTAACCATGCAAAAACAGAGGTACGTCGACAAAATTAATACACTTCTTGAAGATATAGACATCTATGAGATATCTAACCTAATCGCCATAAAAAAAAACAATACATTCTTCAACAAACTTTTCCAAAAACTCGGAAAGAACAAAAAAACAAAACAAAAAAAAAACAAAGAAAACTGGATATCCATCATCGAACACCATCCTACAATTCCAACATGAAATGGCCAACCCAAAATTCACTAGCTAAATATCTCTTCATGTGTTGCGTAGCCGTAATGCATATTCAACTATACACATATACATGCAGAAACAAATCAACAATAATG
Source organism: Sepioteuthis lessoniana (assembly GCA_963585895.1). Classification (NCBI taxonomy): domain Eukaryota; kingdom Metazoa; phylum Mollusca; class Cephalopoda; order Myopsida; family Loliginidae; genus Sepioteuthis; species Sepioteuthis lessoniana. Next base: position 15,804,024 of record OY757914.1, on the reverse strand, counting down.
ACGAACGAACACGCTTCATTAGAAAAATATACCCTCCCACTCTTTATTCGAAATGGTTGCGAAAGGGTTGCGAAAGGGGTATGTGTGAAAGGTGAGTTGGAGACTGAACAAACGGCAACATATAGACCCCTAGTTCCTTTGTCTTTAGCAGCACTTCTTTCTCGTTCTGCTGGGCTGCTCAATCGGGGGTCCTGAGGGGCCTATAGCCCTCTGCTGGGTGCTGGTTCTCTCTACAGCATCTTATCTCGAACTAACTGACTCCAACTAACTGAATTTCCTGTCGCACCGGGTTATATCATTGTTTGTCGCCCACCTGCTTCCTGTGAGCGTCGCATCTGCACCCAATTCAACCCGTCCATAGTCAAGGTTATACCCTGATATCTTCGACTTGATGCATGTGTTCCTTGATTGACAGCTGGATCGAAGGTCAATATGTTACATATGAACCATCATATCCAGCATCGGTACTTCTACCCGCAAAGTAGCACGTGTCATAGCTAAAATATTAACCCCTCTAATCGGCACAATTAGCTCCTCATTCGTCAAAAACTCTGGAGTCATACTAATTAAAATCAAGAACATAAACATAAAAAAAAACTATGAACAGTTTAGACATAACTTCTCTCTACATAATAAACATACACATCAAAAATGCCTTTTATACTTTTATATCATGATATATACTTGAGATTTCAGTTCAAGAAACTGTTTGTTAACAAATCGATAAAATTGCGTTGGTGGGATCCAATTGGAGTTGTTATCAGTCTATTCTGCGGTTACATGAGACATCTAATATCTTTAGGTCTAGCATTTCAACGATATTTCCAATAAAAAAGATGTGAGGTTTTCATCATACCAATTAACACATTTATACAACTATGAAAACATCTGAAATAAGTAAAGATCTCGACTACGAACAAACAAATAAATAAATATATAAAATAAAATAAAATGAAATAAATGAAGAATAGTATCAATCTTATTTTTCTTCTTTTATTCTAAGTAGATTAGCTCTTTAAAGAATTGAAAGGTGGAAATCACTAATAATTATCTCCAAACATAAAGATATTTGAAAATATTAGTAACAATGATTTTAATAGATCATTATAAGGACATCCTTGATATATATATATAAATATATATTAATAAATGAATTCGTAAATAAAAATTTGTTGACTTAGCTTGATTATTACTTATAGGGGTGAAATGTTCTATTAATACATGATATGCATAGTACACAAAGCAACCGTTATCTATCTATCTATCTATCTACTCACAACTACTTTCTGTTCAAATGTCTATATCACGTAGCACTAATACCCTTGGGAAAGGTATGAATCCAATTATTCTCCCTCCAGCTACAGGTAAATAATAGGACAGGCTGGGTTCTTCAGCCTTGGTGAGGCAACTAGTCTAGGAGAAGGAAAACTCTGAATTCAAGCCTGTTAAACTCCGCTTAAAAATTGACCTTGTGTCATATCCTGCCCGAGCGGAGGGGTTGGTAAATAGGATTACAGTGTGTTCAAATCTATCTATCTATCTATCTATCTATCTATCTATCTCATCCTGTTCCTCTCTCTATCTCTCTCTATATATATTTATATAAGTAAAAAAAAAAATTGTTGGCTAAAAGAGAGAAAAAAAAGTAAATATTTCAAAATGAAATAAATATTTATTTTGTTCTTGCATTCGTGTATGATTCTAGCTTGTTACTTTTGTCCGAAAACATTTAGCATTTTACTAGGTTTTTTGCTTGGATATGACACAAGGCCATATGAAAGGGGCACCCTATGCGACTGGAACTTGTTCACATTGGTTCCGCTGTTGTATATTGACCCTGACCGAGTCGTCAAGCAGAGATTTTTCTGCACATGAAGTACTTGAGTAAATAAGCGCAAGCAGTCACGTGGTTGAGTTGAAATGCGTGGGTGTCGTAAAATGATACATGCAGATGCTTACGTTAGATACGAGTCTTGCTGTGGTCAGTCACTGCTTGAAGTCAGAAGAGATTCAGTCAGTCACGGAGACCGCGAGCTAGTGGCTGGGCGCCCATTTGTGGCAACGTCCCGCAGAACAGCTAAGGAATCTTGCAGCGGTCAGTCTAGTTAGCAGATAGAGAACCGTGGCCACAGCACTGAGGACTAGGTGAGTAGGTCTCGTAAAGGAGGAGAAGAGGTTTGGCCTGAATTTGAAGATGACATAGGGTGGTATTATATGTGTGTATGTGTTAGTCCATAGTTTTTTTTTTTTATACATATGCAAACAATACGAAAGCACATATTGACTACGTTGTTATAAATAAGGAACGGAATATTAGCACATTGAATTGCGAGGCTTACTCCTCATTCAAGGGTGTGTCCTCCGATTAACGAATTATCAGGACAAAAATACGACTGAGCCAACGAAAGAATGCGACCTTAACCACAACCGTTGTACTCTTTGACTGATCCCTACTTAACAGCAGGCATATTAGAGATAAATATGCGCTGAAAGTAAGAAACAAATTCGATGCACTACAGGAGAAGACAGAAACTCGTACTCCGAATGACGAATATGAGAATTTCGTCAATGCCCACTTAGAAGCAGCTGCGGAATGCATACCAACTAAACAAAGAACTAAATCTATAGTCCCATGGGAGACATTAGCAGTTAGGAAAAAGCGTGCAGACGTGAAAACTGCTTCCAAATGCAATAAGAACCCAACCAATACAACTGCCCTGAAACTTAAAAAGGCACAAAATAAATTAGCTAACATATACATAAAAGAACAAACAGAATACATACAAAATCAGATCGATAAGATTAGAGATTCGGTTGATGATAGACAATCTTGGATAACATATCAAACGGTTAACGAAGTGAGCAGAAGGAAGAGCACTGCGAAAGCTAAACTGAAAGCCACCAACCAACAAGAACGAATACACCAATGGAAACAACATTTCGAGAGTTTGCTCGGAAACCCTCCGGAAGTTACACATGAACCAGTCACGAGAATTATTGTTGAATATTGACCTTCGACCCGGCCAACCATGCCATTCCAGAGTGATGCACCTGAAGGAAGTGACACATTCCAATGGCAGTTAGTGGAAGAAATCGCGTATGCAGGCTTGGCTGACAATATGGGATAAGGTAAAATCCCATGGTACAGTCATAGACTGATGCACCGGAAGAGAGTGACCTGTGAACTGCATGACAGTTATTTCCGCTTGATGACGATCAAATATGCCATTCCAAAGATATTGAATGGGCGATTGAACTATTATATAACTCGGTGAAGACAGGAAGTCAGTTAGTTTGGAGACCGTTGGTGATAAGTTGTGGTAGAGAAAGCCACCACCCAGCAGAAAGTTGGGACCTCGGGCCTCCGGTTGAGCATCAGGAGAACGAGAAAGATACAACGCTGATGGCCATAAGAGTGGGGGGTCAATATACTGCAGTTCTGTTCGGTCTCCGACTCACTCTCACAGTAAAACCTTGAGTAACCCTTTTCGAACCCTATCTATAAAGTGAATGGTACATATTTTTCTAAAAGACTGTGTCGCTCGTCGTCTTCATTGCGTCAATATGTATTCTGCATGTATATGTGTATATATGCATATTTATTAGGTGGCTATAAAACAGAAGTGCCCTTTGGTGTTAATATGAATTAATTATTGCGTCAATATGTATTCTGCATGTATATGTGTATATATGCATATTTATTAGGTGGCTATACAACAGAAGTGCCGTCTGGTGTTAATATGAATTAATTATTGTGTCAATGTGTATTCTGCATGTATATGTCTATATATGCATATTTAATAGGTGGCTATACAACAGAAGTGCCCTTTGGTGATAATATGAATTAATTATTGCGTCAATATGTATTCTGTATGTATATGTGTATATATGCATATTTATTAGGTGGCTATACAACAGAAGTGCCCTTTGGTGTTAATATGAATTAATTATTGCGTCAATATGTATTCTGTATGTATATGTGTATATATGCATATTTATTAGGTGGCTATACAACAGAAGTGCCCTTTGGTGTTAATATGAATTAATTATTGCGTCAATATGTATTCTGTATGTATATGTGTATATATGCATATTTATTAGGTGGCTATACAACAGAAGTGCCCTTTGGTGTTAATATGAATTAATTATTGCGTCAATATGTATTCTGTATGTATATGTGTATATATGCATATTTATTAGGTGGCTATACATCAGAAGTGCCCTTTGGTGTTAATATGAATTAATTATTGCGTCAATATGTATTCTGTATGTATATGTGTATATATGCATATTTATTAGGTGGCTATACAACAGAAGTGCCCTTTGGTGTTAATATGAATTAATTATTGCGTCAATATGTATTCTGCATGTATATGTGTATATATGCATATTTATTAGGTGGCTATACAACAGAAGTGCCCTTTGGTGATAATATGAATTAATTATTGCGTCAATATGTATTCTGCATGTATATGTCTATATCTGCATATTTATTAGGTGGCTATAAAACAGAAGTGCCCTTTGGTGATAATATGAATTAATTATTGCGTCAATATGTATTCTGTATGTATATGTATATATATGCATATTTATTAGGTGGCTATACAACAGAAGTGCCCTTTGGTGTTAATATGAATTAATTATTGCGTCTATATGTATTCTGCATGTATATGTGTATATATGCATATTTATTAGGTGGCTCTACAACAGAAGTGCCCTTTGGTGTTAATATGAATTAATTATTGCGTCAATATGTATTCTGTATGTATGTGTGTATATATGCATATTTATTATCGAATTATACAACACTATAAGTAAGCAATTAGACATCAAACTAAGACCGCTTACTCAAGAAGAACTCGACTTGGTACTAAGAAAAATCAAAAATAGGAAAGCAGCGTGGCTTGATGAAAGACCCCCAGAAGAAGATTAGGCAATTCGACGGCATACCGTTCCGATACAGTAATGCCCTATATAATCAAAACCCAATAGACAGATATACGAAGGGATGCATCCTCCCTTTCTCTACAAAAGGCAACCTCGGATTAGCCAAGAACTACCGTTGTATAACCCTTACGTCCTGGGCGGCCAAGATATACAATGATCTACAACGCAACCGCATAGAACCCAAAATTGAGAAGATACTTAGGAAGAGCAAAAATGTCTGCTGGAGGAATAGATAGACAACGTCACAAATTTTGACTATCTGTCGAATTCTTGAAGTTGAGTAAATGCAAAAAGACTTGGGAAAACAATATTATTTGTCGACTTTACTAAAGTATTTCACTCCATACACAGAGGAAAGATGGAGTAAATTCTACTCGCCTACGGCCAACCAATAGAAACAGTCGCAGCCATAATGATGCTATATAGAAACACAAAAGCAAAAGTCCGTTCCCCGGATGGAGACACAGACTACTTCGGCATTGTAGCAGGTGTGCTTCAAGGAGACACATTAGCCCCATACCTCTTTATCATCTGTCTAGACTACGTGCTTAGAACATCTATTGATAGAATGAAAGAAAACGGTTTCAAGCTAACAAAGGGAAGAAGCAGGAGGTACTCCGAACAAACAATTACGAACGCGTACTACGCCGATGACATACAACTACTGGTAAATACACCCGCCCAAACCGAAACCCAGCTATGTAGTCAGGAATGAGCAGCTGCAAGCATTGGCCTCCATGTCAAGGCACACAAGACAGAATATATGTGCTTTAATCACACAGGTGACATCTCCACAAGAAACAGTAGCTTTCTTAAACTAGTAGACAAGTTCACCTACCTATGAAGCAGTGTCTCATCAACAGAGACAGATATCAACAAGCGACTAGCAAAGGCATGGACAGCTACCGATAGACTATCGGTCATGTGAAAGTCAGACCTGATCGATAAAACAAAACGCAGTTTCTTCCATATGCTATATGGATGCACTACATTGACGTTAACAAAGCATATGGAGGAAAAGCTCAACAGCAACTACACAAGAATGCTGCAAGCAATATTGACAAATCCTTGAGGCAGCACCCCACAAAGCAGCAGCTGTACGGCCACTTACACCCCATCACGAAAACTATCAAAGTTAGACGAACCAGACATGCAAGACACTGCTGGAGAAGTAAGGACGAACTCTTTAGTTATGTACTCCCCTGGAACCCTTTACATGGACGAGCAAAAGCAGGACGACCAGCTAGAACCTATATACTTCAGCTCTGTGCCGATACGGGATGTAGCCCTGAAGACCTGCCAGAAGCAATGGACGATAGAGAAGGGTGGTGAGAAAGGGATATCCCTGCTGATAGCAAGACATGATGGTGATGATGATAGGATTATATGGTCAAGAAAAAAAGTTATTGGTCAAAATGGGAGTTTGTATTCCCCTCCCTGTTTCCGTATGTCTGTCTCACACTAAAGAAGTTTTGATTCCTTTCGACAGAATAAAGAGACGCATATATTTTTTGTAAAAAAAATTGCCATTCCTTTATTACTCTTGGCTATACAATATGACTAACAAACCTATACAAGTGAGTTAGAGTCTAATTAGGCGCCCCAGTCAGATGGCCTTGCGCCGCATATAAGAAAAAGAACTAGTAAATAACTAAATGTTCTCTGACGAAAGCAACAACATGTAAACATACACGTACGTAAGAACGAAATAAATAATTCTTTAAAAAATATCAATCTCTTTGTGGACCTTTTCATTCTGATATATATATATATATATATATATATATATATATATATATATATATTGTTCAAATAACTATCACAGTATGTTCAAATCTATCTATTTATCTATATATCTAAGTCAACACATATCAGTGAGTTTGTAATCAACTGCCTCTTTCTTCTATCAACAAATTTTGAATTTCACACCAATCGATTCTCCGTTTATCTACTAAACCTGATTTGACAGATAAAATGCCTCATGAATATGATAACTTTGATATTCGCCAGATAAAGGAATAAATAGGTCTATTCACACTATTTTTTGAATTCATTCAGTATATGAAATAAACGTGGACGAATGGGACATCAAGAATATATTCTGAATTAATTCGAGTTGATTAAATTTAAATTCAAACTTTTTATTCAATGTAAATACGCCCTGAAAGTCAGGTTGCTAGGAAAGTTTTTCTTCCTGAAGATGCTTAGTATGAATATTGCATTTCATAAATATATCATGAACAGAAGCGAGTGATGACTTGCTGAAACTTTTTATATCAATAAAGTAACTCATCAGAAAATGATTGGCTTGCCCATATTACAATTGATTTTCTTCCTTGTATTATGCGAGTAGAAATGATAATGCTTATTACAGTCTATTCGTTGTGGTCTCTGATATTTATGAGGCTCACTGAAAGTTGATGAAAGATAAAAGGGCGTTATTTGGGTCACTTAGTCCAGAGAGTGAGAATCATCCAAGAAGCGGCCGTGTTCACACTACTGTATGGATGCACCACATGAACGCTGACTAAACGTTTAGAGAAAAAGCTTGACGGCAATTGCACAAGAATGCTACGAGCTATTTTGAACAAGTCCTAGAAGAAACATCCCACAAAGCAGCAGCTGTACGGCCACCTATCTCCCATCTCTAAAACCATTCAAATTAGACAAATAAGACATGCGGGGCAATGCTGGTGAAGTAAGGACGAAATCATCAGCGACGTTTTCCTATGGACCCTTTCACACGGACGAGCAAATATTGGACGACCAGTTAGAAATTATCTATAACAGCTATGTACGGACACCGGATGTAGTCAGGAGGGTCTGCCGGAAGCGATGGACAATAGAGACGAATAGCGAGAGAGAGTAAGAGAAATCCATGCTAGCGGTATGACAAGATGATGATGAGTTCAGAAAGAGAGAGACAGACAGACAGACAGACAGACAGAGACAGAGAGAGACCTTGTGATTGATTGATTGATTTAAACACGTCAACTCCTAAGGAGTTACTTATTTATTGTATGTTCATAATTAAATCGTCTTTGTTGTTTCTTATGCTTTTTTTATTCGTTCTTTCGATCATGGATTATTTGTGAACATATCTATTCGACCAATACTCTAACAGCTTATATTACTCCGGGTTTGAGCGAACTGGTAAGTAATGGCAATGAAGTACTATTCCATACTTCTCAGATATCCTTAACTGGACGCTCTCCAACATACAGGTTAGTCTCAAACTCATAAAATCCCTATTCGGGGAAAGAGACGGTCATACTCCTTTGCAGGGAATACAAAAGTGCATTTTTAAATCCGGCCTATGGAGTGGACTACTTTCAGGGGCTAATCTTGATTATCAAAATAATTATCTGTGGTTCCAGCCTGGATATAAGAGACAAACCTGTTTCGGCTGTGCCCGTATTCCTAAAATTTGACTTCTAACAAATAGTTGTTTTTTTAGAATTTTATTTTGGGACGAAATTTTCCACATGAGAAGAATATGGCATAAGTTCAATTCGTTAGCGCTGTTTAACAGGTTTTAATTCAATGTTTTCGCTCTCATAAACTGGTTGACTCGCCACGGTTAAAGAGCCCAGACTGCCCTGTTATTTACTCATAACTGGAAAGAGAAGAGTTGGATGCATTACTTTTTTCAAGGATATTGACGCTATGCGAAATGTAAACAGCCGCGTCTTGGATTTGAACTCGCTTCGCAGGGTTTATTTCCTTTGACGATAACCATAACACCACGAGCGTCTCCTCGTTCTGAAAACCCACGTTACCGAAAGCAAATACAGCTTGTGTAATTAATAGTTAATAAGTTAATGAGTTTGATTCTCAGTGGATCCTCTTCGTCTCTGCTGTCTTACACAAAGAATACATTTTCAAATGCCTTAAGGGTGATCTTCAGTGATATACTCTCTTCATTGCTGATTTCGGGTTGTTGCACATTTTATTGGCTCTGATCGCAACCCCGATCTGGGTCAGGAATTACCAGGACGCCTCCTTGACAGCTATGTCCTACGTATTTTCTGCCCGCCTACTCAAACGCTTATATATCGTCAGTACTAGCTAATGGGAAGAGTTTATTCCCCTCAACCTCATTTATATAGTAAAATTTACTCTTTGTACTTGTTTGGCTTGTTTACAAACCCACAGATGCCTTTTATGGCATATTTGTCATGGCTATCATTTGATTAATTTCTAACATTAAACCTTTGTTTGTTAACCGTGCAAAATCCTTTCATTGTTACCCTAACATTATTTATTTTGCCCAGTCGGCTGGGGGGGAGCTGTAGAATACACCGACTGCATCTCTGCAGAGGAGTAATACTCCCCCCCCCAAAGTCTCCTGGATATAACACTAAACAATCTTATGGTGAGGTTCCAGTAATGCCGGAGCTTTGGTGAATGCTGAGTACCCCTTCACTGCCATAACTCCCAGGTTCACTCTGTCCTGGAGTGGCAGCACCTGATAGGGCTCTATCTATGGGTTAAATAGAACTAATCTGCGTACTTATGATAAACTAAATTATTGAAATAGACCTGTTTTGATATTTAAACTGCGAACTTATTCTAAACTGAATTGTTTGAATTAGAACAGTTTGATTAACTAGATAGCTTGAAATAGAAATGTTTTTTGATAATTAAACTGCGTACTCATGTTAAAGTGAATTGTTTGAAATAGAACTGATCATTTATATAAAAATGCATTTGGCATTAAATAACCTACAAAGATTGATATGCCATAAAACCCAAACAACCAACTAACCAGTATTTATCAATTTATTTGGGCACGGCGCTGGAGCCATGTGGACTCCGACTGAGAAGAAGTAAGGGTTTGAATATAGAATAACAACGTGGGTTAAGAAGATATGGTGTCAAATATAGCAGTCCTGGGTCCGTCTCTCTCTCTCTCTCTCTCTCTCTCTCTCTTTCTCACTTACAGCTAATTTCAATCCTTTCGTAAATAAACACGAAGTATTTATTTCTAATAACAGAAGTGCTATGGTCTCTTCCTTCATTGGTTCATAACACAAAATGAAACGGTTTCAAGTATTGCTATCAATCACTAACAATTCAATTAAACTTGAGTCATTTGTTTATACGTAATTAAATGATGAAACACTTCTATTTCAAACAATTTATTTTAGCATAAGTACACAGTTTAAATGCCGAACTGTTCTATTTGACACGTAGATAGGACCTTATCAGGTGCTACCACTCAGAGGCTGATGGATCCTGGGAGCGATGGTAATGAAGGAATACTCCGCATTACCCAAAGCTCCAGCGTTACTGGAGTTTAACTATCAGATTGCTTAATTTCATATCTAGGACTCTCGTTGGAGGAATCTTACTCTTCTGTAGAGATGCAGTCGGTGTATTCTGCAGGGCCAAACCTCTAGGCATAAAATAACCCTAGAAGGGTTGGCATGCCATTGAAATCGATCTCTCAATCAATCGATTTGATATGTAAGAACACATTAATTCAATGGTAGAGCAATCATGCGTCAAAGACAATGTTTAAATTGTGGGTTGTTTTAAGAGAGCTATTACCTTCGTATTAGTCTCGCAAGCCGTGATTAATGAATTCATTTTGTATCTGAGTGATAGCGAAACGACGTAGTCGTAGGTGAGTTGAGGGAGATCCATTCGAATTTTGAACAGCGACCCATGTTTATAAATCTCACACGAAAAAGTTCGAGAAACTTTAAACAGCAATTACCGAAACTTTCAATTTATTTGCTTGAAAGTTAGGAACTCTATTCGAAAACAACAAAAATTATCTTGGTGTGAATATAGATTTTTCGAGCTGGTTGATTAGAAGCTCTGCCATCATTTCCTTCTACTCTGTCTCTGTCCCTGTCTCTGTCTCTCTCTTCACTCCTCTCCCTTACCCACTTTCTCGAACTCACTCTGTGACTATTCAAAGTCTTTACTCTTTAAACGTTTGTCAGTCGTAATTAGGCAGAGTCTCTTTATCTCTGACTGTTATTCTGTCATTTTTGACTCATCGCTAACAAGTGAGTGGCCCGATGTGTGAAAATGACCCAAGTTATTTCTGACGCTGATCAGGAAAGCCACTTCGAAAAAGAATCGTTCAAAGTGAGATAGACAATTTCAAATTTTGTACACACAAATACCTTCCTCTGTAATAAAGAAGCAGCGAAATAGTTCAGCAAACAATAGATTAGAATGCTATCTAAAGCAAGAAAAATTCGGACAGATTTTACTGATAGCAGTCAATTTTTAACAAAATCACAGAGAGAGAGAGAGAGAGACAGAGACAGAGAGAGAGAGAGAGAGAGAGAGAGAGAGAGAGAAAACCATTTCAATTTGTTAGGCTTATATCATTTCTTTCTATCGATACAAATTCTGTAATTTGACAATATCTATCTATCTATCTATCTATCTATCTATCTATCTATCTCAGACTGTTCCTATCTATCTATCTATCTATCTATCTATCTATCAACTTCAGTATATTCTTATCCATCTACTTCAGTCTCTTCATATATATCTTCACGCATGGAGTCACTGACAATGAAAGTGAATGCCAAATAATAGGACACTGCGCAGCAATTGAATAATTTCTCGTTAGATTTCAGTTTTAATGTTCATCCAGTCATCAGTGTTACAGGTTGTCTCTTACTTTTACACAATTGTCACGTCTATCCGTAAAATTCTCGTCTTTTCAATTGCAAACCTTCTCAATTTGATTTAATTAAAAAAACGACGTATTTCAAAATTTGATAACTTGGCTAGCATTAAACGTCTTGATTAATATTCTCAAAAGCGTTTCCTATTTCTTCACAATGATACTCAGTTGTCTGTTCTTCGCCATCAGTAGAATTCTTTGAATTGTTTGCACTAATGTGTTCAGTTGTTTTAGCACAACTTATAAGGCAAAGTACATTCCAATCTTCTCCGGTTTTTATTAAAATTTCAGCAGATCGTATACTGGAAATAATTCTAACATTCCATGAAATATTCTACATTTATCATCTTTATTGTTTCCATCACAGCTTTGATTTGTCCAGCCGGCTGGGGCTGTAGAATACACTGACTGCACCGCTGCCGAGGGGTAAGACAACCCCCACCCACTCAATGAGTGTCCTATATGACACTAAATCTTATTGTGAAGTTCCAGTAACGCTTGGGCTTTCATTGCCATTGCTCCCAGATCCACTCTAGCCCGGTGTGGTAACACCTGATAGGGCTCTATCTATGGGTTAAATAGAACTAACGGCATACTTATGCTAAACTGAATTGTTTGACTAAACGGAACAGCTTAAAATAGAAATGTTTTTGACAATTAAACCGTACTTACATTTAAACTGCTTTCTTATGCTAAACTGAATAATTTGAAATAGAACTGTTTTTCGACATTAAAACTGTATTTAAACTTAACTGAATTGTTACATATAACTGCTTGAATAGTTTGAAATAGAAATGTTTTTGACAATTAAACTGTACTTACATTTAAACTGCGTGCTTATGCTGAACTGAATTATTTGAAATATAACTGTTTTTTGACATTGAAACTGTTCTTACATTAAACTGATTTATTTAACATAAAACTGTTTTGACATTTAACTGCGTGTAAACCAAATCTGTACTCATACTAAGCTGAATTAGCTGAATTAGAACAGTTTGAATAAACCGAATAGCTTGAACTAGAAATGTTTTTGACAATTAAACTGTGTACTCATGCTAAACTGAATTGTTTGAAATAGAACTGATTATTTACATAAAAATGGATTCGGCGTCAAATAACCTACAAAAGTTGATATGCCATAAACCCAACCAACCAACCAATTTGATGTATTTCGAACTTCTCATTGTTGAGTGTGGTTCTATAAGTAGTACTTATGATTAACAAACGTTATTAACCAATGACATCACAGAGAAAACCGATATGAAGTAGGTTTGAACAAGTTATCATACATTACTGAATACATTCGCAAATATGTTTCTTTATAATCACATATACTACCAGCCCAATCGGTTGGAGCTGTAGAATACACCGAGGCATCTCTATAACGAGTGTCCTAGATATGACACTAAACAATCTGACAGTGCGGCTCCAATGGCAATGAAGGTTTACTCCAAATTCACCATATGTGGAGTATACCTTCACTGACATCATTCCCAGGTCCAGTCTGGCTTAGAGTGGTAGTACCTGATCATATTTACCAACCCCTCCGCTCGGGCAGGATATGACACAAGGTCAATTTTTAAGCGGAGTTTAACAGGTTTGAATTCAGAGTTTTCCTTCTCCTAGAATAGTTGCCTCACCAAGGCTGAAGAACCTAGTCTGCCCTACTATTTACCCGTGGCTGGAGGGAGAATATTTGGATTCATACCTTTCCTAAGGGTATTAGTGCTATGTGAAATGCAATCAGTCAGGTCAAGGATTTGAACTCGTGTCGCTGTGTCCATTTCCTGCGACAATAACCATTACACCACGGGCACCTGATAGGGTCTTATCTGTTGGTCAAATAGAACTGTTTGACATTTAAACTGAGTGCAAAAAATGACATGTTAAATTGAATTGTTAGAAATAGAACTGTTTGATCCTTTAACTATGTGTAAACAAATAGCTGATGTTTTATTGAATTGTTAGTGATCCATAGCAATACTTGGAAGCATTTGATTTGTTGACTTATGCTAAATTGAATTGTTAGAAATAGAAGTGTTTCATGTGTGTAAACAAATGACTGATGTTTAATTGAATTGTTAGTGATACATGACAATACTTGGAATCATTTAGCTGTGAGCAAATGAATGGTATTTAATAGAATAATTAGTGTCAAATAGCAATACTTGTAACCACTTCACTGTATACAAACAAATGATAAATGTAGAATAGTATTATTAGTGTTCGATTATAATTATTGAAACTGTTTGACTACGTTGAAACAAAAGCAATATTAATGTGTAGAGAAATTCGTTTCAATTCATTTAAAAATGAAATTTCTTACAAACTATTCTCTTAAAAATCATGCATATATTATGAAGGATGCTCGACTGGAACCCGCCCACACTCCTATTGATATAATCTCTCTCTCTCTCTCTCTCTCTCTCTCTCTTTCTCTTCTCTCTCTCTGTCTTTCTCTCTCTCTCTCTCCAGCTGCTCCATTAAAAGGCAGTAGAAGCCAAACGAATTAAACTGTCAAGACAATTAAAAGTCAGAGACAATTCTGATTGGATAAAACTAGCCAATCAGAGAACTGAGAAATCGTATAAATGCTAACCAAGTTTGACCACATGAGGATTTTTCTTAGAAATAAGAGTTGCTGAAAATGCTTTGAAAGTAGAAGACGCATTTATTTCCTAGTGTGTACAAAAACCCTCCTATGATCCCAAGAAAAACTATGAAGGGAAAGAAATAAAAGGGTGATATAAGCCGATAACTGAAGAGAAGTCAAGCACGATGAAAAGTGCAAAGATAATGAACTCATAAAGTAAGATCTTCAGTGCACAGGAATGACAGAGGGATAAAAACTCTTGTAACATTTCTGGCTATTTTGTAGAAAAATAGCAAAAACAGAAGAAAGATAACCATACTTTTTTGCACTGGAATGATAGTGGAAGACGAACCGGATTTTTCAATTTAATTCAGAAAGAACTTTACAATAATCTACCTTCACAGATTATGGATCATTCTTTATCACGGGTGTCTCTATGTCCTGCTGCCTTAAGATCTCTATAAAAAAATCCTTTTACATACCCTCTATAAAAAAGGACATTTTAATCATGAGTACTATTTGATTTGGTTGGATTGCTAGATTGGTTTGATTTATTGAATTGGTTGATTGGATGGATTATTTGGTTGATTGGTTGGTGGATTGGTCAGATTGCTTGGTTGGTTGATTGGCTGAATTGATTAGGTGTATTAGATTGTTTGATTGGATGTATTAGTTAGATCGTTTGGATTGGTTTATTGATTGGATTGGTTGATTGGTTGATTAGCTGAGTTGATGGTTGAATTGGTTGAATTTGTTGGAATGGTTGGCTGGATTGGTAAATTGGTGGTTGATTGGTTGGATTAGTTGGTTGGTTGAATTGTTTAATTGATAGATTGGCTGGGTTGGTCAGTTGATCAGTTGGTTAGATTGGTTGGATTTATTGAATTTGGTTGAATTGGTTTATTGGCTGGAATGATTGGTTAACAGTTTGGTGACTGGATTTTGTTGTTGATTGGCTGGATTAGTTGAATTGGTTGAATTGGTTGATTGTCTTGATAGTTAGGTGACTGAATTGGTTGGTTGATTGGCTGGATTTCTTGATAGATTGATTGGTGATTTGACTGGATGGATGGATTGGTTGAATGGGTTGATTGGCTGGTTTGATAGCTTGGTTGCTTGAATTAGTTGATTGGTCGGTCGTCTGAATTGGTTCGTTGATCCTCTAGATTGCTTGATTGATTGGTTGAATGACTAGATTAGTTGATTCATTGGTTTGTTCATTAGTAGATTGTTTGACAGGTTGGATTGATTGAATAGGTTGATTGTCAGGATTGTTTGTTTGATTGGTTGTCTGGGTTGCTACATTGGCTGCATTGTTTGATTAATTGATCGACTTGTTGGATTGGCAGGACCTTTTTTAAAAATAGAATTGGTTGATTGGGAGGATTGAGTGGTTGATTTTTGATTAGCTGAATTGGTTTCAATTGTTGATTTTTATGATAAGTTGGATTGATAGAATTGATTGACAGAATTGATTGAATTAGTTGAATTAGTCGATTGGTTGATTGGTTAGATAGTTTGGCTGATTAGATTGGTTGGTTGATTGGCTGCATTACTTGATTGGTATTTGTCTATATAGATTGATCAAATTCATTGATTGATTGATTTATTGGCTGGATTTGTTGGTTTATTGGCTGGTTGGATAGCTTGATTGGTTGAATTGGTTGATCGTCTGGATTGGTTGGTTGGTTGATTGACTGGTTGATTGGTTACTTAATTAAATGGGTGAATTAGTTGGTTCATTGGTAGGTTGGTTGATTGTTTGGATTGATTTAATTGGTTGATTTTTTGGTTGATTGTTTGGATTTGTTAAGTGATTGATTGGCTGGATGAGTTGAATTGGTAGATTGGCTGAATTATTTGATTGATTGGTTGATTAGACCTTTGATTGGGTTGATTGGTTGATTTGGTAAATTCAATGATTGGCTGAATTTGTTGGTTGATTAGTTGATTGGTGGTTTGACTAAATCGATTGAGTGAATTTTTTCATTGGTTGATTGGCTAAATTGGTTGGTTGATTTGTTGGTTTGATAGTTCAATTGGTTGAATTGGTTGATTGTCAAGATTGGTTGGTTGGTTTGTTGTTGGATAACTCGATTGGTTAAATTGGATGGAGTGGTTGGTTAATTTGTTGGTTGGATAGCTTGATTCGTTGGACTGGCTATTTGGTTTATTGGTTGGATTGGTTGGTTGATTGGTTTTGGGGGTAGCTCGATTGGTTGAATGAGCTATTGGCTGGATTAGTTGAATCAAACAATCAACAAATCTACCATTGGTTGAATTGGTTGATTCGTTGATTGGATGATTGGTTTGTTGAGTAGTAGGTTAGATTTGTTGATTGGTTGGAATTTGTGATTGTTTGTATTGATTGAATTGGTTGAATTGCATGATTGGTTGATTGGCTGAACACCTACACATGTTATATAACATATGCCATGGATTTTCGGTTCGTTCCTAGTGACCCTGTGTGCTTTGACAAGCTTTCACGTTGTGATTAGTAAACAGGGCAGCACGATCAGGGCGGTCATGTACAACAGCTATGTAACCGGAAGAAGATCTCGTGATGAGAACCACGCGGTCAGATTTGGACGGAATGCAGAGAATCGGAGTCGAGCGAGGGACACGCAGCCGATCAGAGGTATCTCGGCTTGCAAGGGGGCATGCGTTGGCACCCCCTGGCTCCCAGAAGAATATGTGGGAAGAAGTCCACTCTCTCCATCTATCTCTCAACTAACAACAAACTATGGGCCCTTTTCGAGAATAAAATGACAGAGACATTTTTGATAAAGAAGTATGTTTCGTTCGTTCATTAAATTTCGTATTATCATTATGGCTATACAACACACACCTTTCTAATTTAATTGTGGTTGGAGTGTTGACATGCCATAAAACACCGACCAACCAAATGTGGATTTATCCGACCATTCACAAGGACGAATTCTACATGGGGTCAATTTTAGTCCACCCCGTTTGCTGGGGCTATGGAACATGCAAATCTGTAGTGGGGTAAAGCCACACCCATACAAATGACACTAAACTGTATCTGATGCTGGTAATCTAATCCAGAGCTTTAAAGAATATGGAGTATCCCTTCTTTGCAATAAGTCTTCGGTCCGCTCTGATTCGGAGTGATCGTACTTGTTAGGGTTCCCTTTATAGGTAAAATAGAACTGTTCAATCATTTCGATTGATTGAGAGATCTATTTCAACGGCATGTCAACCCTTCTAGGGTTATTTTAAACTATACAGCTCTGTCACACAGAAACCCATAGAAATAATTGATTAGCACTATTAGTATTACTGACAACAATACCTGAGACCATTTAATTGAATGCAAGCAAATGATTAATATCTAATAGAATTATTAGTGTTAGATTAGAATACTTGAAACAATTGAATTGTGAGTAAGGAAATGATTAATATTAAAAAAATAATTAATGTTAGAAAGGTATATTTCAAATCATTTAACTGTGTGCAAACAAATGAGCTCTATTCCTTAAAAATTATATATATATATATATATATATATATATATATATATATATATGTAGATATATATATATATAGTGCATTCAATAAGTTTCCAGAATTTTTTTTGTACAGGCATTTAAAATTGTCGTAGACTCTTGAAATTTCACTATGTTATTGCTATACATATTATGAGATGACTGACCAATTTTTATAATTTCAGGTTCAAATGAACAGCTGCAACATTAATTGGACTACACACTACTAAAGCCTGATTGTCACAGCTGATGAATTTCAAAAATGTAATCGGGACGTGAGGACACTTTAGAATAACGATATGCAATAAAATTCTGTTTTAAACTTGGAAAAATGCCACAGAAACCTATGGAATTCTTCAGACTGCTTTTGGACCATCTTGCATGAATCAAGCATAAGTTTCTGAGTGGCATAAGATACACAAGGAGGGTAGGGAGTCTGTGAGGGTTGATGAAAGGTGTGGGAGGAGAAAGGAAGTCAATACACCACAGTTGATTGGCCAAAGGGTTAGGGTTACTATGTTGAGGTTTTAAGAGAGTTCAGGAAGAGGTTCCGTCGGGAGAGGCCAGCACTCTTCAAATCAGTGGCATTTCCACCAGGACAATACACCAGTCCACAACTCCATCCTTGTCACAGACTATTTGACCAAGATGGGCTTCAAGACAGTTGTTAGCCTTCCTAAAGCCCAGACCTTCTCTCCATGTGACTTTTGGTTATTCCTTAAGCTCAGAGGCTGACGTTATGAGACAATTGAGGAGATTAAAGAGGCTGTAACGAAGGTCATTGACACGCTCACACAAGAGGATTTCCATGGGGTCTTCCAGAATTTATTGGAACGGTACAAGAAGCGCATTGCAGCTGGAGGAGATTACTTCGAAGGGGATTAGAGTTTCATGTGTGTACTATCAATAAAAGTGCCCACACGACAAAAGTCTGGAAACCTATTTAATGATCCTCGTATAAATCTACACATATTTTTATGTATATATGTATATACGTGTGTGTGTATGTGTGAGTGAGTGTGTATAAAGTTGATAACAAGGTAATCTAAAAAAAAACGAGAGATATATTGAGAAGCAAAGCCGACATTGTAACATTTCGGTCCAAAGGAACTATCATCAGGACTGAGAAGATGATATTAGAAATGTTAAATCAACGATGGGTGTGGAAAAAATATAAAAATACAAAAACCTAGAAAAAGAGATGGCTATTTAATCAGTGAATCAGCGTTTGTTTTTAAAATGACGTTGTTTGATTTATTAGGATTATAGTTTGAATTTATATGTTCCATTCGTTCATCGAGAAAGATTTAGAATCAAAAAGAGACAGAGGCTTTTAGCTTCTGGTTAAAATTTGCAACTGGAATCAGAGACCATGATATGGGAAAATTAATGAACACGAATTACAGACACCATGACTCCGACTTCCAAAAGGATTCATACAAGGTATCATTACCGTTTCCACTAGATGCCATACTGATGGACTAGCCCTATCTAACAGATACATAGCTGCCTTGAAATCTCTCTTCCCACCACAACATCGTTATTTCACCTGACAAAGACGGATGTGTTGTTATTAAGAATTCTATTGCCTATAACCAAAATACAAATGGATCTACTTGATAATAACACCTATGAAGATATCCGCACAAACTTTTTAAAGATATTAACGACTTTAGCAAATCTTATAAAAAATAATTTCTAATGAGGATAAATCTTGGTCCTCATTAATCACTTACCATACTATAATCATAAAAATTTATGATCTTTGTAAAACCCACAAACCTGACATTCTCTTTAGAAATGACACTCCTTGAAGACCTATTATATCTGGCATAGGATTTGCCCCCATAACATCACAAAACTTCTAGCTAAAATATTATTATTTCTGTTAGGTACCATCAGTGATACACACATCAAGAATTCTGGATAATTCCTTAACAATTTCCCTGACATTAATATGAACAAGAATTTAGCTACTTAAGATATCAAATCCCAATATACTAACATCCATTGAACGTCAACATAATCACTTTCGAAAATGTAATACTACATTACCGCTACCTATCTCTAACACAATCAAATTTGTACCTTATGCCCTTCATATTGTAACTACCAATACAGCAATACATTTTATAAACAAAAACTTGGTTAACCTATTGGATCTTCGCTTAGCTGAGTTCTTGCATGCTTTCCTCTTGAATTCCTAAAATCTGGTCTTTTAAAACATATTATCACCAATACTGCCTGTTATTTCAGATACATAGACAACATCCTTCTTATTTATCCACAAGATGTTGATTTATATAGTATCACTGAGAGACTAATTAATGAAAAATCTTCTATAAAGTTCACCTATGAACTTGAATTCAATAACTCTTGGGTATCACCCACCTTTTTCCACACAATAAATTAGTCCATCTGTCATATATAGCAGTGGCTACTAATACCAGGGCAGACTAGAAGGTGAAGAGCAGCTTCTTATAGAAATAGTATTAGAGCGTTGGAGACTGGAGATCGCACTAGATCACCTTACTTGCAACCGTAATAACGGAAGCCAATACTATCGTTGGACTATATCTTTATTCTATATTCACTAATCCTATGTTCTTGTCTACTAATAGTCTCTCTATTGTATATACTTTTTCCTGGGAATATATCTCTATTTCCTCACATATCGTGGTTTGTCCTTTATTTAATATTACAGGCGTTCACTAACCAGAACGCAACAATTATACTCAAACTTTTCTGGACATCTTATTTATTATTTATAATGTTTACCGTAAACCTACCTGTAAAAACGACCTCATATATTTCTATTCACACCACAATAACAATACCAAAAGAGGTGTCATCATACGTTTTTTATCGTAGAGCCCTACGTATTTGTTTCCCGAAATATTTAAATGATGAATTTAACCACAAAGAAAACTCCTCTCTTAACCTTTTATACTCCAGATCATTTATACACGTTGCTAAATCCAAAGAATTAAAATCCACAATAAGAGTCAACCTTGAAGTAATGCCAACTTATCCTCCAATTAAACTAGTCCCCTATGCATTCATTACTTTGCCTAACAATTCTTCTACTAACATCATAATAAACAACTTTAAAAACTTTATACTATAACTGCTTCTTTACCCTCTAAAATGAACCGTAATTTACTACACTCTAGTCCTCAACTCAATATAGTATTAGACACCTTCCAGGAATCGCAAATGAAAATATATTGGTGAAATGTCTTGGAACCTTCATGCTGGCTTGAAAGAACACAAAAGAGTCGTTAATTTTGATAATGCCCTTCTTCAAAGCATTTCTCAATCGTATCATAAGTTCGATTTTAATTCTGCACAGATGCTCATTTACAATCACAACAAAAACGAAGACGAATTTTCGAGGCCAGTGCTATAACATTTTGTAATTCCTTAAACAATTATCCGGGGTTTTATAATATTTCTCCACAGTTAATCAAACCCATTTTAAATAACTAAAATATATTCCATCTTTCGTCAACATTTTCCACACATATAATAATTTTAAACTCTTATTTTTCTTTTTCTTCTTCCTTTTGATTCTAAATCTTTCTTGATGAACAAATGGAACGTATAAAGTTTATACAATATTCCTAAAAACTCAAACGACGTAATTTTTAAAATAAAAGCTGATTTACTGATTAAACGAACAACACTTTCCCGATATATACATTTTTTCCAATATTTTTGTATTTTTATATTTTTTAAACATCCATCGTTGAATTAATAACTCTGATATCATCCCTCAAATCCTGACGATAGTTCATTTGAACCGAAACGCTTTATTTCTGAATAAATCTCTCGTTTTGCTTGGATTACGTTGTTATCTTTTCTCTATATTGTTGGATTTTACTCCATTATTTACTTCCATATATATATATATATATATATAGATATTGGGTTGAATTATTGATAATTTCTGTTTTAGTTGAATAGGATTTATTCATGAATAACGCTGGTTTACAAAAATACATTTTTGGTCTGAGGCAAGAATGGGGATAGGTGTTTTTTGTTATTTGGGTGTGCTGAATTCAAATTCATAAATAGTTTTGCTCTATCACCTCTAGTTTTCTGGCTTTTACATAGTCTCATTTTAGTATAAACAGAGAATATATGTGCATATTTAGAGAGTTGCAGCAGCTTATAACAGATAAAACAGGATAGATAAAGAACACTGATTGAATCAATATACTTAAATGACACAATTACACAATTCATAGTACCACAGACAGTCAAAAGAGTTTTTTCTTAGAAGATCTGGTGTATTTTGCCTCCGGGATGTAACGCAAGAGCATCCAACAGAAGTCTCCCATCATGCCGGGGTTCCATTTGCCTTGATAGTTGCTCTCCATCTTCGTAATGTTTTGGTGGAATCTTTCTCCATGCTCATCCCTCACTGCTCCAAGGTTTGGCGGGAAGAAGTTGAGGTGGGAATGGAGAAAATGAATTTTGAGTGACATTCGGCACCCCATATCCTCGTAAGACTTTAGCAACTTCTTAATATAGGCTTGGTAATCTGGTACACATGTGTTACCAAGGAAGCAACAATAGACTGACTTGAATGCTTCCCATGCTCTCAGTTCCTTTAAGTTAAGAAGCTCCTCAAAATCAGTATCCTTCAGCACTTCTCGGATCTGAGGTCCCACAAAGACGCCCTCTTTGAGCTTAGCAGCACTAAGCCTGGGAACACAGTAGACAAGTGTTGGAAGGCAGCACCATTTTTGTGCAACGCCTTCATGAAATTCTTCATCAAACCAAGCTTGATGTGAAGAGGAGGAAGAAGCACCTTATTCATGTCCACTAGAGGATTCTCCTTGAGGCTGTGTTCGCTAGGAACAAAAGTGCTTCTAGACCCCCAGCCTTTCTGCTTGTAATGCTGGGATACAGCTCGACTATCCCAGAGACAGAGAAAACAACAGTACTTTGTGAAGCCCGTTTGCATACCCATAAGAAGACCAATGACCTTGAGGTCCCCACACTGAATCCATTGGCACTCTCTGAACTTAATAGCTTTTAAAAGAAGCTCCATATTGTCATAGGACTCCTTTAGATGGACAGAATGCGCAATGGGAATGCTGGGATATTTATTCCCGTTGTGCAGATGAACACCCTTGAGACTTCGCTTGGAAGAGTCTCTGAAAAGACGTCAGTCTGAAGGATTATGTGGCAAACCAAGGAACGTAAACAAGCCAGGTATGTTTGTGTAGTAGCACAACTTGTTTTTCATGTCGAAAAAGGAAGCAAGGTCTTTGTTCCGATTCCTGAAACTGGTGATCGTTACGTCTTCTTGGACTAGGTTCAACTGTTTAAGCCGAGAAGCCAAGAGCTCTGACTGCTATTTTGACAGATACAAATCACAAGCAAGATGATTCAGGTCTTCTTGCGTGATCCAGTTTGGCTCATTGCGACTTGTTCCTGAATATGTAGACTCAATATCTTCCAAAGATCTGGACCCGGCAGAATCCTCCCTTGAAGTCATTTCTTCATCTGATGAGGAAAGAAGATCCTTATTTACTGGAGGTATGGGTACAGGAAGATCATCTGAATGGGGAACGGGTCTCATAACAGATCGAAGTTTGGGATATTTGATCTTTTTCCTAGAAGATGCATTGAAACCAGTTATATTAGTTAAACAAAAATAACTATCATCTGCGTGGTTTCGCGGCTCTCTCCAAACCATCGGGACTGCAAAGTTGAGAGCAAAGTTGGAAACTAATTGTTCATTTGAAAATGTAATACTAATATTTAGTAACCCAAAAGATGTGTAACATGATAGTTGAGGGACACCAACCTCCTGAGCAGCCTGCGAGACAACCTCTTCCAATGACTGCCAGAGTGTGGATTGAGACCTGCTGCCTTAACTGTCCAAATCCGTCTTGATATATATATATATATATATATATATATATATATATATAATGTAATGCTATCATTTACATTTAGTGCATAATAACTAAAAAACAAGCCATAAGTCTCACAATATTAGAATTAACCCTGATTTCATTTACACCTTTATGTACCGTATATGCACAAAATGCATACTATGCATATCTAAAAAACTATAGATGTTGAGTAAAAACAGTTTTCAAATTTGATTTCAGTACCCTCAAATTAGGTAAAAACGCGTGTTTTTGTGCTTGCCTCAATTTCTTTGTAAACCAGTGTAATTTAAGAATGGATTATTATCCATCAATTGTATAATCACCATTTTTATCACCATTTATTATTTATCAAATTGATTGTTGATTCCTTTAAAGTAAAATTCTGCTGGTTTTGTGCTGAAAGATTTTACACGAACGTTTCAACTTTATCTTATTAAGAAAATCTTTTGCTCATTCAGAGTATTTTCCAAAGGAGGAAAAGAACGGAAATCACCTGTTACAACGTATGTTATATTGTGGATTAAAAACCAATATTTTTCCTGCGATGCTCTGGCTGTATGTGACCTTGTGTTATACATGAGAAGCACAATGTTTTTATTATTGACGTGTTTAAAGCATTTTCCTAAAATATTTTCGTGCACACTTTGCAGCTGTTGAGAATATAAGTATTTATTTCGTGTCAGAATACGGTTTAGGAACAGAAAATGAATGACAACGCAGTGATCCACTAAAAAGACAGCATAACTTTTCTTTCATGAAGCTCAGCCTGTGGTGTTGGCTTTTGAGATTAATTCCTGTCAATCCATTGATTTTTGGGTTGAACATTGTCGTAAAAGAGCCATTTCTATCACTTTTATTTATATTCTTGAGAAACATGACATTTCTCTGCCTTGAAAGAAGACTTGTGCCTATAGATATGTGAACTTTCTTATTCTTCTCACAAAGAGTATGAGGATGTCAAACACCCTGCTTGCTCACTTTTCCTATCTTTTTCAAGAGGCGGCAAATTGTGGATGTGGATGTACTGAGGTTACGATCTATTTCTCGAGTATTTTTGCCTGTATTATATTCCATTAATTCTTTTTACGAGTTCATCTTTAAATAATTTATCACCTGAAAGGAAGTTGGTAAACTAGTTTCGGACTTGGTGGTCTGTAATAACACCTTGGCAAAAACTCTGCAAATTTTCTTTGCTATTTCTGTAACGTTTATATTATTCTTAAACTCTCGCACCATTATATTTCAAATATAGACTTTCAGTTCCTCTATTTAAGCTTGCCCAGTCGGCTAGGGCTGTAAAATACACCGACTGCTTCTCTGCAGAGGGGTAAGACCCCAACCCCACCAATGAATGTCAAGGATATAACACTAAATAATCTGATGGTGAGGTTCCAGTGATACGGGAGCTTTGGAGAATGCGGAGCACCCCTTCATTGTCATTGCTCGCAGGTCCACTCTGGCCCGGAATGGTAGCTCCTGATAGGGCCCTATCAATGGGTTGAATAGAACTAACGGCATATTTATGCTAAACTGAATTGTTTGAATTAGAACTGTTTGACTAAACTGTATGGCTTAAATAGAAATGTTTTTGACAATTAAACTGTACTTACATTTAAACAGCATGCTTATGCTAAACTGAATTGTTTGAAAGGGAACTGTTTCTGACATTGAATCTGTACTTACACGAAACTGAATTAATATTGAACTGTTTTGACATTTATCTGTGTGTAAGCAAAATCTGTACTTATACTAAACTGAATTAGAACTGTTTTGACAAACTGTGTACTCATGCTAAACTGAATTGTTTGAAATAGAGATGGCTATTTGCATAAAAATGGATTTGGCATTAAATAACCTCGAAAGGTTGATATGCCATAAAACGCTTCCAACCAACCATCTATTTTAGTACTGTAAGATCATAGATTAAATTATAATGCGTACTCTTTGACCATGGAAATAAGAAAGACCGACGAAGGTACTCTAATCAGGTAAATTCAGGGCTTGGCATTGAATAACCCACAAGGGTTGATATGTCATAAAACACCAACCAACAGTCATATCAAATATAAATATATATTTATATACTGTTTCAACTTTAGAATACACTTACGTGTTGAAAAACTGTGTGAGCAATTCTAGCGAGTTTAGACAATGTTATTATCAACTTAGCACACGGCGAATCTAGAGTACTTTTTCCCGGCATCTTATGTTGAGGAAATCGAAAAATATTTCTTTACATAATACTTTAAATATTTTCGGCGCCAACTTACATGTTTTACAACAACCAACGGCTAATAGTTTAG
>OY757914.1:15755608-15773108 GCA_963585895.1 Sepioteuthis lessoniana | reverse complement strand
ATAAATGCCTTCTTTTACATCCTAGCATATTGAATTGGCACAATAACCTCTAACAAAAGTCTCCAACAAGGTCCCTTAGAAGAGTTATGAGTAACCATCTACTGGAAGTGATAATGCGCAAAACTGATAAGTAAAGGATTCCAACTGGAAGAAAACTATCACTAGAAGAACCACCGATCACTAAGAGAAAAACATTACAACGAACAAACCTTAGTGTATGTCTCAACTTAAAACAAAAACAACCCAGCACTTTTCACAGAAATATCGAAGAATCTAGACCAACTTCGAAAGAATGGTACAGTTTAAAACTAATTAGACCCCAATACAAATCATTAAAAGCAAACCGCGACCAAAAGACACAAAACTCAAACTAAGATCATCTTAATTTGGGGAACATATAACGTATGGGGTCTCAAAAGCAAAAATTAAAATTCTGGAGTGTGTAATATAATCATCAAAGGAAAAACGTATCCCTTCGAAAACCAAAATACGTCAATCATAATAGATGGAAAGTAAAGCTGTTATTAAAACAATGCAATCAATATAATCAGATGCACAAACTGCAATGGAACGTACAGAACAATAGAGTCTCCTTATATAAAAGCAACGTTAAATTACCAGACAATAGAAAACATTTTACATCAAAACACCTTTATGAATGCAGCATTTAAATAATGCCAATGTATCAAACCGATGACAAGTCATTACTCTAAATAAAAGAAAAAAAACTTCAGAGATAGATTTAAACCAACATCAAACATGGTCAAAGTACACCCACAACATACATACATACACTCACCGACAAACTTTAAAAAATACTTTAATGAATGTAGTCAAATGCATTCTCAGATACATTAAATTCTTCCAATGCCCTTCAACATATACCTCTGCATGTAAGCATACGTGCACATGCATATATACATGAGCACACAAACACAAACACAGTTACACATGGAGATTCATATATATATATATATATATATATATATATATATATATGTGTGTGTGTGTGTGTGTGTGTGTGTGTGTGTTGTATCGTGGTAAGGAAGAAATACACAGTGAAATAGAGTTAATTATTTATTAACTAAGTGGTATAGTCCAACAAATATTTTAAGTTACGTCCGAAGTTGGTCTTACTTCTAACCGAGATCTTTCAGTACCGACATGCTTAAGAAACAAGACGTCTTTTATTCCTCCTGTTATATAATTAAGGAATGATTATTTTTATATAAATCATTTTTCGTTAATTATATGTTGTCATTCAGTTTGGTAAGGCTTTGAACTATTCGAGTCTCTTAAGTTCAGGTGCATAGTCATTAAGTGCAGTTTTGCGCTCGTGGGCAAAGGATATGTCAATCACCATTGTCATAATAAAGCCCCAGACAGGAAATGGGGCTTGAATGTGGATGACGTCATGCCCGGAAGAGACGGTCCAGAGAATTTGTGGATTTTTAAAAAGAGTCTATCGGGAGTTGACATTGGACCATGGAGGCAGACAGTTAAGTTCCAGCCATTGATTCGGGTAGTTGGGGATTCGGCCATTGAGTCGAAGAGTTGAATTTTTCCGGTCCCGACCGGCGGAGATGAATTGAGATCTTATACACCATAAGATGCACCGCGCGTTGGGATGGGGTTAGTATAGTAAGAATTGTGTCTCTCTCCTCGTGTCAAAAAATAGCAATCAAGAAAATAATAAACCGTTCGTACCTGAACAAGAGAGTCCCGCCTTTCTCTGCATATGTGTTTTGTATTTGCATTTGTATATGTACCGTTGGATTGAGATCATTGTGGTTATATAACACTCCGATATACCGGAATTCACGTGGTACGAGCCACTATACAACAATATATAAACGTAGATTAGAGGTAAACGGAAGGGAAAAAACAGAAGGGCAATAATCCACCAAATAATCTTGAAAATGTGTGCGAGTATATGAATACATGAGTATACGTACATGTACACGTGCGCGCTCACTCACGCAAACACACACACACACACACACACACACACACACACACACACACACACACACACACACACACAAAGAAAATAGACTTTCATATTCACAGTTACATGGACTATGTTGAGAGCAGTATTGAACAAGTCCTGGCGACAACACCCCACGAGACACCAACTATACGGACACTTGCCCCCCATCACGAAAAATATACAAGTTAGACGAATCAGACACGTGTGACACTGCTGGAGAAGCAAGGACGAGCTCATAAGTGATGTACTCCTATGGACCCCCACATATGGCCTTGCAAAAGCAGGACGACCAGCTCGAACTTACATAGAGCAACTATGTGAGGACACAGGATGTAACCCTCAAGACCTGCCTGAGGCGATGAGTGATAGGGAGAAGTGACGAGAGAGGGTCAGGGATATCCGTGCTGGCGGCACGACATGATGATGATGATGATGACATGGACTAGAGGTCTTGAGGGACGATTAACTTCAATAAGACATCCACAGACACAAACCTGGAGTTAAACAAAATAGAAACTATTGGGGTTAAACAAGATAATAGAAACAGCTAGAATCTTTGTATCATAATTTTAAAACTCCTATAAAACCATCAAATATTTGTTACTTTTGTGGTTTTTTATTTATTATTTATTTTCATGTTTTTTTATACTAAAATTGTTTTTTTTTACTGAATTTATCTGAAGAAATTAATCAAAATTTATAATAATGTTTGATCTATCAGACTTTAAAAGAGGTCAAATTTTTGCTGTTCGTATGGCAGGCGCTACTGTAACAAAAATCGCTGGAATATTTGGTGTACTGTGTTGGAAGTAATGACTGCATTTAAGAAAGAAGGAAAAGCCTCCCCACAGAAGCAAATCACTGGAAGAATGCGAAAGTTGTCTGATAGGGACCGTTGGACTCTTATGTGGATTGTTAGGAATACAGCTCCGAAAATTACATCAGAGCTTAATGACTATCTCGACAACCCTGTTTCCACAAAAAACTGTAAGAGGGGAGCTGCGCAAAGCCGAATTTCACGGGGGGTGCTGTAATTAGAAAACAATACTAAAATAAATTTGTTTGAGATTTTCTGGTGTTTCCATTATTTTGTCACACCGCTGTACCTATCGAAGCAATCTTTACAATCAAATAATCTTTATATGAAATTAAAACAATAAAAAAGATAAATATAAGATTTTAAATCATTTGCGGGCCAATTCATTTCAAAATATTTAGTTTTTCTCTCGTTGGATCAACAACAATGACGTATAAATGTCCCCCTCCCGCACCGTGCTCATTGGGTTGAGGATTCGGGTGAGGAATTAGCCGGCTGACACATACGCTGAAATCCATGATTTCTCATGATTTGAACATTCCAGTAACCGATAACGCATATGTAAATATGAATTACGTAAAAATTCTTTCGTTTCCGCTGAGATGGACGATGGTTCTAGAGTAAGATATCCGACTGACGTAAAATCAGCTGGTTTTCGATCTCGGATTGAAGCATTTTGCGTGTCTAGCCGCACTGAAGAGTTGGGCTATGACTCAACAGTCTTCCTGTGAATGACAATATATATATATATATATGTATACTCACACACATATATATATATATATTCTTTTTCACACTTACTGTTGAAAAGCTATGTAATATAGCGAAACGTATTCAGTAAAAATAAGCATCTTTTACCAAATTTTTTCCCCGCTTGTCATTAATATTATACAAGAGTATATCGGAAATATATATTTCCATATTACACACACACACACACACACACACACACACACACATATATATATATATATATATATATATATACATATATATATATATATACATATATATATATATATATATATATATATATATATATATATATATATACATATACATATATATATATATATATATATATATATATATATATATATATATATATATATATATATATATATATATATATATATATATATATATATATATATATATATATATATATATATATATATATATATATATATATATATATATATATATATATATATATATATATATATATATATATATATATATATATATATATATATATATATATATATATATATATATATATATATATATATATATATATATATATATATATATATATATATATATATATATATATATATATCGGGGAGTTCATGTGGTGTAGTGGTTTGCGCGCTGGTCTGTGAAGTCTTAGTAAGCCAGTTCGATTTCCAGTCAGGTTTTTACATTCACTTTCAGAAGAATACGCTTGTGAAAATATGAATTCTCTAATTCGTCCGATCAAAGGTTAGATTGTACCACTACTGCTTTTTTAAAAGGATGGCTTTGACATTAAATAATCCACGAAAGTTGATGTACCATTAAATAAAGGAACCATGAAAGTAACCACACACTCATACGTATATATATATACATATAATTTTTTATAATGTAGTTTGGTATATTTATTTCATCGGAACAAGGCTTCATCAGATAATTGCATAATCAAGATACTGACTTTACCAAGCACCGTTGATTCTATGTCTTTGCTATCTGAGTATATATATATATATATATATCGCTGGATATGCTTTCATAACTAAAAAATTTGAACATCCCGTGTTATGATAATACATGTTATTACCATACCAAGACTAAAAACATGTAAATTTATGCAAATGAATTTTCTTTTTTTTCCTTTTTGTTTCCATTTTCTTTTTGTTTCTTTTTTGCTTCTGTCTTCTATTTACTCTCACCATCCAGAAACCATAGATAAGCAAAATGCTGATTCCTACGAAAATATGCATATATATATATATATATATATATATATATATATATATATATATGTGTGTGTGTGTGTATGTGTGTGTGAACCCCCCCCCAAAAAAAATTAAAAAATACAGTCACTGAATACTTTATGTACATACCCGCTTAACCAGCTTCCTTCCTCTCTCACTCTCTTTCTCTCTCTCTCTTTCTTTCCCTTTCTCTCTCTCTCTCTCTCTCTCTCTCTCTCTCTCTCTCTCTCTCTCTCTTTCAAATCCACGCATAGGGAGAGATACAAGCCTGTAAGCTTTTGATAGAACTAATATACTTTTTTTTGCTTTTTCCAAATTCTGTTATTACTTAACGTGTTTTCTGGTGAATGGCGCGTTTTCGTGTTTGGGAGGAACATTGATTTGGTAACAAAAATTTTAAGAAAAAACACACTCTGAATCAAATATGTGACGCCGTACAGACATTCACTCATCTTGATTCAAATTGTCACAAGACACGAAAACCAAGTCCTATGCGAGGATCGAACTTACTACATTTGCTTATGGTGCAGAGAGATCAGATTGCTCAACGGTTATGTCAAATGTTATAGATAGTTTATCAACATAGTCTGGCACAAGATCACAAATGTTGGGTCTCAAATACAACAGGAATGACGAAACCATTCTTGGCTTTGAATTCCTGGAATATTGAAAGCAAAATTACTATCTCGAGAAATTTGGATTTTTTCGAATCATCAAACAACCGAAGCAGGAAAGTGGAATTACTCGATATGGCGTTATTTTAATTTCTGCTGATGTTCTTATTTACAAAGGTCACGCCAAGTACTAAATACTACAACCCCAACAAAAGAAAATGGAAAACATGACTCGAAACAAGACCTAATCTACATTGGGTGTTTTAATATATATATATATATATATATATATATATATATATAAGTAATAAAGTAAAGTTAGCGACCATAGTGGAGGGTGACCCGAAGGTTCCCTTTTTAAAAGCTACTACACTGAGGAGTAGGAAAGGGAGCTATTCTTTTTGCTAGATTGCTCCGCTCTATCCTTGATCCCTAGCTTATAATGTTGAGTGTTAAGCAAGGAGGCATCAAGTACCACTTTTTGAGTCTTTCGTATGACTCGACTTGGGATTAAATCCGGTCTCCCCGGCGATTGTACATCTATTTGTATTTGTTAATATACTTGTGTATAACATATATATGTCCATAGATATATGTCTCTATGTATTTTTTTCTTTTTTTGTTGGACAAAAAAAGAGAAGTAAACATAACAAAATGAATTAGTCTACGAAGTGATTTATATTTTTTAAAAGATTATTTTTTAGTTCTTACATTCGGGTAAGTTTCCAGCTTGTTGCTTTCTTTAGAGAAATTTTGATGTTTTTACAGGTGTGGCATTTAGTTTATATAGAGGTCACTGTTTCTATTCATTGTTAAATATATATATATATATATATGTGTGTGTGTGTGTGTGTGTGTGAGTATCGCTCTTTCTCTCTATGTATCATTATATACATGTATATATGAGTATACAAATATGAATACATACTCCCGTACACACACACACACACACATGCATATATATATATATATATATATATATATATATATATAAATGTACATAGATATATTCATGGAAATCTTTCGATGATTTTTTTCTCATTAATAGAAGCCACGCTTATAGATGAGCAGCAGTAGTTCCCCGGTTGAACTATTTGATCCTGGCCGTTGAACCGTAGGATTCATACGCCAAAGATCAGGGTAGGCATGGCGTTGAACCGTCAGAGTGTTTGTTCACTCGACTTTATGTACACCATGCTGCATCCCATGGCTTTCGAAAAAAAATTCTTCTCCCTTCTGCTGTATTAAGTTTTACCTTAGTACAATTCCACAATTACAATCGTTTTAAAATTTCATCGGAGTCCTAATTTATGGTTTTTGCAACTTTATAGGCATTCTATTTTTACACTAACCTGCTGAGGCTGGGGCTCGTGCCTCAGTGTTCGAAAGATTAGCTACAAAGCTCAAACTAAAACAAAAATTACTAAAATGCAAACGCACAATACAAATAGCTACATTTAATATTAGAACTTTACCTAGAATAGGCCAACTACCTGAGCTGACATAAACATAATATGCATACAAGAACACTGGCATACTCATTGCGAGGATATTAAATATCTCGATGGATGGACGTTAGCTACTGCATCTGCATAGGAAAAAATCTGCTAATGCTATGATAGGAAGTGTAGGTGTGCTATTAGGACCATGGGCCCTAAAATCACCAAAATAGCGGCGAAAAAATACAACCTAGGATGATGGTAGCTACGTTTAATGGCAACCCCAGCGCAAAAATCATATCCTGCTACAGCCCAAGCAATGTTAGTGACCACATCGCTTTCTCTAAGGAGCTATCCTCCCTTGTTCGTGGCATCCCGAAACACAACGTTCTCGTCATTGGTGGTGACATGAATGCCCAAATTGGTAAAAATGTAAACCATAAATTCAGCTTACACAACTCGTCAGATAGAAATGGGGGAACATCTAACAGATTTCACACTAGAAAATAGATTAACATGCCTCAAGACTAAATTTTAGAAAATAAAGGGAAAACTACACAAATGCAAATAATACTAAAGCACATATTGACTACGTCTTTATATATAAGAAATGGAATACGAACGCCTTGAATTGTTAGGCATATTCCTCTTTCGAGGGTGTGTCTTCCGATTGCCGAATTATCACGGCAAAAATATGACTGCGTCAACGAAGGAACAACAACCACTGTACTCTACGTCTGGTCCCTGCTTAAAAAAAAAGGATATTAGACATAGATATATGTTAACACTAAGAAACAAGTTCGATGCACTTCTGGAGATATCAAAAACACCAATTCCGAATGACTAATATGAGAACTTTGTCAATGCCCTCTTAGAAGCGGCAGCAGAATGCATACCAACTAAACAAAGAACTAAACCTAGATTCCAATGGGAGACATTAGTGGTTAGGAAAAAGCGTGCAAACGTGAAAGATGCTTCAAAATGCAATGGGAGGAACACAACAAATATCAATGACTTGAAACCTAAGAAGGCACAAAATGAATTAACTAACATACACCTAAAAGAACAAACAGAATACATATAAAATCAGATCAATAAGATTAGAGACTCGGTTGAAGATAGACAATCAAGGATAGCATAGAAAACGGTAAACGAAGTGAGCAGAAGGAAGAGCATTGTGAAAGCTAAACTGAAAGTTACCAGCCAAGAAGAACGAATACAACTATGGAAACAACATTTCGAGAATTTACTCGGAAACCCTCCGATGTTACACATGAATCAATCACGAGAATTATTTATATATAATTGGTTGTTAAACTAGGACAGTTTACGCAAGAACTCGACTCAGTACTAAGAAAAACTAAAAATAGAAAAGCAGCTGGGCTTGATGAAATACCCCCAGAAGTATTGAAGTTCAGGGAATTCGACGACATACTGCTCCGACACAGTAATGCCGTATATAATTAAAACACAATAGACAGATGGACAAAGGAATGCATATTCCCCTTCCCAAAGAAGGGTGACTTCGGATTAGTCAAGAACTACCGTGATATAACCCTTATATCCATAGCGGCCAAGATCTACAGAGCTCTTCTACGCAACCGTATTGAACCCAAACTTGAGAAGATACTTAGGTATAACCAAAATGGCTTTCGGAGAAATCGATCCACGACATCACAAATTTTGTCTATCTGTCGAATTCTAGAAGGTGTACGTGCAAACAACCTTGAAACAACAATAGTATTTGTCGACTTCTCCAATGCTTTTGACTCCATACACAGAGGAAAGATAGAGCAAATACAAATCGCCTTCGACCAACTCAAAGAAATCGACGCAGCCATAATGATGCTATGTAAAAACACGAAAGTAAAAGTCAGCTCCCCAGGTGGAGATACAGACTATTTCGACATTGTCGCATATGTGCTGCAAGGAGACACATTAGCTCCATACCTCAATCATCTGTCTGGACTACTTGCTTAGAACGTCTATTGATAAAATAAAAGTAACAGTTTCGAGCTGGCGAGGGAAAGTAGCAGAAGATACCCCGCACAAACAATTACGGACGTGGACTACGCCGATGACATAGCGCTTCTGGCAAATACAACCGCCCAAGCTGAAACCCTGCTAAAACGCAGCTTCTTCCAAGCAATGGTAGTGTCGATAAAGCTTGATCTACAATTATACAAGAATACTGCGAGCAATATTGAACAAGTCCTGGAGCCAGCACCCCACAAAAAAGTACGGCCACAGACTACACATCACGAAAACTATCCAAGTTAGACGAACCAGACATGCGGGACACTGCTTGAAAAGTGGCAATAAACTCATAAGCGACATACGCCTGTGGACCCCTTCACATGGACAAGCAAAAGCCTGACTACCAACCAAAACCTATATACAATAGCTTTGTGCCCATACAGGAAGTAGCCTGGAAGACCTACAGGGATCAATGGACGATAGAGATGTGTGGCGGGAGAGGGTCAGGGAGATTTGTGCTAGCAGCGTGACAAGAGGATTATATATATATATATATATATTGAGAGAGTGAGAGAGAGAGAGAAAGAGAGAGAGGAAGAGATTGATAGCAAAACACACACACACACACACACACACACACACACATATATATATATATGAACGAAGAATACACATGTAGGCCGATAATTTTTCAATATCTAGTAATCTCGAAAGGTTTTAGCCTAAGGTCATCATCAAGCGGTATTTATTTTTCACATCGTCAGTTTTACTAAGATTTCATTTACTTTAGAAAAATTCAGTTGCTTTATCAAAATAAAAGTATTTTTTAACTTTTTTCCCTAGAATAAATTGTTTAGTTGTAAAAACAGTCAACAAAAATCCAAAATAATGAGAATTATATAAGAATAATGGATTTTTAATTATTTTTTATATCAAAGTTTACTAATAGTGAAAGTGAAAGTGATAAAAATGTATATTTGGCGAGGTTTAATTTATTTAGGTTTTCCATACATCATATCTTTATGGGTGTAATGTTGCAAAATAGGTTTTATTCAACCCTATCGCAATGAATTTACCTACTGTTCTAGAAATCTCTATGTACAACGGCGGAAATGTTCTATAGAAATCAATTTATTATGAGTTGGAGATTTAACTTTATATCTATTATTGTTTACTTTGAAATCAAAGAACATTACGTTTTACAATAAGTAGAATAATAGTGCTGTGATTTGTGAGGTTTACTCCTCTTTTAAAAGAATATCACCCGAATAGAATTCTCACTGCATAGGTATGCCCGAGTCTACGCTAAAGTAAGAAACAGTGAAAACCACACGTTATAACTGGTCCTCACTCGCCAATAGAGATATCAGCAATAAATATACGGTAACTAGAAGAATCAAGTTTGATATTCTCCAAAAGATATCAGAAACGCATACTCCAAATGACAATATGAAAATTTCGTCCCTGCCCACATAGAAGCAGCACCAGAGTGCATACCAACGAAACCAAGAGCCAAATGTAGAGTTCCATGGGAGACACTAGTAGTAAGGAAAAATGAGATAATATGAAAGTAACATTCTTATTTCATAAATGAAAGTCACAAATGCAAATGCAGAGAAACCTAATAAAGATTTGAGAGAACTAATAAAAACCAAAAGAACAACAATAATACATTCAAAATCAAATAAATCAAATAGAAAATTCTGTGATTAATACGCAATCACGAATAGCGAGCTTGACAGAAAATGATATGAGCCGAACGAAGAGCATCTTAAAAGCAAAACTAAAAGCTGCCAGTCAAGAAGAAACAATTCAGAAATGGAAAGAACATTTCAAGATTCTGCTTAGCAACTGCCTTAAAGTCACTGATAAACCAATCATAAAAATTGTTAATTGCCAACTATACATCAAATAAGATGGTTTACGGAGGAAGAACTTGACTTAGTTCCGACAAAATTAAGAACAGAAAAATTGCAGGCCACGACGAAATATCTCCAGAAATATGGATGACAAAGAAATTCGATAATTGGTTCTTGGATTTTGCAACGCTGTCAATAAACAAAAGACAGAGAAAGAGACAAAAGGCTGTATTCCTCCTCTTTCTTAAGAAAGATTACATCGCAATCACTAAGATCTAGAGATATTACTCTCTCAGCGAGAGCTGCAAAAGTTTATAACGCTCTAATTTTCAAGGGTATCAAAATTGAGACGGAGAAAATTCTTACGAAAGGTCAGAACAGTTTTCTGAAAAATCGATGAACAACGTCTTAGATTTTGAGCATCTGTCAAATCATCGAAGGAGTGCGTGTAAAAAATCAGGAGAGAACACCACTGTTCGAAGATTTCTCCAAAGTATTTGATTCCATACACAAAGGTAAGATTGAGCAAATACTACAAACATACGGTTCTCCTCAAAAACCTGCAACAGCTATAATGAAGCTTTAAAAGATTTAAAAGCAATAATTCGCTCATCTGATGGAAACACAGAACTCTTCGACATTGTTGTTGGAGTCTTGCAAGGAGATCCATGAGCATAATATTTGTTTATAATCTGCCTAGACTACGTACTTCAAACGTCGATAAATCTAATAAAAGAAAGTAGTTTTACACTAAACAAAAAAGTAAAAAGACGCAGACTATGCAGATGATCTAGCGCTTCTTGCTAATACACCTATCCAAGCAGTATCCCTACTGCATTGCCAAGAGCAAGCAGCAGAAAGCATTGAGTTCCACGTGAATGTAAATAAAACTGGGTGCATGTTTTTTAAGCGATAAGTGACAGGCCTCTAAAATTAGAATCTCATCTACAGGATTTTCCCAAAGTGTGGCTGTGTTAATACTACTGTATGGATGTGTCAATTTGGCACAAACAAAAGGCATGGAATAAAAGTTAGATGAGAACTAAACCAGAAGTCTACGAGCTGTTTTAAAAAAATCCTGGAAGCGACACCACGAAAAACAACATTTTTACGGCTACTTACCTCCCATCCCACAAACCATCCAAGCACTGCAAACAAGACATGTGAAGCACAGTATAATATATCACTTTGCACAGGGATGAACCCGATGGATACTGTGGACAGATACATCTTGATGTAGATAAAATCCACAAAGTGACAACCAGAAAATAAAGCAATGCGTAAGTGTAAGCTGTGACCAATTAAGAAAAAGCATTGCGTTGGTGTAATCCAAGGCCAATGGAAACAAGAATTGTGCGTGTGTCCCGTGGGAGTTCTAACACGATATAAGTTCTAAAATTTTGTCTGGACTCACTTCCGGGTGGCTGTTCCGACTCCAGACAAATTCTTCGTGTGCGTCAACTCTCTCGGATTGCTCTTTTGCTCCACACAAGTGTCACCGTTGAAGAAAAAATATAAGTATCCCTCGTTGTTTGTCCAGAAATATGTGTTCCTCGTAGTTTTTCAAGATCCAACGGTAGTATACAACACAAGCAAGAGCTTATTTATACTAGCTTTATGCGGACTCAAGATGTAGTTTGTGAGGACCTGCTGAGAGCGATGTATGATAGGGACGGTTGGAGAGAGTGTCAAGGAAATCCGTGGCAACATCACGACTTGATGATGATAATTTTATACAAATACCCCAATATATATATATATATATATATATCATTATTATTATTATTATTACTAAGTTGTTAGAAAAATGCTATCCGATATGAAAGCAAACTGGTTAAATTCTATTCTAACAAATTCGAATTCCTAATAATTTGTGTGTATTCATAATTAATTTTTATCACTTCTTTCAATTTTTTTGAAAGTTATGTACATTGGTATAATGGTTTGAGTGTTCGCCCATGGCCTGGGAGACCTGCGTTCGGTCCCAGGTCGACTCATACCAAAGACTAAGAAAATGGTACTTGATGCCTCCTTGTTTAACACTTAGTATTAGAAGGTACGGATCAAGGGTAAATGGAGCAATCCAGAGAATGGAGAAGCTCCCTCTCCTACACCTCGGTGTAGTAGCTATCAAAAAGGGAGACTTGTGGGAGTCACCCTTGACTTTAGTCGCCAACTTTTCTTTTACTTACTTGAACATGAACATGAAAAAAAAAAACAAGCAAAAAAAAGTCACGCGTTTATTATCTTGGACGAAAGGTTGCTTCATGACAATACTTGGCCATAGGTTGCCAGGATAACATGAAAAAATATACCCTTCCCTCCAAAAAGAAGCAAAAGCTAAGACAATTTGTTCAAAATGATGAGTAGAAATTGTATTTAACGATTTTTTTTTTCACAAAACAGCTTCAGTATTTTATCGAATAGCTCTAACCTTATAAATCGAAGGAAGAAATACATACCCTATTCATATTCATTAAATCAGGAATAAAAGTTTATTCTAAAATCAAACAGTATTTTTCAAACAACCTGATATATATATGTATTGGTTTCTTTGTTTTAATGGCATTTCAACCTGCGTGTGTTTTTGAATTCAAAAGTCATCCGTGAAGTAAACTCATGGTTACTATTCAAGCTCTGACAGGAGAAATAAGGAGGGTATACTTCTTCCAAAGCTACTAGTACAAAAATGAATGTTATAGCTCGACTTGGATTCAAACTTACGTACTAGGATGTCACTGTCTCACGCGTTTGCTACTTCACCACGAGGACTTCTTCGTCAGCATCGATACACGGGCGTTTTTTATCCTGTCCAATTCATTTTCAATAATATCTATCTATCTAAATATCAAAATCCCTTCATGATCAATCGATCTAAATATCTCGCCCTCTCTCTCACTCTCACTCTCTTTTTCCTCTCAATTGAATCGTCTATTTTCGTCTGTTTATATCTATCTCTTCATGCTTAATCTATCTATAAATCTTTCTATCCCCTCTTTCTCTCAATCTCTCATTTCATCTATCTCTATCTGTTCATATCTATCTATCTATCTATCTATCTATCTATCTATCTATCTATCTATCTATCTATCAACGGTATTCTTCAGGTCAACAGCACAAATGAACTACTCAGTTTACGTTCTGGCCTTCCTAAACGATTCTATACTCCATTTTACAACTCCAATAATAAGGTCCCATTTCTTGACCGATAAAAACAACACTTTCGCCACCTTCCTAAACAAAAAAAAAAACCCTACGTGTACTAATTCATGCTCTCTCAGTTATAAAAGTGAATGCACCGAATAATATTAAAAAGTAATTATTAAAAATCTAATATATTGTACAAAACTTATATCCTCCTCCAAAACAACCTTCGACTTTGATCTAAAAACATTGAACAAACCCTCATTTACAACGACTTCCCAAACTACATTGTTGACGAACAAATAAAACGCGCCATTAAAAATATCGACTCTAATTACAATGGAAATAATTCAACATCAAACAAACGAAAACACATTAAACTATTTTTCGTCACCAGATTCACAAGCACTACGAAGACGATGAAATAGCACTAAATATCTAATACGTAATAAATTTTCCCCTACTGACTGTAACAGTAAAATAAAACCTATCATATATTAACCAAACTAACTTCCTAATCTCCAATAACTTGTCTCTTTTAACTAGCAGCCTCAGTAAGACTATTTTGGTGTACTAGCTTAAATGTTCACAATCATAATGATTCTCAAATAAAGTTAGTACCTGGTCTGACAACAACTTTGTGTAACATAGGACCGATGTGTTGTGCTGTAAAGAAAGAAGTCCGCAGAAAAAGAAATACTCAAACTCGAAGGTAAGGGGAGAAAATATAGCAGTCGTTTATTATTCAGTTAGCTATAATCGTTGCAACTCGAAAAGTTCATTTTAGTTACGTTCTTTTCCCTTCCTCTTGGTGGTGTCGGCGGTGTGGGTGAGAGCTGACTGTTGACATACGCCTGACAGATAGGTCCTAGCAGACTGAGGTAGGACGGATCGGGGCCTCGGAATCTTTAACGCATCCGTTTTGACAACTGCCTTCAACTTTGCCAAAATCTCCTGACTTGTTTTCTTATATAGAGATTTTGGGGAACAAATCGAAGATCCCCGAATGTTCGAAGTCACCAGTGAAACTGTCGTGAAACACGTGATAGTTCATCTGTGATTATTTCAGAATCACGTCTAATTTTGCAGGTCATTCTGCCCGCACGCGCTAGTCTCGTGACACCTTCACTGATTGATGACAGCGCCCGTCCGTAATACTACATTTGTGGAGATATGTAACACTACATCTTCAACACCGCAAAACACTTTCAACCCCTTAAAACACATTCATGTCCCACCTCTAAATACAGATACATTCTAACTGAAACACCAGCATATTACACAAAAAAAAGTTTTTGCAGCGCTATATATAATTAACAAACCTTCTTTAAAAAAGATCAACTTCGAACATAGTAGCCACAATCTAAAATGACTATAGCACATTCCCCACCCATTCTTCCTCTTACCTCTAGAAAAATTCTTTACGTTCGAAAAATCCCCTCCCATTTGTTCTTATTCCTACTCTTTATATAAATATATAAGATTCGCCAATGTGTTTGTCATTTCATTATTCACTTCCCGAAAATGACTCCAGTTGAGGCTAAATGTACTGAGGAAACATACGGCACCTTCCTAAATCAATTCCATACAATGGTCAAACATGTTTAAAAGATAACATCTTGCCAAATAACTTAGACTTTTCCAGTGAACTAAGAAAGCTGTGGTACATGAGAATAACACAAATTGAAACGGTTCCTGAAGGCTTGGGAAGGGGACTAAAAGAGTTCGAAACCGAAGAACGAATCGAAACCATCCAAACTACAGATTTGTTGAGATCGGTCAGAATACTGAGAAGAGTCCTGGAAACCCGAGGAGACTTGTCCCTCAGACTCAAGTGAAAGACCATCGCCAAATCCTGGAGTGAAATAACGCACAATAATAATAATAATAATAATAATAATGATAATAATGTTTTGCTAATTTTTATGTAGATTGGTATGAAATATACGCATAGGTATGGGAACAAGAAAACATTGTGTAACAAATATGTTTCTTTTAAAGTTAACCTTTCGAACAGATCTCAATCTGTTCTTCGTCACTCGAAAACTTCTTTCTATCGCTGAATAAAAAGTGGATGCCGATCGAAATTTTTTTTTTTTTATCGACACTTTGTTTTGTCAAATCCGGCCGTGGGGTAAAACATCCGCTGAAAGCTTCCTTTGTTATTAAAAAAAATTGTCAAAATGTGAAATGAAAATATCAGATTAATTGCCGAGAACACCTGCTTCAAAAACTTTCCCTGAAAAATTGTCGAAGGAAAAAGATTAACTTCTCATCGGAGTTATTTTCCTGCAAACCATTCATTCTCTCACAACTCATATATATATATATATATATATATGTGTGTGTGTGTGTGTGTGTGTGTGTAATATTTTTCCAGAATGTCATGGGATGAAAATAAATATACGATAAAAACTCACTAATCATAGTTTCATGTTGTCGACCCTATGGTGAACTTGTATTCGACCAGTATATATCTGCTGTTAGATTCAACAAAATCAGAGTCACATGACTATCACATTATCATTTGGCTCAATCTGGCGTTAAATTACTATTCAAATATTTACTTTCATAGTAGTTTTTCTTGGTGAACTAGTATACGAAACGTCTGAATTATATATATATATATATATATATATATGTATGCGTGTGTGTGTGTGTGTGTGTGGATTTGTGTGTGTGTGTTCAGTGGAAAATAGAAATACGAACAACATACAACTAATAATTTCCCGTTTATTGAGGTAATTCGAGGGATATGGATGAAGATATATGTAATATAATGGCCGAGAGATTTCGTTTTATATATCTTGCGTTTGGATTTAGTTAGGCTGAGAACCTTTCGGCTCAGTGCATGGGTTGGGTTACTTAGGTGCAACATGAACGCAGGTGTTCACGCGAACGTGCGGGGCGGACGTGTCATTCAGAGATGTCATAATGAAAATCCTAGATAGGGGGAAGTGAATGAAGTCATGCACCAGAAGCGAGCGCGGAGGATTTGTAGGGGGTTGAAAAAAGTCAGTTAGTTGAGTCTTGCTATCCGAGGAAGAAGGGTGACTTTCGCTTACTCGCCGAGGCCTTGTGGCAAGTGCCACACGCGTTGGGGGACAGATCGAAAAGCCAGCATAGGAAGATTGTGCCTCTCTCTCCTTATGTCGAAAAACCTTTAAACTCAAAGATAATAAAAAGTTTTGTACCTGAACTAAGAAGTCGTAAGTGTTTTTCGTATTTCGGGATTCCTGTGTTCTATGTATATATGTTATGAACATTCTATATACGTTTCACGTAGCCATGTATGGCTATGTTGCATATATAGAACACACGGAAGACAGTAAGTATTTCTATTAAACAGAAATCTAAATGAAAACAACATAATAAAAATCTGATGTTGGTTTTCCTTTAAAAATTCAAATTCAAATTCTAAATTAATCTAAACTGAATTACCATTTAAAATTTGAAGAAAAATTAAAATTTCTTAAATGATATTGCTCTTATCTTAGATTTTGATTATTTTGACTAATATTCTGATATGATTGTAATAGGACACATATTTACAAGTTTCGATATTTCAGTTCGATTTATTTATTTTTGGTTATTTAATAAAATTTCGAATTATAAGATATCATGTTGCATACTCATATACAGATGCATGCACATATACTTGCAGAATCATAATGACACAAT
>OY757914.1:15740608-15750608 GCA_963585895.1 Sepioteuthis lessoniana | reverse complement strand
TGACCTTACATCTTCGTGGCTGCTGTTCATCCGCCAGTCTTTACGTTCTCACGTCTTCTAGCCAACTTCTTCAAACCAAGTCATCCCCTTACTTCCGCCTGGTATCAGAGGGAGGACCATATCCGTTTCCCATGGTTCCACACCTGCGCGGAAGATTTGGGACCTCTGAGTTTTTCTACTCATTTTAAACTAACGTAGTCATTCACTTTGCTTAAGTCACTTAGAGGTCAGCTGCCAGCTCCCGTAGACACTAAGTCTGCTCTTTTTTCTTTATCTATTTTCCTTTTCCTTCCCCAGAAATTAGACAATATCTATATATGTGTTCATAATTCTGATTAAAATTTGAGACTAAAAGCGTTTGCCATGATGGTGGGCCATAGAAAACGTTGACTGCATTCCATTTGCAGGGTTAAGACACCACCAAAGGAAGGGTCTAGGTTATAACAATATGCTGCATATAATGGCAACGCCTCTGTTCTGGGGAACTGGAGAGTGTGGAGTAGCCCTTTATTGCCATTATTTCCGGGTCCACTCTGAGCCGGGGTACTGAAAATGATCACCATTTTCAGTTAGTGCGCTGGCAACAGCATTGCCGAATTTGTTTGTAACATTAAAGTCATGATTGACAATGATCCCAGCAAGTCAATCAGGTCCATCCCAAGGGAAATAAGAGTGTCCGAGTTTCTTGTCAGGTAGGTAGAGCACGAAGGCATTTGCTATTTTTTATTGAAGTTGAGAAAAGACCATTTTTAATCAGAGGCCATGAAAGAGAAAAGGAAAGACCACGCTGAAAAGTTATTTTAACAAAAGCAAACATCCTCACAAACCAAATATGATTGCTTTTTCTCAGATGAGAAATATTTCTCTCAGGACTGATGACGAACTCAGAGTGGTCACTAGCAATAGCAGCGTCAAACCTCAATTAATCATCCTACGTTGTCTAAAATGTAACACA
Organism: Sepioteuthis lessoniana; assembly: GCA_963585895.1. NCBI lineage: Eukaryota > Metazoa > Mollusca > Cephalopoda > Myopsida > Loliginidae > Sepioteuthis > Sepioteuthis lessoniana. The sequence goes on along the minus strand of OY757914.1, from coordinate 15,749,653 downwards.
GTGGCCTACATCAAGTGCTTAGTGGAGGTTGTGGTGACTTACTTCGAATGGGCAGCTGCTGGATGCCCCCTCCACCGTCTGATAACAAAACTGTGCGACACCATACAGTGCAGAGAACCCAGTATTTGTTGTCAGAAAATCTTTCGGCCTACATTACCTCTAATATATAGCCACCAAACTCCCCAGATTGTAAACCCCTTAATTATTACGTGCGGGCGGTGCTGATCAAGAGATCGATAAAAACTATATCTTAGACTAAAGTGGCCCGGTCGGCTGGGGCTGTAGAATGCACTAACAGCATCTCTATACAGAAATAAGACTTCCCCAACGAATGTCCTGTAATGATACTAAGCAATCTGATGGTGAGACTCCAGTAATACTTGACCCTCGGGGAATGCAGACTACTCCTTAATTGCCATCGCTCCCAGTTTTACTCAGACCCGAGGGGTAGCACCTGATAGGGTTATGTCTATAGATCAAATAGAATTGTATTGAGATTTAAACTGCGTACTTATTATTTGAATCATTTGAAATGGAACTGTTCTTACATTTAACTTTGCGTGGACAAGAAAAAATTGTAAATATAATAAACTGAATTATCCAAAATAGAACTGTTTATATGGAAGTAAATAATGGATTGTAATTCGACAATTTGTAAAGAAAAATTGATTAGAAATTGTCGGATTACAATACATTATTTACTTCAATTCTGTTCCATTGACTAATAAGTATTGAAATTATTTACGGAGTCGCTAACTAGGTGCTCAGAGATTGGATGAAAAACAGCCAATCACAGGCTACCATTTTTTAAAGATTTTCTCCAAACCCCTATGAGGGCGTTACCTACGAACACCCTTCTTCTTTTGCTTGTGTGATTCCTCAGAATCAAGATGTGTCCGCCCGTTCTCTCAGTCTTCTAGACGCCAATACACGCTTGTGAGGATTTTTCCAGAAACTGAAGCACAAGAAACAAGGCTCTATTTTCTTCAACCCAACCAAAAGGACACAGGAAATACAAACTGTTAAAGGACGCCTTTTACGGAAAAGTTTCCCGCAAACCAACTGTTTGTAAGGACAATATTTTCTTTCCTTTCTTTCTATGTAAATATAAGTTTTTTATAGCATTTTAAACCATGTTGCGTTTCTTTCTTCTTGCCGACGTCGCAATATTGTTACCATATAAAGTTGGGAAAATCCCAATATTAGATCCAAACCCATTCTTTCACTCCGATATTTCACATGGATGACATCAAGATGGTTCGTAGATGCAAAGACCTTCTCATCCCTACCCATTCCTTCAAAACAGGAGGACTTTTCTAACCAACTATATACAAGAAAAAAATCATACCTACCAGTGTGTCCAGCGTTCTTCGTCCACCCCAACATATTTTCCTGGATTACACACGTCGATATATTGAAACTTTTATTCGTGATTTAAAATTTTCAGAGGCATATGCATTTGAAAAGGCCAAATTTATTGGATTAGAACTTTATCGAAAACAAGCAATGATTCGAAAACAAACGGAACATAAATTCTCCACAATATTTCAAATAAGTCAAATGACGTAATTTAAAACAACAAACGCTGATTTATTAATCAAACAGCCAACTTTTTCTTGTCATAAACAGCCAACTTTTTCATGTTATACAAATTTTCCCTAGGTTTTTATAATTTACACTTTTTACATACCCAGCTTTGATTTAACATCACTAATATCATCCCTCTTAGCCCTAATGATGGTTCATAAGAACCAAAACGCTATAGTGTCGACTTTACTGTTTATATGTATAAAAATGTATTTGACATTAAATAACCTACAATGTTTGACATAAAAGATGAACTGAAGGTAAAGGAACGGCAGCATTTACCAATTTAAACAAGGAGACCATCGGAATGACTTGCTGGAGATTCCGAAATGGTCAGATGACCGTGGCTGAATCCAATGGCAATTTATTAGAATAAGTTTCAATAGATTTTCACGTAATCTTCGGAAAATATATCTGATCAAATGAGATGCCAGTGTTATTTTGATTTTTGTGTTATATAAACAATTTACCCATCAGACCCAATATATATATATATATATATATATATATATATATATATATATATATTACTGGTCAAAAGTATTTGGCCACCCACAAAAATGTTTATTTCTCATTCTAAAAGTGTTATTTTTAATGAAACAAATTAAACACCACAATGTTTTTATTTGCTATACTAAATAAAAGTCTTCCTCTGGAATTTTAACCTAAGTATAACCAGATATATTTTGAAAAATTGGTTTGAAGGTGTTTTTGTTCTATAGTACTGCGTTAGAATCGTACATTATATTAAACCACTGCTTGAACTCCCATCAGACTATATTGTATTGAACAACTGCTGGCTAGATAAATCCTGCTTTATCTATGAAGAGGAAAATTTCGTCTGAGTCCCAAATTTGCGTGGCAGAAGACTGACTGCTTCAAACATTACTGCACAACTGAACCCATTTCGTGAAAAATGTGCCAACGTCTTCCGTTAAGGGAAGTCTCTGTGAAGCTGGCCTATATGGCAGAATTGCTGTCAAGAAATCACTGTTGAGGCAGCAAAACAACGTCAAAAGGCTCCAGTGAGCCAATTCGTAGAAAGACTGGACAACAGAGAAGTGGAATAAAGTCATTTGGACTGAAGAATCAAATTTCGAATTCCTTCGGTTAAATTGGAGTTTCTATGTGTGGCGAAGAGTTGATGAAAGAACTGCAAATCCCTGTATCACACAATTCATAAAGCATGCAGAAGGCTCTGTTATGGTGTGTGTGTGTGTGTGTGTGTGTGTGTGTGTGTGTATGGGGGCGGCTTTTGCTAATTGCACAGTCGGGGATTTGTACCTGGTGAAGGACAAATAGAACTAGGTCGGCTATCATAGCATACTGCACAGCATCACACAATCCCACCTGCTACGCGTCTAGAGGGTCAAGGATTTGTACTTATGCAATATAATCAGCGAAAGCATACAAGTAAACACTGCCAGAGTTACATTAAAAGAAAAAAGGAACTTAACGTCTTTCAACTGATGTCTTGGCCGGCGCAATCAGAGGACTTAAATCACATTGAACTCGACCAAAAAGTCAGAGCTAAACAACCTACAAGTGTTGGTGAACTCTGGCAACTCTTGCGGGAAACCTATGTAGAACTATCTTCAGTCTACCTCCTGTCTTCGGTGGAAAGACTGCCAAGAATCTGTGAAGCAGTGATAACGACCAAATGGAGTTATTTTGATGAATCAAAACGTTAACAAGGTTTTTGAGTGAATTTTTTAAAAATCAGTATTTAATGTGACTCAAAAAGAACTTTATTTAGTATAATGAATAAAACCATAGAGGTGATTAACTTGTTTCATTTAAAATAACACATTTAGGATGAGAAATTAAAAAATTTAAAGGTGGGCAAATATTTTGACTGGTACGTGGATATATATATATATATATATATATATATGCATTTAATAAGATTCCAGACTTTTTTTGTACAGGCATCGTAGACTCCAGAAAATTCACAATGTTATTGTTGCACATCTTATGAGATGACAGATCAATTTTTATATTTTCAGGTTCAAATTAAGAGCTTCGGCCTGATTGTCACTGCTGGTGAATTTCAAAAATGCAATCTGGTCATGAGGACACTTTAAAAGAACGATATGCAATAAAATTATGTTTTAAACTTGGAAAGAATGCTACAGAAACGTATGGAATGCTTCAGACTGCTTTTCGACCATCTCACATGAATTGAGCATCAGTTTTTTGTGTGGCATAAGAGATTCAAGGAAGGCACGGAGTCTGTGAGGGATGATGAGAGGTGTGGGAGTAAAGAAGTCAGAACACCAGAGTTGATTGGCAAAAGGGTTAGGGTTAGGGTTAGTATGTTGATGTTTTAAGGGAGTTCAGGAAGAGATTCAGTCGGAAGAGGCCAGCACTCTTGAAATCGGTTCAGTGGAATTTCCACCAGAACAATGCATCAGGACAATGCACCAGTCCACAATTCGTCCTTGCCACAGACTATTTGACCAAGATGGACATCAAGACAGTTCCTCAGCCTCCCTATAGTCCAGACCTTGATCCCTGTGACTTTTGCTTATTTCCTAAGCTCAGAGTTAGACTATTAAGGAGCTGAAAGAGGCTGTGATGAAGGTCATTGACACGCTCCATGAGGCCTTGAAGAAGTTGTTGGAACGGTACAACAAGTGCATTGCAGCCGGAGGAGATTACTTTGAAGGGGACTAGAGTTTCATGTGTGTACTGTCAATAAAAGTGCGCATACGAAAAAAATGTGGAAACTTATTTAATGATCCTCGTATATATATATATATATATATATATGTAATTTACAAAGCGCTTTGCTTTGATGTGGCACAAGGCCGAATGAATGGGGCGCCCAATGAGACTCGAACTCACTCGTGTAGGTCTGCTAGTCTAGCTTGCTAACCGTTACACCACCAGAGGTGCCCTTATATATATATATATGTTTGTGTGTGTGTGTGTGTGTTTGTATGCATGTGTGTGTTTCTTTCTTTCCAACTTATTCTCTCTTTGCTTCTGCATCTGAATCATTCTTTCTTTCTTATTTGCACTTCAATTTCTCTGTCTGTCTGCCTGTCTTTATTTCCTTCTTTCTTTCTTTCTTTCTTTCTTTCTTTGGTTTAGACGGGTTGCTGAAAAGATTGCTTTTCCTTTTTTTAAAATTGTGTCAAAGGTCATAGTTTCATATTAAGATAGAACAGCATTTTACAATTAGTTCCACTGCGTTTAGATATATGTATATCCTTATTTACCAACCCCACCGCTTGGGCAGAATATGACATTAGGTCAATTTTTAAGCGGATTTTAACAGGTTTGAATTCAGAGTTTTCCTTCTCCTAGACGAGTTGCCTCACCAAGCCTGAAGAAATCAGTCTGGCCTACTATTTACCCATAGCTGGAAGGAGAATAATTGGATTCATACCTTTCCCAAGGGTATTAGTGCTATGTGAAATGCAATCAGTCGCGTCCAGGATTGGAACTCGTGTTGCCATGTCCATTTCCTACGACGATATAACCATTACACCACAGACACCACCTATCGATTGTATCACATGATATATGAAGTAGCATATTAAATTTTTTTTTTTCTTATTTACAAACATTTAATTAGTTGTGACACAAGTCTGGATGTACAAGACACCCAGTGAGACTCGAAATGACTAGCAATATTTTGCTTATGTAGATTGTTAATAATTACATCACACGAGTTGCACTTGAAAGGATTTCTCTTCACCGATGATCAGCATTCTCAAACTTTCAGCAAAAATGGTGCTATTATCTCGAGCTCATAGACAAGCACAAGAGACTATTCCGATACGCATACATAATTTTTGCTATATTTATTGTCAGGTAGAAAGAGCTCCAGTTTAAAGGCATAACCCTTCTAGAAGTCAACTTTCAAATCGACGCTGAAGTGGGAAAATCCATCATTAAACCTCTTTTGACTTGCTCATATCTTCGACGAAATATGTCTCAGAGAAAGTTGTTTGAAAAAAACCCAACAGTTTGCATAGACACCTGTAAACCAGGTAAGCTTGTCACTGGGTTGTAGTTTGGTAAAATGAGAGTATGGCAAGAATGTCGAACAGATTTATGTTACTATAATATAAACACTTACAGATGTCTGACCACTTTATCAAGTTATTATCTTACGTAACTTGTATACAGTTAAATTAGAAATTAATCAAGATGTTTGAGATGAAATTATGATAGTTAAAACAGTTACCATCGGTCAAGATGTGGCCGTCATATAAATATAAATATGTATATATACACGCACACACACACACACATATATATATATATATATATATATATATATATATAATTTCATCACAAATATCCTAATTAATAACCGTGTGTGTAAAATTAAGCAGTAAACGACGTAGTCCAATATGCAAGATATATTACACACACACACACACACACACACACACACACACACACACACATATATATATATATATATATATATATATATATATATATATATATATAAGGCTCTGTGCATGTGAGTAAAATTACACAATAAACTACGCAATGTGCAACGCTATATATATGTGTGTATGTGTTTTCGTGTCTAAAATTTCGCAGTAAATTACGTATTGAAATACGCAAGGCTTTATATATATTAATTAAATGACGACGACGAGAAAATTCAGCAAACATCCACATGCGACATACAGAACACTGAACAGCTGTTTTGATCTTATTGGGCCTCATCAGCAGTGCATACCGCGACCTCCACCACTAGAGATCGAACCGGCAACTCCAAAATGCAGAAAAGGAACTTCTACCAATGTGCCATGCATAAACATATATATATATATATATATATATATATATATATGTATATGAAATGAATTCCCCCCCAGTAGACCGCCTCCCAAAGCTACCTAAAATCTCAGTAGTAAATAAAAGTCAAAACGAGGAAGAAGCATTTGAACTCAGGAGCCAACTGGAAGTAATATATCAATATTGGTCAGTATGTCTTTATGCCCTATCAATTTAAAATGCTGAATTTTACAAAATGTTATGCTGTATTTTGTTTGTGAAATAATGCTTAAACTATGCGTTTTAAATGTAAAGACACGCTTACTCTACTATAAAGCCAAATTGATGTTTAGACTTTCCACATGTCAGCGAACAAGGCAGAATGTTTTTGAATGTCTTCTATCGAATAATTTAAAAATTCGTAAAGAAAGCCCTAACAGTTGTTTAGAAGAAAAAGAAAAAGCCTAAAACACCTAATGCTACCACAGCCCCCCCCCCAAAAATAATCTTTTTTAAGCTCTATAATTCCTGAAGCCTGCTAGGTTCCCAACTGTAGTAAAAAAAAAAAAAAAAAAAAATGAAAAACCTAGGAAAAGTCCCAATACAGCAAAAAAAAAAAAGCACAAGTCAGTACCATTGAAAGTCATACGAAAGTACCTTAATGTTGGACTTTAACTAAGTTAAAACTTAAAACTTAAAACCAAAATTAACCCCCACTTTTTTTTTTTTTTTTTTTTTGCGTACACATGGGAAGCAGCATGATGTACGTAAAGGTATTTGAATAAACCCATGGACGATCAAACTCAATACCTAACCGGGTCCTGGACGTGAGTTTGACGACTTTACGCTCAGGATCGCTAGTTCGATCGGGGAACTACTGCTGCTCCTCTATAAGAGTGGCTTCTATAGAAGAGAATAAAACAGCCATCGAAAGATAACCATGACCCACACTCAAACCACTTACACAAACCGCATCGCTCTTCGCGCGGGTAAAAAAGGGGCGCGTCCTGCTGAGGTTGGAGCCCTGGCCTCGGTGTTCAAAAAATCAGCTACAGAGCTCAAACAATCAAAACTACTAAAATGCAAGCAAACACTACAAATAGCCACATTAAACGTAAGAACCTTAAATAGAATAGGACAACTCCCAGAGCTAATCGCATCGGCCGAAGAACATAAGATAGACATAATATGCATACAAGAACACAGATACACGCACACCGAAGATATCAAATATCACGAAACTGGCAATGGCTGGTCGCTCGCCACTGTATCCGCATGGAAAAACTCTGTCAACGCCGCAGTAGGAGGAGTAGGATTACTTATAGGACCTAGAGCACTAAAAACGCTTAATAGCGTTGAGAAAATACAACCTAGAATGATGGCAGCTACATTTAACGGAAACCCCAGAGCAACAATCATCTCATGCTACAGCCCCACCAATGTTAGAGAAGAAAATGAACTAGTCACCTTCTACGATGAGTTAGCCTCATTAGTGCGTAGCATCCCGAAACACAACATGTTAGTCATTGGCGGAGACATGAATGCCCAAATCGGGAAAAATGGAAACAACAAATACAGCCTCCACAACACGTCAAATAGGAATGGGCAACATCTAACAGATTTCATGATAGAAAATAGATTAGCATGCCTTAATACAAACTACCAAAAAAGACAGGGCAAACTATGGACATACACGTACGCAAACAATACTAAAGCTCAGATAGACTACGTCCTTATAAACAAGAAATGGAAAAATAGTGCACTGAATTGCGAGGCATACTCCTCTTTTGAGGGTGTGTCCACCGATCACCGAATAGTCACGGCGAAAATACGATTAAGCCTACGAAAAAACGCCAAACGAACAGCGACCACCAAACACTATGACTGGGCCCTATTAAACAACAAAGATATAAGAGATAAATACGTATTAGAATTAAGAAACAGATTCGAAACACTCCAAGAAAAGACGGAAAAAAGTACACCAAACGACGAATATGAACATTTCGTCAATGCACACCTCGAGGCAGCAGCAAAATACATTCCAACAAAAATTAAAACTAAATATAGAGTCCCATGGGAAACTTTAGCGGTGAGAGAAAAACGTGCACTAGTGAAAACAGCCTCCAAAAACTATCGAAAAAACCCAACAAACACAAATGCCTTAAAACTAAAAACGGCACAATATCAATTAGCAGGCATATATATAAAGGAACAGACAGAATACATTCAAAATCAGATAGATAAGATTAGAGACTCGGTGGAAGATAGACAATCTAGAATAGCCTGGCAAACAATAAATGAAGTGAGCAGAAGAAAGAACACAGCCAAAGCAAAACTTAAAGCAGCAAACCAACAAGAAAGAATAAAACTGTGGAAACAGCACTTTGAAAACTTACTTGGAAACCCACCAAAAATAACGCATGAACCAATCACCAGAATAATTAGCAAACAATTAGACATTAAACTAGGACCGTTCACACAAGAAGAACTCGACTCGGTTCTCAGAAAAATTAAAAATAGGAAAGCTGCAGGGCTGGACGAAATTCCCCCGGAAGTATGGAAGACCAGACAATTCGACGACATACTGCTCCGACACTGCAACGCAGTATACAATCAAAATCCGATAGATAGATGGATGAAGGGATGCATACTCCCCTTCCCTAAAAAGGGGGACCTCTGATTAGCCAAAAACTACCGAGGCATAACACTTAC
>OY757914.1:15553108-15735608 GCA_963585895.1 Sepioteuthis lessoniana | reverse complement strand
TTATCCACTTGCAAGCGTTGGAAAATATGTCTCGAGGTATTTGCCTGCATATTCGTGTCTGAGAGAGAGAGAGAGAGAGAGAGAGAGAGAGAGAGAGAGAGAGAGAGAGAGAGAGAGAGAGTTAGCAAACAAATTCATTTATCATCTCTCCCCCACATCTCCTATCTCTCTCTCTCTCTCTCTCTCTCTCTCTATATATATATATATATATATATATATATATCTTGCTACAAACATTTATAAAGTCTATCTTAATACTGCAGAAGTCCAAAACGATATTATAGAATATGTATCTAGAAAAGTAGTCTTGTACTAATATTCTGTCAATATTTGAATAGTGAAAGGCGTATCTGCTTGACAATTTCCACAAAAAGTTTGACTTTATATCTGGCTTCGAAATTCATCGACTAGCAGTCGTGGGAAATATAGTTCGTATGGTCTGGTTTTGTTTTGTTGTGTTATATGGCATGTAAATCTTTGTGGGTTACTTAATGCGAAATTCTGCTTATATATATATATATATATATATATATATTGTCTGTGAATAGTTTGTAGGTGACATTGTTTTAAGCGATCTAGAACCCATTTGTCTGCACATAGTGAAAAGGTTTCAAGTATTGCTATTTAGCACGAAAATGATTCTATTTGATATTAATCATTCGTTTGCACACAGCTAAATGATTTTAGATACTGTAATTTTAACACTAAGAATTTTGAATCATTCTGCTTGATACTAATAATTTTTTGCACACAGTTAAATGGTTTGGTTTGGTTTGGTTTGGTTTGGTTTTATGGCATATCAACCTTTGTAGGTTATATAACGCCAAATCCATTTTTATGTAAATAATCAGTTCTATTAAAACAATTCAGTTTAGCATAAGTACACAGTTTAATTGTCAAAAGAATTTCTATTTCAAACTATTCAAGCAGTTATATGTAACAATTCAGTTAAGTGTAAATACAGTTTTAATGTCGAAAAACAGTTCTATTTCAAATAATTCAGTTAAGCATAAGCACGTAGTTTAAATGTGAGTACGGTTCAAGTGTCAAAAACATTTCTATTTCAAGCTATTCAGTTTACTCAAACAATTCAGTTTAGCATAAGTATGCTGTTATTTCTATCTAACCCATTGATAGGGTCCTATTAAGTGCTATCACACTGGGCCAGAATGGACCTGGGAGCGATGGCAATGAAGGGGTACTCCCCATTCCCCAAAGCTCCAGCATTGCTGGAACGTCACTATCAGGTTGTGTTGTGTCAGTTAAATGGTTTCAAGAAGAGTAAATGACTGAATACTTCTATGTGTCCCATAGATGGGACCCTTAGATGTACTATAACTCCGGGTGAGAGTGTACCAGAGAATAATAGATATGAAGGGATATTATATATTAATCTAAGGATCAGGACAGAAGCCTCACCATACCCAGGACACTCTTTGTGGAGAGACCTCTCCACAGAAGAGCAGTCGTCGTATTCTACAGCCCCAGCCAGGTTTGTGTATTTGTTGGTATATTCGTGTTTGAGAAGAGAGAGAGAGAGAGAGAGAGAGAGAGAGAGAGAGAGAGAGAGAGAGAGAGTAATTAGTGGCAATGAGTTAGTTTGATTAGCCAAATTTTACGTGTGACAAGTGGATAATGTTTTGATCTCAAGGGAAATATTCTGAGTTCGTAATATTGTTCGCACCGCCCTCAACCCAAATTAAACCCATGGAAAAAATAACTTTTTTTGCTTGTTGGGTGTTTACAGGGTGAGAAAGAATCGAAGAAGTGCAATTTTCTTTGTTACAAAAATAAGTGAACAATTATGAGTGCATTTAATTAAAATATTGTTAGACAAAATAATTGACAAAAAAAAGATTCACACACCGGCTGAAGTGTGAAAAGAATAAATCAATCAATAGAACAAAATACGAGGGTAATGAACAAGACGAACACCACTTTTTATTCTCTAAAGTCTGCGAATTGAAGTTGCTTATTAAGAAGCTCAAGACTTTGGAAGTTCAGAAAAAAACCTAAAATGACTGTAAGGAGGTCATTTATTGCAATCTCATGGCTAAAAAACATCTAGCTTTTTACACACTTTTACTCTCTCTCTCCTCTCTTTTCTCTTTCTTGCACCCTCACTCACTCTCTCTCTTCATGTTTTTCTTTCTTTCTTTTATTCTTTCTTTCTCTCTCTCTCTCTCTCTCTCTCTCTATATATATATATATATATATATATATATATGTTCAGGAAAATTGTTTTCCTCTCGTAGTCTTTCGAGGCTTCATGCCTCAAAATGATTGTATAGTCGAATAACTGTATAATGGTTTAAGATAAATTTTATCCTTTCGTAACTTTTCGATGTTTTATCCTTCACAACGATTGTATGGTCAAATAAGTGTATAATGGTTTTAGAAAAATATTATCTTTTCGTAACCTTTCGAGGCTTTATCCTTCAAAACGCTTGTATGGTCAAATAAGTGTATAATGGTTTTAAATAAATTTTATCCTTTCGTAACCTTTCGAGGCTTTATCCTTCAAAACGCTTGTATGGTCAAATAACTGTATAATGGTTTTAAATAAATTTTATCCTTTCATAACTTTAAAAAATTTTTGTTCAGTTTTACCCAAAATTTTAACAACAAATGTAGAAACAACTCAAAATTCTGTGTTTAATGTTTTAATTTTTTTCTTTTCTTGTGTAGAAATGTCTTTCCCATGAAATGAAAAAACGTATTAAGATTAAACATTGAATTTTGAATAGTTTTGACACATTATTAAAAGTTGGTATCATTTGAACGAGAATTAGTCAAGTTATTTTATTTTGAAAAGATGACTTTTTTTCTGAAACATCCAGTGCATCTCAAATTATATCAATTTTTTAAAATATACTCCCTTGCTCACTTTCTCTCTCTGTCTCTGTCTGTCAGCCTTTCTCTCTCTGTCTCTGTCTCCGTCTCTTTCTCTGTCTATCTGTCTGTCTGTCTGTCTGTCTCTCTCTCTCTATATATATATATATTACATGGTATTGTCTCTGATTCTGGGTTTCACGCTTGGCGTATTTGTCAGACAAATCTGTAAAGCATAAAACCCAATGCAAACCAGAGTCACAGACACTAGCATATATATATATATATATATATATATATATATATATATATATATATATATATATATATATATATATAATAGCTCTATAATTGATACTGAGTACTATTTGAAAATACTGCAATATTTGGTCATCCATTAACTCACCAAATGAGCTCTTGAGAACCATAAACCTCAACAATATATATATATATATATATATATATATATATTATATATATATAGGTTGGCGAACGTTGTCGTGGATGACCCGAAGGCTCCCTTTTTATTTAGATACGGCAGCAAGGGAGGGGGATACTCGTTCTCCTAGATCTCTCCTCTTACCCTTGATCCGTACTTTATAAATCTGTGTCTTAAGCCTGGCTGCATTTTTTTGAGTCTTTAACTCGACCTGGGATTGAACCCCGGTCTCCTGCACTATTGTCGAGAATTCTACCCAACTGTAAATAAAACAAAAAATGCATTAAAAGAGTGCTCAATGTCATTACGAGCAGGTATAAGACTTATAAAGAGTTGAATTTAATAAGATCTAACTCCGTTACTCTAAGCTCCATGCGCTTTACCCACTCTTCAGACGGAAATCCAATATATATATATATATATATATGTGTGTGTGTGTGTGTGTGTGTTTGGTTTGGTTTGGTTTGGTTTCTTTGTTTAATGGCAAATCGATTCTCCAAGAAGAACAGTAGTGGTACTATTTAACCCATAGCTGGGAGGATAAGGGGGTTCATACCTTTCCCAAGGGTATTTGCCCGAAAGTGAACGAAATAGCGCGACTGGAGTACGTACTCGCTTCCTACGATTCCGCAGTCCATCGCTTTAACCACTACACCACAAGGATACCTCCTTATGTATATGTGTGTGGGGGTGCGTATGTGCCGGCGTATGTATGTAGATAGATAGACAAGGTATACATTAAAATTGAAAGAAACTGTTGGAGAATAATAATAACCAAGTGGCAGATATGTTTGTATTTCTAAGAACACGATTTTCACGAGCATACAAAATTCATTAATCTCAGAATTCTATTTTCTTAAGGATCTTAATGATTTGATCGTATCATAGATAATACAACAAGATTGTCAAACAACTTCAGACATAAATTCGGAAAATCCCCAAAGAAAATGGATTATTACATATTTTCGGATTATCTTAAGCCAAACCTGAAGGTAAAACTATGCAAGGATATAATGTTATATCAGTATTTCGAATTGTAAAATCCTGCAATTGTTAACTACCATTTTTTCCTTGCTGTATCGAGGAGGGGGGACTTTTTCCAATAAAAGCATAACGCAAAATCACAATAAGAGAAAAATACGAGTAGCGAAGAAGTGAGGAATACTTTAATGTAAGAGATAAACTCCGTTAAAGGAAGGATAGTGGAAAGAATTTGAAGCTTTTCCTTTAGGTGTTACGGCTTTATGCAAAACAATATTAGAAAATTAATGGTAGGAATTTCTAAAGAGTAGTGGCTGCTGTGTATGACAGCAACATAGTGTTGAGCGAGTTCGAACTCTAGTCACGCTATTACGCCCACTTTCGGGCAAATATATTTAGGAAAGTTATGAAGCTATTTCTCATCCCAGCTAAAGGTTAAATAGGGCTAATACTGATCTTCTATAGCTTTGGAATTAAATGATTCACGAAGGTTTACATGCCATTAAACAAATAAACCAAAACAAAAATTTTGCTGAATAAAAAGATATCTGTTTATATTTTTAAAGTAGCTGTATTGATATCTGTTGTACTCCCTATAAAATGGACCCACCGTCTTCCATAAATTCACGTCAACGGAGCGTTGACCAGAGTTCACAAGACCCTTTTTGGGATTACGTGTTTTCTTTATGTAAGTAAGTTACTTCTTAGAAATTATTGTTATTGCTGAACTTGTTATTATTGTTGTTATTGCTTTGTGAACCCCTGCTCAAACACTCGCGGTGGGTCAAACTACGACTTTTTTGTTATTCTTAAAACGACCGTCATTTTTCATCTTGTCATTCACTGTTTTTGTAGAATACAGCTTGGCTGACCATATGGGACGAGGTTAAAATTCCACGGTGCAGTCACAAAGTGATGCACCAGAAGAGGGTGACAGTTATTTCCACCTGATGATGTTCAACACCTGTTACTCAGAAAAAAAGCGGAAGTCGTATGTTCCGTTGGCTAGTTATGGGAGGAGATTGCGTGGGCGAAGAGACGTCTTCATATCCCCGCGTATGGGTTCGATGATGATCAAACCTGTCACTCTAAAAAGGGCGGAAGTTGCATGTTCCATTGGTCAGTTATAGGAGAAGATTGCGTGGGGGAAGCGGCGTGTCCATATCTCCGCGTGGGACTTTGATGGTAATATAAGGTCGACGATTTTGAACGGAAGGCAGTGAAATTCCACTGTTCACTCAAGCCTGTCCCGTCGTTACCCCATGTGCGCTTTCTTGGCCATCGTCTAATTTATACCAAAGTGTCCAGGCCTCATTGACGAACGATTCGAATACTTCTCCTGATTGCTCCTATTTCACACAAGCGTCCGTTGTAAAAATAAATATATATTTTTGTATATATTACGTGTTGTCGTTTGTTTGGCCAGAGCGAAACGTAATATTTTTTCATTTCAAAAATCGCCTGTCTTACATTCTTTTAACAACATTCGGACCCCACTCCTCCTGGTTGCCTCAAGCAACTATGGAGGAGTCAGCCTTTTCTTAATCGGCCAGCTCAATACCACCGGCACAGAAATCACCGGCATTGCCAGTCTCCTGGTCATCGTAATTACAAAAAAAGAAAAGGACACCCACTGACTACGATAACGACAGAGTCACGAAATACGTTAAATACTTCAAAGAAAAAGAAATACTTCCAATACCGGAATTAGTGTCGTTCGTGTTAACGGATTTAAGGACCAGGAGACTTGCCGGCCTTAAAAAGGAATCATTCGATAAAGTACTAAAAACCGCAGGCATCCCAGGTAGTTACTTTTACCGAAGGAGTTTTGCGACCCAGGATGTCCTACTCCCATCTGATGACATCTCAAAGAAGCTGGCCACGAATAACATTACAACAAACTTCTCCCGGCTTCAACCTGAATACCAAGGTCAAAGACGTATTAAGGTCACCGTATGTAACGTTTCCATGCAGCTAAATGGAGACGTTCTCGCCGCCTATTTAAGCTCATCGACGCATGAAACGATATACGGTGACTAGGCTTTCACCATGGTCATAGATAGAGGAGGGTTCCACGCCACCCTACATTCAATCACATATCGGGACACAACGATAATGGTGGTTGGTGAGGGCAGGAGACCGCTTTGCTGGGTTTATACGCAGCTGGGTCACTTCACACACTCCTGCCCGCCAAAAAAAATCACCACTACAACTAAAACAACCTCCACTGCTACTGCAAATACGACAAACGCTATGGCAGCTCTAACAACTACACCTACTGCAACAACAACAAAGACAACAGAAGCAGATCCAAACCCGGAAACTGGGGACCACCCCAACAAAGCAGAGGGTGGACCCATGTGAAAAGGAAAAAGAAAAAGTCGCTATCGTAATCATCTCCAACTAAACACACATAATTAACAGCAGAAATCATAAAACCTAATACAACAATAGCACCTAATACGATAATAGCAGCAGGAGCAACAATCCAGACACCTTAAAAAAGAAAAAGAAAAAATCAGCAAGAACAACCCGAGGAGATGGAAACATCGACCAACTTGTATTGTGAATACAATGTCCGATTGCTTTCCTATTGTAAATAAAATCACACATTTCATTCAGGGTTTTAAGTAGGTATTTTTTCCTATAGCGAATGTAGTATTTTGATGGCTGCAGCTCACATGGTGATGGATGAATGTGTATATATTGCACTGTTGAATGGGTCGGCAAATGTGGCTAGGTAAGTTCACGTAGAATATACAGACATCGCATAACCGCTCCCTTTCCCTCCCCAATAAAATTTTAAGGTTTCATGCCTTCCTTAGAGCATAAGGAAATAAACGGAGTTCCCCAATCAACGTGACACAATCACGGGTGATACCATTTGCGCAGATAGTCACTACCCTACTAGACTCTCTAAATATTGTTTCATCAGGTTCCCTTGTATCTTGTTTCTGTTACTTGAACATATATGTTTTTCTATCAACCCTTTTTGTGTTCTCCGTGTTTTTCTTTTGTCAGTATCACACAATCTTAACGCTTGGAGAAAATGAAACTTACAAGTACTTGGAAATATAGAAAACGGACACCATCAAACAAACGAAAATTTAAAAAAATACTCATTGGGCTGTACTTCTTGGAAGATACTCGGGACCATTTTTAAAATGGACACGGGAAAAACTTCCACAAATGGATCAGAAAACAAGAAAGCTATTGATGATGCATAAGACATTACATCCGAGTGATGGCGGACAGTTTATAAGTGTCAAGAAAAGAAGGAAGAAGATAGCGTCGATGCATCTAAAAAAAGATGAAAGAACGACTGATTACAGTGACCAGAAACAATACAAATAACACAATGATCAACAGAACAACAACACCTAGAAAACAAAAACGGGAAGAAAAGTAACTGTACGGATATTTCAAGCGACAAACAAGCAAAATCTCACATGAGAAGACTTGGATATGGCTTAGAAATTAGAGATATTTTAGAATTCATGACTTTCATAAAATTATATGCTTTTAGATATTCTCTTTTGTGAAAATGTGCTTTGCAATTGATGTAAAAATTAACCCGTTCTTTTCGGTCAGTGACAGTTCGTTCGTTCGTTCGTTTAAAAGTACCGTTTGTTTTGAACGGGATGTATGTGAGCAACATATCTCTAGAGTCGACCAGACACAGTCAGGCATTCTGTTAGGTCTATGACATCTCTGTTTTATAATAGGTTATAAGATCTTCTTGAAAGAAAAATATTTTTACAAATAAAAATTCAAAGAAATATTTTCAAAAAGAAAGAAAATTAATGAAAAAATAAAAGGAAAATATAATGTCGAAAATTTCAATTTTCCTCCATGGTGCTAGATTTTTAATAAATAAAACTAGTGTCAAATTGTTATCAACAAAAAATTCTATTCAGTCAGAGATCCGGATCTGGCGACTAGTCTAAGTTGGTCGACTGTAGTCAAGGGTGACCCGAAGGCTCCCTTTTCAATAGCTACCAAAACGCGGTGTAGAGAAGGGCACTACCCCTTTCCTTTGATAACTCACTTACCCTTGATCCGAACATTATAATACTGAGTATTGAGCAAGGAGGCATCAAGTACAATTTTTGAGACTTTGGTAGGATTTGACCGGAGATTGAACCCCGGTCTCCCAGATCTTTGACAAACAGTAACCATTATGCCAATAGACCAATTTACTAGTCTACTAATGCAGGTATTTTTGCTCTCTTATATATGTATTTAAAAATTCAGACTAATAAATTTACCCCACAGTAAACTCTTAATGCTTATATTTCTCCAGTCAACATAAGTCTAAATGGACCACTGTGAACAATTAATGCTTTTATTTCCCCAGTCAACATAATCCTAAATGGACTACACTAAACACATAATGCTTATATTTCCCCAGTCACCATAAGTCTAAATGGACCACTGTGAACACTTACTGCTCTTATTTGCCCAGCCAACATAAGTCTAAATGGACCACTGTGAACACTTAATGCTTTTATTTTCCCCAGTCAACATGAGTCAAAATGGACCACAGTAAACACATAATGCTTTTATTTTCCCATTCAACATAAGCCTAAATGGACCACTGTGAACACTTAATGCTCTTATTTGCCCAGCCAACATAAGTCTAAATAGACCACTGTGAACACATAATGCTTTTATTTCCCCAGTCAACATAAGTCTAAATGGACCACTGTGAACACTTAATGTTTTTATTTCTCCAGCCAACATAAGCCTAAATGGACCACTGTAAAGAATTAATGCTTTTATTTCCCCAGTCAACAATAGTCTAAATGGACCACTGTGAACACATAATGCTTTTATTTCCCCAGTCAACATAAGTCTAAATGGACCACTGTGAACACTAAATGCTCTTATTTGCTCAGTCAACATAAGTCTAAATGGACAACTGTGAACACTTAATGCTTATATTTCCCCAGTCAACATAAGTCTAAATGGACCACTGTGAATACTTAATGCTTTCATTTCCCCAGCCAACATAAGTCTAAATGGACCACTGTGAACACTTAATGCTTTCATTTCCCCAACCAACATAAGTCTAAATGGACCACTGTGGATTATTTATGCATTTTTTACTCAGCTATACATTTACCACTTTTAAAATTAAATGACACTGCTCAGATTCCTTGAGAGCAGAGGAAACGGTGCCATCACCTGATCTCTTGTAAAGGTCCCCAGCTTCTTCGATTATGAAAAGTCTTAAAGTGTCGAGTAAAAATGAAAAACATAAATAATAGAGGAAAACAATCCGTCGACCCATAGAGTTATAATAAAAAGACAATCATGTTAACATAACATAAATCGAGTAATGAAACATTTTCGTTTAGTTGATTTGTTTAATGGCATATCAATTTTCGTGGTCTATATAATGTCAAATCCGTCGTAAGAGAACAGCGGTGATGCTATTTACCACGTAGCTGGAAAGTAACGAAATAATAGTATGGAAAAGTGTATAAACATAATATCAATGATTTGATTTCTTTTTTAAAGGCTTATCAAACTTTATGGGTTACTTAATGCCAAAAGCATTTTTATAAAAGGAAAATAGTTAGTCGTACCATTTAACCTCTAGCTGGGGGGGATAAACATGTTCCTATCTTTCCGGAGAGTATTTGTTCGAATGTGAGAGTAATAGCGTGACTGCAGTTTGAAATCGCTAACTATAATTTTACAATGTTGCATTGCATGTTTGAAGTAATCTCCTCCGGCTAAAATGCACTTGTTGTACGGTTCCAACAATTTCTGGAAGGCCCCATGGAAGTGTGAGCGTGTCAATGACCTTCGACAGCCTCTGAGCTTAGGGAATGACCAAAAGTCACAGGGAGTAAGGCCTGGACTATAGGGAGGGTGGGGAACTATGCCCATCTTGGTCAAATAGTCTGTGACAAGGATGGAGTTGTGGACTGGTGCATTGTCCTGGTGAAAATACCACTGACCCTACTTCAAGAGTGCTGGCCTCGTCCCTAGGAATCTCTTCCTGACCTCCCTTAAAACCTCAATAAAGTGACCCTAACTCTAACCCTAACCCTTTGGCCAATCAACTCTGGTGTATTGACTTCCTTACTCCTCCCACACTCATCATCTCTCAGAGACTCCCTGCCTTCCTTAAATCTCTTATGCCACTCAAAAACTTATACTGGATTCATGCAAGATGCTCTAAAAGCCCTCTGAAGCATTTCATACGTTTCTGTGGCATATTTTCCAAGTTTAAAACAGAATTTTATTGCATATCGGTCTTCTAAAGTGTCCTCACGTCTAGATTGCATTTTTGAAATTCAACAGCTGTGACAATCAGGCTTTAGTAGGGTGTATTCGAATTCCTGCTGTAGCTGTTCATCTAAAGCTGAAATCATAAATATTGGTCAGTCATCTCATAAGATGTATAGCAATAACATACTGAATACTCAAGACAATTTTAATTGCCTGTACAAAAAAGTCTGGAAACTTATTGAATTCACCACATAATAATAAAACTAATAATAAACGACAAACAAATTCTGCAAATACAATATTGAGAACAATTAATAGGGCAATAATTTACAAATAGAAGTAAACATTAGTCATAAAACAATACTGACTTGACAAAGTAAATTATTGATGTCAACCTGTCTGGGACTATTACATGCCTTTTGCGTAGTTTCTTGAATATTTTTTGTAAACAAGTTATATGATATCAAGTATTTCTATCTAATACAAATAATTTCTCAGGGTTTAATGATTTCAAGAATTTCTATCTGATATTAATGATTATATGGTTTCTAGTAATCGTTTCTTTTTATTAACAGTCATTTGTTTACACATAGTTAGCTTACAACATTAGTGCGTCTTCTATATCTAGACTTTTCTGGGCCTCTCAACCCAGGGCCGTCTGTGCCCCTCCAGGAAAAAGCCGTGATATCGAGTTTCTCAACTCTCTGCTCACTGCTCTGTGTCTAGGGATTGAAAACTTCACCATTATATATTTTTGTACGCCCACGCATCGTGCGAATACTCTTCCATTCAGCACCCTACCCATGCAACTTACATGGTATTTCCGCTGTCTTTTGTTTACCGTATGACACAGGTGCATCCAGTTTTTAAAATCCACGACCAGTCAAAGGTCAATATATAACACTCTGCCCGGAGTGGTAGAAGCTTTTAGTGTTTTGACAATGAGTCAAATAGAAATATTTAATTATTTACAAGACCTGAAATCATTTAACTGTATTGATATAAAACTATCATAGTTAAATAGAATTACTTGAAAACGTAACTGAGTACAAACAATAAATAGCAAAACATGGAACTATCTAATTATGTGTAATCAACTCTGCTCTGTTTCGGTTTAAAATGATACGTATTAACTTTTCGTTTACAAATTATATACGATATATATCATAAAAAGGAGAAAACATTTAACTGTTTGCAATAAATGAACCCTGTCACGTTTTAAAAATATTAAAAAAACAAAAACACTTCATTTAGAAATTATACGTGTTAAGTAGATTTAGTATTCAATAACCATTTAGGGTTGATATGCCATTAAACCAAACCATGTTAATGCAAATAATTTACAGCTGTATGGCATAATGTATTCCTTAAGAATACGAATAAATTTAAACAAATCTTTTTGTTCTATAGATGAGTGCTTAACAGGTACTACCGATCCAGTCAGAATAGACCTGGGAGTAATGGGTACTCTACACTCCTCAGATCTCCAGAACTGAAACCTCGGCATCATATACAGCTTGATTTGATGCTAAAGACACCCTTATTTTGGGTGGGTCTTCGTCTATACCTGGGATATAGTCGGTGTCTTCTAAGCCCCGTGTTGTGGCCTTGTTAGGGGTCAGAAGGAATTGAGTTAAACAAATATATTAACAAAGAACAGTAATACAACATATACAAATGAGAGGTTACCAGCGAGACTGTTTCAGTCCGATTGCCAGGGCTGTCTGCTGGAATATTGCCTTCTGCTTAACAGCAGTACCTGCTGCTATTTATAGCTGGGAAAGTTCATACGTGCGTGGGTAAATTACCATAACACCCTCCTCCTAAGTATTAACTTCGCAGGAGTCTCAATATCTTTTTCTCTTTGGGTTAACGCCAATAAAGTCACTCATTTTCCTTTTCTTCTTTAAACGGGGACGTTTATTGCATTGGCGTGTCAAAAGTATTGTAAATGACATCTATTACTTCTTTCTCTACAGGAGGACCGCTGACAGCATCAACCAAAAGGGGTTTTTTGATTTGGTTCAAATGTCTCTTATTAATTAACTAGGAACTTTTAATCGTGTAGATCATATTTCCTACACTTTTTTCAATTGAATCCATTCTCCAGAAAGATTTATTATTATGAAACATCTGGAAAAAAACTTTCTCTCGGGGTTGGTAGCTTTTTGGGGGCACAGTATTTGTTCGTCCAGGTTTTGTTTGTTTGAGGAATTGCTTGTCGAACACAGACCTGATTTTACGCGCAAACATTACTTCGGCTGGGGTAAGGATGATGGTGTGTTGTCCTTGGGCGTAATTCTATATACCTGAAGGGACTGTTATAGGGATTTTCCTGTTGATATATCCCTAGCTCTCTTCAAGGTTCTTTTAAGCGTATCAACGAAGCGCTTGACCTGTCTATTGAACCCTGGGTGATATGGAGCGATCGTAATATGATTGATCTAGGTCACACAAAAATCCTTAAAGTCGCTGGACATAAATTATGTCCCATTGTCAGACTCTAGAAAATCGACTACCTCAAATCTGGCGAACAGTTCATGGAAGTTCATGGAAAAAATTGATTGCAAGTGGGATTTCTATATCTAAGGACTTCGAGCCATTTCGAAAAGCTATCTACCTCTATAACATAGTAGAATCCATCTAACAGACCTGGAAAATCTATATGTATTCGCGACTGTCGTCGGTTCGTTTTAGGCCAAGGACTATATTTGATTGCCTTTAGAGGATTTTACGATGTTTTTGATATCCTTATCCATGTTCAGCTCGTACACGTAACTGCGCATAAGGATTTTTATCCCTGTAATCCCTGGGTGGCCAGTATGGGAATCTTTCAGAATTCTCCTTTGTAGTGTAGAGGGAATGATGACTTGGTCACAATATAGCAGTAATTCATCACATAAGGAGAAAATATATAAAGTCTGTTCGTCTTTTCCCCAAATACTGGTTTTGGTTTGCCTGATTAACTCATCGTTTTAAGCTTCTTATTTGATTTGGTCGATAGTTACCGGGAGTTTCTTTACTGTGTTGTATAATGTGGTTTTAAATTCTTCTTCTATTCGAAGAGAAGCAGTCAGATTATCTTCAAGAGGTTCCCTGTGTTTCGATATTAATCTGGACAGTCCGTCGACATGACAGAGTTTTTTAGACAGTAGGAACTCCATTTTAAAGTTATAATTTAAGAGGATTGTTCCCCATCTGTGCAGTCTATTTGCCGTATACACAGGAAGTATTTTTTAGAATCGAAGGTGGTAAGTAATGGTTTATTGCCCGTTTGCAATGTCACGTGTCTACTGTGAATGTATCGGTGACATTAGTATGAAATTAATCCCTAACGACTCTTTCTTAATTTGGGAGTAGTTCTTTTCTGTAGGAAGAAGTGTTCTCGACGTGTAAGCAACTGGTGTTTGAGATCCATCCGGCATCTTGTGCAGAATACAAGTTCCAGTGCCATACGAACTGGTGTCGGTGGCCATTATAATGTCCTGGTCTGAGTTATATTGCACGAGAAACAAGTCCGACGTTAAGACTTCTTTTATTTTGACGAATGCTTCCTGGTATTCAAGTATCCAGTCCCTGTTTTTTTTTTCAGAAGTTCGTTTACAGGAACACGTAAGTTGTGTATATTAGGTATAAATACTTGGTAGTAGTTTGCCTCTCCAAAGAAACTTTGTAAGGAAGATACGTTTTTGGGAGCTGCCTTATCTTTGATTGTGGTAACCCGTTCTGGCTCTGGCCTTCTGCCATTCTTGTCAATAATGTGTCCCAAATATTAAATATTCTCCATAAAGAAGTCGCATTTGGATTCTTTTAATTGGAAATTGTACTCCTGGATTCGTGAGAAGACTTTATGAACGTGTTCCTTACGTTGTTCGTCTAAATATGTCATCCAAATATGCAACAGTGAAGTCAAGGTCACTCAGCATAGTGCCCTTTACGTATTGAATGATTTCTAGCGCAGCATTGACTCTAAACAGAAGACCTCCGAATTCGTACAACCCATGATGGATGTTGGTATTTGAAGACACGTATCACTGAGTTCCATATTTGAAAAAAAAAATTCGTCTGTTTAGTTTCGCAAACATTTCTCCTGCCCTTGGTAAAGGATAGTGATAGTCTTAAAGTGTAGCATTAAAATCAGTTGAGAAGTCGGTGCAGACCCGGTTCTCCTTTTTCACATAGACGGTCGGTGAAGCCCATTGACTGTACTCAATTTTTGACAAGATCTCGGTTCTTTTAAGTCTATCAAGTTCTTCATTTATTTCTGGTAAAGAGGCAAAGGGCGCTTTTTTTTAGAAACACTGGCTGGATGTTATCTTTTAACTCGAATTTTGCCGTCATCTTATACCAACCAAGGCCCCCAGAAGAAAACTCCCAGAAAATTTTCTTTTAATTCTTTTAATAAATTTTTTGCCTCTAAAAGGTTACATTTGTGATAAGTTCTCCTGCAAAATTGGTTTTCTACCTTGTCATGGACCTGGCCATTTTATTAGATCTTAACAAGGTTTATTTTCCCAACTTTTTTCGAGTGTGTAGATTTATGATTGTCAAATCTGACCCAGAATCCAACTGTAATTTTATATTTTTATTTAGGATTTGTACTCTCCCGTATTTCGTAATATTTAACCCATCTTGTTCATCTGATTTTGTGTTTTTTACGCAGCTATTAACCTTTTTTCTCGCTCGACAATGTAAGCTCTTGTGCCCGACACACCTAGAAATTTAGCACTTCTTTTTCCGGTAAGGGAAATCCTTATACCAATGTAGTGACCCACAACCGGAACACAGGTTAGGGGGAAAGTTGTCTTGTTTCTTTTTGTATTGGTTTGATTTAGAGGGAGAATTAGATTGTTTTTTTTTCTTTTGGCGTACCTCTCTTTTGTATGCTATGCCAGATTCCTCGATATTTTTCGAATCTGGGCGTACATTTATGACTCGCTGACAGTCTTCCACTTTTTGATGGAGAGTAAGGCTTGGCTCGTTTTCCAATTTATTCAGAACTCTACGTCTAATTTTAGCGTCTTAAGCTGAAATTAGTCCGTGACCAAATATCAGACACTTGAAATTATTCACTCTCAATTCTGATAGATTGAAATCAACGCAATGCTTGTTCACGACCGACGCAAATGTAGTATAATCTTCACTATCCTTTCTGGTTAAATTCATACACTTCCATCTCTTATGAAAGAGTGAAGGTTTAAGACTAAAAAGTTCTGTAAGAATTTAAACCGCTTCGGTAAATGTCAGTTCGCCTGTTTTACGGGGTAAAATTTAGTGTGATCAGTAGTGCCTAGCTTTCCAAGTAGTAGGCGAACCTGCAGTGAGTCTGCCCAATTCAACAATCTGGGGCGCATAAATCCGCAGAACTTCTAAAATAGGAGGCGAACGTTAATATCCTCGTCAGGGGAATATGAAAAATTGTTTATTGCGCCTCCGTTTCTATTCTGTGAGAACACATTTTTGTTTTCACTAATTTGACCCTTGTTTGTCAGTTCCAGCAAGTTTCTTTGCTCTTGATGAGTTTGAAGTAGAATTAAATCGAGTTTTTCTTATATGATTTCAGTTCGTTTTTGCTATGGGATCATTTCTTCAACTTGCTTTTGAAATTCAAGCCGTTCTTTTTCAGTTTCTTTGGCGTTTTAAGCCATTCCTTTTCCTTTTTTTAAAAAATTTCAAGCCGTTTTTTTTTTGTATATCCAACTGGAGTTGATCCATTCCTTTTTGCTTCTCAAGTTGGAACTTAGGAAAATCGAATATGGCGGATATAAACTCGTTTATGTTTTTCTGTGTATTTTTAGGACTAAGCCGGAGTAGAATTTAATTCATTTTTAATAGAAAAATCTTTAATTTCAAGGAATCATGAGTGTTTTTTTTAAAAGACATTTAATTGACGTAGTTTAGGGGCTCGCGTTCAAGTGCAGAGTAAGTTAGTTACACTTTTTTTTTTTTATTCGTTTTCCTATTCTGGATTGCAAAGTGCTGTTGAGTAGAATAAAGTGTGAGGAAAATAGAATATCTTGCGTCCAATGTTGAACCAATATTGATAATTTCTACTTAGTCCTTATGAGGTCCTCGAGGGTCCTTAAGGGTCCTAGTCACCAAGTTTTCATGGCCTTTTTAGGGGGCAGAAATTAAAGACATAAGATAATAATTGAGTTAAACGAATATATTAAGAAAGAACAGAAATTGAACATATACAAATGAGAGGGTTACTAGCAAGACAGTTTCGGTCCGACTGTCAGGAATGTCTTCTGGAATATTGCCTTCTACCAAAGAGCAGTACTTGTTGCTCTTCATAGCTGGGAGAATTCATGCATATGTGGGTAAATTATCATAACACTTCGATGACTGAACGGTCGACAATGTTAACAAAATCGTATTGATTACTATAAATTATGAAAGTTGCTTGTATTTACCCAAACCCTCTACCATAAACAGGACGTGATACAACGTCAATTTTATAGCGAGGTATTTCTTTTTGATATCAGAGTTTTTCTTCTCCTATATTGGCTGCCTTTTTGAACCCTGTCTACCCTACTATAGCCGGAGGGAGGGTAGACGGATTCATGATTTCTTAAGTGTATTTTCGCGAAGAGAAACTGTTTGGGATCAAACCTTATATAAATATCTAAGTTATTCCCCTTGAGGGATAGAAAGGGATTTGCTACCGGTAGATCGTGGATTATTGGATTTGGAGAGACCAGAAGAACGGGCACATGTATGAGAGGGAGAGAGAGACTTGAAAATGGACCATGACACATGGACACACATTTGACTGGTGCACACAAAGTTAAAACAGCTTTCCTGCTTACTAGACATATGTCTCTACTTTTTGGTTAGTAAACTTAATTGCTTAGTTGTATGCCCATGAGTTCGTCTCTTTCAGTTTTGTTTATATATTTCCTTTGTTTATAAAAATCTAACTGAAACACAAAGAACTTCGCCCAGGACTTGAAATAAGGTCACCAATTGCATTTTCTCTAACGATAACCTTACCCTTAGTATATTGTTTGTTTGTGATGTGTTGCTTCGAAGATATTTCAAATCAATTTAGTGTGAGCGTAGGATTGTCTAGTTTTAAATAATTAGCCTAAAATGTTTTTGTTATCATTTCGTTCTAATAAAATCTACGAAAGAAGTATAGACCTTGTTCAGTACCTAAAAAAACAAAAAAAACAAAAAAAAAAAAAAACGTTATATGAATCTGAAATCTAAAATCGATACAGTCTATGATTGAAAAAAAAATTACGCTATTTTTCTGTTGACAAACGAATAAAAAGTGTTTTTCGACGTAATTCATAGCGTTTTCTTTAGAGAAAGACCGAAATAAAGTGAGACAAACCTTTAGGCGGGAATTTCTTTTGTGCTGTTATCATGTTTAAATAGAACAGATCCAATTTCTAAACGGCCCTACCTCCGGCCAACAACTTTGAATTCCTAGACTGACGTTCTTACTTTCACTTTCGTTTTTATCTCAAGACCCATTGAGATCAAAGAAAGTCATCACTATTCACAGAATTATCACTATAACAGAGATTACAGTTAACATAATCAGTAGAAGATGAAGATAGTTAAAGGAAAAGAAAGATAAGAAAACGACAATAATAATAATAATAATAATAATAATAATAATAATAAGAAGAAGAAGAAGAAGAAGAAGAAGAAGAACGGATCAAATCCAAAAGTTAGACTATGAGAATCAAAAAAGAAAAAAACAAAAACTAGATAAATTGACCACTTAGTGTCTGGTTGGTCAATCCTAACGCTGACTGAATATAAAGAAAAACATGATAAAATAGAGCTTTATATTCATGGGAAAATATGTACATACTATGGATTACTAAAGTTGAAGAATGGTATTAAGACCGAAGTGAACCAATTACAGAAGCTAAAGAAGCTATTATTCTCTGGTTTGGTTTAGTAGGTTTTATGTCATATCAGGGTTATTTAATGACAAATCCATTTTTATACATATAAACAATTCTCTTTCAAACAATTCAGTTTAGCATAAGTACATTTTTTGTTTACTCACAGTTACATCCCGAAACAGGTCTATTTCAAACGATTCTGTTTAGCATAAGAACGCAGTTTGAATGTCCAAACAGTTATATTTTTAACAGTTTAAGTGTCAAAACGGTTCTATTTAAAACGATTCAGTTTAGCATAAGTACACAGTTTAGTTCTATTTCACCCATAGATAGGACCCTAGGAGCCATGGCTATAAAGCGGTAGTCCGCCTTCCTCAAAGCTCCAGCATTGTGGTCCTATGTTAGTCGCGGAGCCCAATGTGGTGTGACTACTAGTCATAGTACTTGTTGTGGCTATTGTGTTAGTGATTACCAGGTTAGCTTCCGGCTGTTTGATTTGGTCGAAAGATCCACGGAGGGAGTGTTGACACAATTCAGCTGGATCTTCTTCTAACGGTCAGGTAATATGAGTGGCTAGATTGTCTAGCAACTCAAAGAATAGAGAAAACCAGTTGTTTAACAACAACAACAACAACAACAACAACAATAAATCGTTTTTCATTGAAACACGTTTGTGAGACAATAAATAACAAACAAAAGAGGTTTGCTTTCCTGGCAAACAGAAGAAGAAAAAATATCGAGAGAGGAAAAGTGACGATGAGGTGCGGTTAGAGTAACACTAAAGTCTGGGACTTTTAATTTTTGTAACGTCTGAAGGCTGTTCAGAGTATTTCAAGTCTAGATGCTTCTTTGGAAGTCTTGAGTTTTTTTCTTGTTCCCTTTTTCTAATCATCTCTGAGGATTCGTTTAATTATCCCATTTTTTATTGATCAATATCTGGACTAAAAATGTTTTCTGATTGGTTGTCCAATAAGAGACAATTAGAAATCCTATTCCAATTGGTCAGCCAATCCTAGTTCAGGATTCAATCTTACAGGTATAGGGAAAACCCTTTTATATATGCTTTGACCAATGGGAATTGGTTTAGTGCCATGGGGTTGAACAAAGAAATTCTCAGCTTCACATGACTGAATGAGTCATGCTCAACTCACCTTTATTTAGGTTGGAGCAAAATTAAATCTCCTTTTTGACATTTACCTTCAAGATAAAGACTAGAAAAATAGATTTTACGAAATGACCCGTTTCATCATTGTGATTGATTACAACCAAAAAATTAAATAAATTTGCTATCCTTCAAAATCAAAAACAATTGTCTCGCACTTAACTGACCTTTAAAATCGAAAACGATTGTCTCGCACTTAACTGACCTTTAGAAACGATCAAACAACTTTTTAAGTCATATAAGCCTTGACCAAAAAGATACTTATTTTAAGGATCTTTGTTTTTGTTTTTGATATATATATATATATATATATATATATATATTCTTTAAGAAAAAAACCAAAGACAGGTTACTTTAGGATTATAAATTTATTTCTATCCTGTTTTGTGTTTCTGATGTAAACCAAAAGCACGAAGAAAAATATAACAGGATTTCTTCAGATCTTATGGATAAAATAAATCAGAATAGACACGGGGGGTGGCTTTGGGGTGAAGAGTTATCTCTGCGTTTTTTCACTTCCGCTTTTTTTATTTGTTTATTCGTTTTATTTATTTTTATTTATTTTATTTTATTGTCGGTTGGAATTATTGTAATTTAACTTTTTTATTTTTCAGCTATTTATTTTCATTTTAGTTAAGTTCGATAATTAATTTTTTTAATGTTTTTTTTTTTGCATAATAACTTTTTTGTCAGGGAAATATTAATACTTATATTAATTTCAAGTCTATTTCCTCAGTTACCTATTTTTTGTCGTGTACGTATATCAGATATGTTTTTTTTCTTAAAGAAAGTATTGCTCTGTAATATTAATTACATTGAGCTCTCTACCAGGAAAATTTAAATGTTCAGTTTTTGAATGATTTTCTTGTCCTGAAGGAATTACTCCCAACTCTGGTTTAACTGGACGGAATAATGCATATATATATATATATATATATATATATATATATATATATCAATTAGAATATATTTCATAAATTCTAATTTTTACGTGTTAAGTAAATACTCAACCGCACGTCGTATCACAGCATTACAAGAGTCTCACCAACAGATTATTTAGTGTCATAACCAGAAAACTTGTTGAGGAAGTCTTACGCTTCTGCTGTAATGCAGTCGGTGTATTCTGTAGACCAAGCTGACTGAGCTAACTATTCTCTGGGACTTCGCTATCCAAAGAGATAGAAAAATAAAGAGCAATAGACCAGATATTGTGGTTGACGACTATAAAAGAAAAAAAACGCCTTTTAATTAATCTGCTAGTGCCAACAGATGA
This sequence comes from Sepioteuthis lessoniana, assembly GCA_963585895.1. Taxonomy (NCBI): domain Eukaryota; kingdom Metazoa; phylum Mollusca; class Cephalopoda; order Myopsida; family Loliginidae; genus Sepioteuthis; species Sepioteuthis lessoniana. Next base: position 15,714,810 of record OY757914.1, on the reverse strand, counting down.
TAATATATCAGTCAAAGAATAAATTAAATTAGCAAATAAGAATATATGAAAATAAAAGAAATTAAAAAGATATCATCATGGCTGTAATAGCAGCTGCACTGGGAATAATCAAGAAATAGGACAGATACACACATTAACAAGATGCCTGGCAGCTCTAGCCTTAAGAAAATACAATAAATTGCACTTTGCGGAACTGCTAGTCTCCATAACTAAGTAAAGTTGGCAACTTTAGTCGAAGGCGAACCGAAGGCTCCCCTTTCAATAGCTACTGCACTGAGGTGTTGGAGAGGGCACTACTCCTTCCCCTGGATTGCTCCACTTTACCCTAGATAGGTACCTTAATTACCATTTTAAAAGTCTTTGGTATGAACCAAACTGGGAATGAACCCCGGTCTCCCTGACCATTGGTGAACACTCAACCCAAACAAAAAATAGTGTGCATATAATTATATAATCCATAATTTTCTTCAGACAAGCTCCTACTGAAGGATTGCAAGAAACTAAATGCGGACACCATCAAACAAGTGGAAAAGAAGGAAGAACTAAGAGAGTGCATCAGAAGAACGAGAAAACTTTAAAAAAAACCCTCAGCAAGAGGAATCTCACCAAATAAATGAACATCTGGAGGAGTTCCTCTTGTTAGATACGCGGGATAATTCTTAAAATGGACAAGGGAAGAACTCACTCAAATGGACCAATAAAGTTGATAATTATCCACAAGAGAGATGACGTTGACAGAATATATGAGTCGAGAAAAGAAGATGGAAGAAGCGGATCCATTGAATCTCTTTTACAGCAGCTCAAAACAACGCTAAAAGAAACACATAGACCTAATGTGTAGAGTGCTCGCCAGTGGTCCGGGAAACCAGTGTAACACTATTTTTGTGTTACAAGTTGACTGGTGATATTAAATTAGATACTTAGGACTAATTGGATAATTTGTTGAAGATTAGATATAGTCTTTTGGTAAGGTAGTGTAGAAAAATATAATGATAATGTACGCCGTGCGTGAAAGTGGGTCACAGTGACAAGGACACCCGAATTGTTGACTGACGGGATAAAACGGCCGATCTGGGCTTTGATCTGTGTTTTGATTGAAGGTTTAGAAACAAGCAAAATTCTATTTCATATTCTAATGTCAGCTGAGTGCAAATGTACGGAAATTTACGACTAAACGCCGACACAACCCCATTAAAACAATATTAGAATATTATCAGGTGGGTAACCAATCAAAGAAAAGCGGGGCGGAGATTCACCCCTGCATAAGACGTGTAATGCAGGGCCATAGTTTTTGATTGGCTGTCCTGTTAAACACGGGCCTCGACGATTGCGCTCTGGGGCCATTGGTCCAGTGTTTTTATTGGCTGGCCAATCAGAGCCATGTATTCAGGGGTCTGGACCCCCATAAAAGAAGATTCCGAAAAAAGTTGTTAAAAGAGATTGAAAGCTGGTTCCGCAGACGAAATGTAACATATTTCGGCCCCCCCCGACCGAGATGCACCTGTGTAAATAACTGGTGCATCCGGTCGAAGATATCGGGGTATCACCTTGACCTGTGGACGGGTTGAATTCGGTGCAATTGCAACGCCCACAGGAAGCAGGTGGATGTCAAGCAATTATATAACCAGGTGCCACCGACGGTTTGAGTTAGTTGGAGTTCGAGTTGCAATTCGTGGCAGTGAGAACCAGCTCCAGACAGTGGGCTTGCGGCCCTTAGTGACCCCCGGTTGAGCAGCCCAGCAGAATGAGAAAGAAGTGCTGCTATAGTCAGAGGAACTAGGGGTCAATATGTTGCAGTCTGTCCCGTCTCCAACTCACCTCTCACAGATAACAAATATCAAAACTTTCGCAACCCTTTCGAGGATAAAGTGTGTGAGGTATATTTTTCTAAAGAAGAGTGTTCGTTCGTCATTATTGTTGATTATGTTTCCACATGTATATGCATACGTATAGTTGTATCACGGCTATACAACAGGAAGACTAAAAGCCCTTGCCACCCTCTTCGCCACCACTGCCGCTTTACCCAGAATCCTCAACTTGACCGTCCCTAGCAACATTGGTTGGCTCAAAACGGACTCAGTGCTAGCTGTTGTCGCCAGTCAACTAATCACCGAACTAAAGGCCCTTGATGTTGTTTTACATTACTTTTTTAATCATTGTATAATAAATAAATGTTAATTACAACTGATAACAAGCGTACCTGACGTATTGGTTGACCAGCTAACATAACTGGTAAAGTTGGCTGTCTTCCGACCCAACCTGAACCAAGAAACGTCCGTATCAGCTTTTCCCCAACTTTCCTGTGGGGGCGAACAACGCAACGTGGACACGGAAATCCGGACTAGTAGATCCACCAGAAACTTCGACCTATAAGTGGCTCGCAGTGCGGTATGCTCTTATAGGACCACACCAGGGTTCAATCCCAGGTCGAGTCATAGCAAAGACTCCAAAAATGGTACTTGATATCTCCTTGCTTAACAATCAGCTTAATGAGGTAAGGATCAAGGGTAAAATGGAGCAATCCAGGTGATAGAGTAGTCCCCGATCCTACACCACGGTGCAGTAGCTATTGAAAAGAGAACCTTCGGGTCACCCTCGATTATGGTCGCCAACTTTACTTACGTTAAAGTGAAAATCGACAATACAAAACACTAAGTAAGAAAGTAGGTTACGTGGAGAAAGAGACAGAACGGTTTATCATATAGATAAATACAGTAAATAAGCAAAAGAGAAATAAAGGCTATATATGACTGCGTAGGAAAGGTGATCCAAATAGATTTGCAAATAAACTAAAATTTGACCATCCTACACAATGTAATATGTGAAAACCAGAATCAGCCCCAAAATAGTGTCGCACCAGATTCTTTGCGATTTTTAGATACAAACAGATCCCTTAATCCAGGCCAGAAGACAAAACTCAAGTTGTTTGGAAAAACTTGTCATTTAGTGGATTTTGCTCTTCTAACGGACCATAGATTGAAGATTAAAAAAAAGCGATAAAATAGCAAAATGTTTGGACCTTGCCAAAGAGAGAAAAAAAACTGTGGATCATTGAAGTGGGGGCGCTTTGAAAAGGATTTAAATAAAAAGATTAGAAGAATTGTAAATCCAAAGAAGATTCGACATCTTGCAGATCACAGCATTATTGGGATCAGCAAAATTACTGAGAAGAGTCCTGGAGACCTAAGTAGAGTTGGTGTCACTCATCCCCCAGTGAAAGAATAGCAGCTAACGCTGGTGTGAAAAACTCGAAAGAAGCGAAATAATAATAATAATAATGATAAAATAAAGCAAAGTTGGCAACCATAGTCGAGGGTGACCCGAAGGCTCACTTTTCAATAGTTACAACTTTGAAGTGTAGGGAAGGGCGCCACTCCTTTCCAGGATTGATTGTTGATCCATATCTTACAATGTGAGTGTTAAACAAGGAAGCATCAAGTACCATTTTTTGAGTCTTTGGTATGACTCGACCTCTGATTGAACCCCCGTCAATCGGGCCATTGGTGAACACTGTAGCTGCTTGGCCAATAAAAATGATAATAATAACAATAAAATTCAAACAATCGGAAACAAAGGAAACTAAAACTATTTTTAAGTAAAATATGGGAAGGGAAAAAAGCATAAAAGAAAGGCTAAATAACAAAGATTCGAAGAAGTCTTTGAGGCGATAATACACTTGGAATCGCTCAGAGCAACAGTAAAAAAAGATGATGGCATACATGGATTCTGGTTTTAAAAATTCAAGTACGTCCACAACAGACTGACTCTTGAGGTGAGTAGATACTCAGAAGAAACAAATACACCCAAATGAATGACTAAGGGAAGACCTCACTGATCTTGAAAGATTCCAAAAAGGAACCATCCCTAGCAACAATAGATCGATAACGTATCTACCACTGATGTGGAAAATCTTATATTATTCGCTTGTAAGCTGCTGTCCAATAGGGACCAAGAGGAACAGGTGATCTACTGTACATTGATCTGCTCATTCTCAAGGGGTGGGGCAAAACAAGACTGAAAAATGAAGCTATGGCGTGTATTGAAAACACAAAGAAATCCACAAAAACTGGAAAGTGGAATTGACAGAATGAGAAAAAACATTGGATGATGTGAAGATCCAAAGAGGCATCTTCCAAGAAGATACACTTTCACCATTACTATTTGTAATAGCAATGATGCCAGTTAATCACATACTTAGAAAATGCACAGGAGGCTACAAATTTACTAACTCACAAGAAAAAGAATTAATCACCTCATGTACATGGTCGACATCAAACTGTTTTCAAAAGTGATAAAGAATCGGAAACTGAAATAAAACCAATTAGATTATACAGTCAGGATATAGGAAGGGAATTCGGGACAGGAAAATGTGTCATGCTAATAATGAGATGCGAAAAAAGACAAATAACGGAAGGAACAGGACAACCAAATCTAGAAAGAATCAGAACGGTCGGAGGAAAACAACAAGTACTTGCGAATATTGGAAAGGGACACCATAAAACAAGCTGATATGAAAGGAAAAAAACGAGTATCTCAGATCAATGAGAAAACTTTCCATAACCAAACTCTGCCGCAGGAATTACATCAAAGGGATAAACACCTTTGAGATCTTTCTTAAAATAGACTAAAGAAAAACGTAAACAAATGGACCAATAGACAAGAAAAGCGATGCACAAGATCTTAAATCTGAGATATGACATCTGAGATATGACATAAACAGACTATATGCTTCAAGAAAAGAAGGAGGTAGAGGACTTATCAGCACTGAAGATAGCGTCGATGCATCAATATGGTAACTTTTTTACTGCATTAAAAAAAGATAAAAAAGACTATTCATAGGGACCATAAACAGCATGACAACACGAAGATTAACAGAACAACAACTAGAAAACAGAAATGGGAAGAAAAACAACTGTGAGGATATTTTAAGCGACAAACTGACGAAATCTCATAGAAAAGGACCTGGATATAACTAAAAAAGAGAAACTTAAAAGCGAAACTGTATCTCTTCTGAAAGCAGCACAAAACAACGCTATAAGGACCAATTATGTGAAAGCAGAAATAGATCAGATGCAACAGAATAGCAAGTGTAGATTACGTGGTGATAGAGACAAAATGAATAACAACATAATAAGCGAATCCAGCAAACTAGCACAAAAGGAGTGGAAGAATAGACACGGCTGGGTGGGAAAAGTTATCCCCGAGGAATTGTGCAACAAATTCGTCAATAATACCAAATTGTATATGCACAAACTATAATCCATCCTGGAGAATGGGACGCACAGAATTCTTTGGGATTTTGAGATATAAACAGATCCTTTAATCCTGGTCAGAAGAACAGACGTAGTGATAATTTAAAAAATTAGAGAACCTGCCGTATATTGGACTTTGCTGGTTATGAATTAAATATGACCATTACTCTCAGACAAGTATGACTTTGGTATTAAATAATCTATAAAAATTGATATGCTATTAAACAAAGAATCCAAACGAGACCAAACCTATCGTAGTAACTATCGGTTTTCATAGAATTCCGAGTGACTCCATGTCTCCTTAACTCATGAAGAATCTTCGAAGTATTCGAACTGATCTCGGCTTTTTTTCTGTTCCGTTCAGTCTCAATTCTTTTTCGTAAATTTATATTTTTAAAGTAAGCAGTGTGTTTTTATATAAGACTTAAAAAAACTACTATAGCAAAAAATACGTGTTTAAATCAAAAGTAATGTTTGTGTTTTCTATGGAGAAGGTACTGTAAATGTCAAAAGTTATTTGCTTTATATTATGCAGGAGATTTCAAATCTGATCGAACCGAATCATTCATACTATTAAAGTTGATAGCGATCAAATGAATACATTATTTGAGAATCATTATATTTATATATTTCAGAGAGATAGTCGGCTGATTGGTTGGTTGTTTGTCTCATGGCGCATCAAGCCTTTTCGGGTCATTTAACACTGAATTAAATTTCAAATAATTCAGTTTAGTATTAGCATAGATTTTTGTTTGTCAAAAGAGATCAGTTAAATGCCAATTTCTCTTTCAAACATTTCTGTTAAGCATAAGTACGCAGTTTCAATGTCAAAACATTTCTATTTCCAACAATTCTGTTTAGGATTAGTACACAATTTAGTTCTATTCCACCCATAGATAGGACCCTTTCAGGTACTTCCAGAATGGACCAGGGAGCGATCACAATGAAGGGGTACTCCGCATCCCCAAAAGCTTCAGTATTATAGGAGGATGACCATCAGATTGTTTAGTGCCATATCCAAGACACTTGTTGTGTGGGGATCTTACCCCTCTGCAGAGGTGTAATCCGTGTATTCTGCAGTCCCAGAATCGGGAGATAGTCTACATGCTAAGAGTATCCAAAACCCGACCATCAGTTAGTTCATGAATAGACTTACGGTCAAGTCACTCTGAAAATACTGATATCTTCTTGATAATTAAAGTTAAGCAACTGTGAGCCTTTCCTGTTCTTAGGAGAGTACTTATTTACAACACGTACAGTAAGCAATCAACAAACTCACGGCAAGATTAAGGAAAATTTTATAAATAACAGCTGGCTTATGATATTTTTACCAAGGTAATTTTTTTTCAATACAAGTATTTACCCAACACGTTTGCTACGGGCAAGATCTGACATAATGTAATTTTTAAAGCGAAGAACAGCTGGTTTTGAGTTCAGAAAAAAACCCAAAGAAACAACTCCTCCTAAAAATTTACCTCCAACACCACTAACACCATCATCATCATCATCAACAACAACAACAACAACTGTACTCTGCTTTAACAAAATGATGTGAAAATCTTTTATTTTTACGGGAGATTCGTAATTCTTAAAAGACAAGACATTTTTATTACTGAAGTTTTAGCCTTCTAGGTATTGATAGTCTTCTACAGTGCTCATTGAAGCGATATCTTTCACCTAATGAATGAGACCGCCCTTCTATTTACCCATTACATTTTAAAAGTGTGAAAGTGTGTTTGGTATCAATGGTAATTGCTTCGCTTGGTACAGTCACCTAAGAATTGGTCGAAGGACTGTAGAACTTGGAAATAAGTGAAAAAGAAGAGACCATTAAAACTACAGCATTGCTGAGATTGGCTAGAATAATGAGAAGAGTCCTGAAGACTTGAAGATAGGTGCTGTCAGTCAGACTCAACTGGAAAACCATCAGCTTATGGTAGTATGAAAAAATCTCAAATGAGTATAATAATAATAATAATAATAATAATAATAATAATAATGCTAGTTTTCAGACTGCAAGCCAAAGGCTTTCCGATCAAGTTAGAACTATAATAAAAAAGGATGGTTTTCTGACCTTGAAATACTAGAAATACACCAGAAAACAGACGCAAGATAATACTATTCCAAATACATCAAGTGGCACCAACCAAAAACAACATAGCAGAAATGAACTGCCAATTCATGAAAATGAAGACAACACAGTACCAAGTAATCCAACACAAACACTATCACAAGAACAACAGACAAATCTAGAAAACCCAAATAGAATTATGAACAGTGTGAAGACCACCCTCCCATCATTAAGAAACATAGATTGGAGAACACTTGAAACAGAAACTAACAGAATAAATCAAATGCTACAATTTATTTTGGTGAAACAACATCTTTATTGGAAAAAAATTAATATGATTCTTAAAATCATTTTGATGTTTCACCAAAATAAGTTATAGCTAAAATGTAATGGAGACAACGTAACGTTATACAAACGAGGATCCATGAATGGCACATATTTTCCCTCTTGATATATATATATATATATATATATATATATGTTTTCCCGATGTAATGGTTACCGTTGTTTGGAAATGATATGAATCCAATTATTCTCATTCCAGCTATGAGGCATCAAGTATAATTTTTTGAGTTATTGGTATGTCTCTGACATTGGCATGATGGTTCAATCCCAGATCAAGTCATACCAAAGACTCAAAAAAAGGTACTTGGTAATTCCTTGCTTTACACTCAGCATCATGAGGTACGAATCAAAGATAAAGTGGAACAATCCAGGGAAAGGAGAAACGCCCTCCCCTACACTTTGATGTTGTAGCTATCGAATCTTCGAATCACCTTCGACTACGGGCGCCAACTTTTTTTACTTTTGGAATAACGTTTGCTTTGGTTTAATTTACTTTCTTTGTTTAACAGCAGGTCATCTTTCGTGGGTTATTTAATCCCGAAGCAACCGCTGTAGAGGAACAGTATTATTTATTGTAATGTCGACATCCAACACGTTACCCACTACACTATGAAGACTCCTTCTTGAGGTTAGGGTTTCTATACCTAATATCCACGAATATTCAAGTGTTCCAGGTCCGAGGCTAGAATGGGGATAGGTGTTTGTTAATTTGGGTGTGCTGAATTCAAATTTATAAATAGTTTTGCTCTGTCACCTCTAGTTTTCTGGCTTTTAAATAGTCTCATTTTAGTATAAACAGAGAATATATGTCCATATTTCAAGAGTTGCAGCAGCTTATACCTGATAAAACAGGATAGATAAAGAACACTGATTGCATTAATATACTTGAATGACACAATTACCACAGACAGTCAAAAGTGTGTTTTCTTAGAAGATCTGGTGTATTCTGCATCCGGGATGTCACACAAGAGCATCCAGCAGAAGTCTCCCATCATGCCGGGGTTCCATTTGCCTTGATAGTTGCTTTCCATCTTCGTAATGTCTTGGTGGAATCTTTCTCCAAGCTTATCACTCACTGCTCCAAGGTTTGGCGGGAAGAAGTTGAGGTGGGAATGGAGAAAATGAATCTTGAGTGACATTCGGCACCCCATATCCTCGTAAGTCTTTAGCAAGTTCTCAATACAGGCTTGGTAATCTGGTACGCATGTGTTACCAAGGAAGCCACTACAGACTGACTTGAATGTTTCCCATGCTCTCAGTTCCTTTAAGTTAAGAAGCTCCTCAAAATCAGTATCCTTCAGCACTTCTCGAGTCTGAGGTCAAACAAAGATGCTTTCTTTGAGCTTAGCAGGACTAAGACCTAAGAACACAGTAGACAAGTGTTGGAAGGCAGCACCATTTTTGTGCAACGCCTTCATGAAATTCTTCATCAAACCAAGCTTGATGTGAAGAGGAGGAAGAAACACCTTATTCATGTCCACTAGAGGATTCTCCTTGAGGCTGTGTTCACCAGGAACAAAAGTGCTTCTAGACCCCCAGTCTTTCTGCTTGTAATGCGGGGATACAGCTCGACTATCCCAGAGACAGAGAAAACAAGAGTACTTTATGAAGCCCGCTTGCATACCCATAAGAAGACCAATGACCTTATTTGCTCCGATTCCTGAAACTGGTGATCCTTACATCTTCCTGGACTAGGTTCCACTGTTTAAGCCGAGAAGCCAAGCGCTCTGACTGCTGTTTTGATAGATACAAATTACGAGCAAGATCATGCAGGTCTTCTTGCTTGATTCAGTGTGGCTCATTGCATGATTCAGTGTGGCTTGTTCCTGAATATGTAAACTCAATATTGACTCGGCAGAATCCTCTCTTGAAGGCATTTCTTCATCTGATGAGGAAAGAAGATCCTTATTTACTGGAGGTGTGGGTACAGGAAGATCATCTGAATGGGGAACGGGTCTCATAGCAGATCGAAGGTAGGGATATTTGATCTTTTTCCTAGAAGATGCATTGAAACCAGTTATATTAGTTAAACAAAAATAACAATCATCTGCGTGGTTTCGCGGCTCTCTCCAAACCATCGGGACTGCAAAGTTGAAATCCGCTTTCTTGCCAGTTTCGTGCAGTTAGTCCATTGTAGCAGGGTTTACAACAGATGTGTGGAGCCCAAGACTTGTCCTGATCACCAATTTTACAGTCAAAATAGTGAAAGTAGGCGTTTCTGAGGAGGGAAGTGATGGTTTGACGCTGTGCAACTTTTGTGAAGTCCCCACACGCGTAGCAGAAAGAATTAGCCTTGTTGAGGCATCCTCGACATTTTGACGTGCTTGAAGACATTGGAGAATCTGAAAATATAACAAAGTAAAACTAAATGTGCATTTGAAAATGTAATACTAATATTTAGTAATCCAAAAGATGTGTAACACGATAGTTGAGGGACACCAAGCTCCTGCGCCGCATGCGAGACAATCTCTTCCAATGATTGCCAGAGTGTGGTTTGAGACAAGCTGCCTTAACTGTCAAAATCCGTCTTGATATATAACTATATATATATATATATATATATATATATATATATATAATGTAATGCTATCACTTACATTTAGTGCATAATAACTAAAAAATAAGCCATGAGTCTCACAATATTAGAATTAACCATGGATTCATATACGCCTTTATGCACCGTATATGCACAAAATGCACACTATGTATATCTAAAAAACTAGATTGATGAGTAAAAACGGATTTCAAATTTGAATTCCGCACCCTCAAATTAGGTAAAAACGTGTATTTTTGTGCTTGCCTCAATTTCTTTGTAAACTGGTGTAATTTTCTCTCTTCTCTATTATAATGAACTGTTAAAGCCACAGTCATTTTGAAAGATATTTTATTACTCTGGGAGAAGTTTCATATGCTGAAGACATCTATCTATCTATCTATCTATCTATCTAAAATTGTTTAAAATGTTTTATCATAAATCGAGAAAGTGAAAATACCGGCCAGTAGTATAGGATGAAATCTAAAATGAATGTATATATATTTACCCTTTAGTCGTAGTCACATTACTGCCAGTTTCATGTACTTAAAAAATTACTACTAAAGATTGTATGAAACTAGTAGTAATGAGACCGCCACAGAGAGGTGAGTTTTCATTAATCCATTTTAGGTTCTATCTATCTATCTATCTATCTATCTATCTATCTATCTATCTATCTATCTATCTATGTCTCATTCATCCTTTATTTCCCCCCTCTCTCTCTCCCTGTCTTTCTTTTCCGCTCTCTCTCTCTCTCGTCTCGTCTCTCTCTCTCTCTCTCTCTATATATATATATATATATATATATATATATATATATATATATATATATGGGGGTGTAGTGTCTAACATGCTGAACAGTGACATCATAAGTAAACGAGTAAGAACTGCAGAGGATCGATGAACCCTCTTATCCAACCAGCGATGAATGAAATACTACTAGTTGTTCTTCTATAAGGTTGGCTGTAGCATTAAATAATCTACGACTACTGATGCACCATTGAACAAAGAAATTAAACCACACACACACACACACACATATATATATATATATATATATATGGAGAGAAAGAAGGTAGAATAACGTGGTCGAATGTAGGGGAAATTACACAATAAAAGTTTAAGAAAAGAGAGGAAAATTTTTAAACAAAGATTAAAAAAAAAATCTAAACAATGAATTCTTTAAAAAAATTTAATATCTGCGATTTAAAAGTTAATGAACAATGCAAGAAAATTTTAGGGGATAAAATGTTTTTGGAAGGTTTGATTTATCGCAAATTTCTTTTCGGTGTTAGAGTTCCTAAAGAGGTTTATAATCATATCTTGATGTGTTTCTTGAATTGATGTAGAGTTAGACATTTTATGTCTTTCCATTCCAGAGAATACATTACCTCTGTTAAAGTCATGGCTTCTTAGGCAGATATGTTGTTCCACTCAGTGAAGTTTCTTAAGATGTAGAGAGTTAATTGTCTCTGTTTCTGTCTCTTTCTCTGTCTCCGTCTCTCTCTCTCTATATATATATATACATATATATATATATATATATATAGACCGAGAGATAGAGACAATGAGACAGAGACACGATGTTAAATGTTTCTCACTTGATGACTGACTTCATGAAACTTCGAAGCGTGAATAATTTAATAACTAAAATATTCAGTTATCGTAATTTTTCTTCAACACTTTCATTTCGTTATAACTTTCCTGTATTGAACTTTGTAATAGTTTTGAATTTGATCAAATTGTCTATGTAACATTTTAAATCAACCTTTAATATATATATATATATATATATATATATATATATATATATATATATATATATATATTAGTCTGTAAATTTGTAAAAGGAGATCGGTAAGACAGAATGATGTTCAATGTCATGAAGGACAGTTAAAGATGACTACCAACACAAAAAAGACATGCTATTGTAAATAACATTGAAAGCCACTGGTGATATTTTCACTTGATCAGATCACATCTCCCGAACGTAAACTTCTTCTCTCAAGTCCCCACTCTAGCGAATTATAATACCACTAATAATAATAAGCAGCCGAATAGCGGCTGACCACACTGATGGAAAGTGAAAAGAGTGATAAGTGCTTAGATGTTGCTTGAGAAATGAAAAAAGTAAGGACCATGAAAGTGTGTTTGGTATCAATGGTAATTGCTTCTCTCGGTACAGTCCCCTAAGAATTGGTCAAAAAACTGTAGGACTTGGAAATTAGAGAACAAGAAGAGACCATCCAAACTACAGCATTGCTGAGATTGGCTAGAATAATGAGAGGAGTCCTGAAGACTTGAAGATAGGTGCTGTCAGTCAGACTCAACTGGAAAACCATCAGCTTATGGTAGTATGAAAAAATTCCAAATGAGTAAAATAATAATAATAATAATGATACTGGACCTGGGTAAGAAAAGGAAACCTTGAGAGAGAAACGGAATCCCTCCTAATAGCAGCACAGGACAACGCCATAAGAACCAGTCATATCAAAGCGAGAATAGATAAGATGCAACAAAACCGTAAATGTAGGCTATGCGGTGACAGTGACGAAACGATCAATCATATAATAAGCGAAAGCAGCAAATTTGAACAGAAGGAGTATAGGGCGAGACACGACTGGGTCAGCAAAGTGATCCACTGGGAAATGTGCAGGAAATTTCAATTCGACCATACAAACAAATGGTATATGCACAACCCAGCACCTGTCAGAGAAAATGATACGCATAAACTCTTATGGGACTTTAACATATAAACGGATCATCTAATTCCGGCAAGAAGACCAGACCTAATAATAATCAACAAAAAAAAAAAAAAAAAAAAAGAAAAAGAAAAGAGAATTTGCAAAATTGTCGACTTTGCTGTCCCGGCTGACTACAGAATAAATCTGAAGGATAAGTACCTCGACCTTGCTAGAGAATTGAAAAAGCTGTTAAACATAAAGGTAACGATTGTGGCAATTGTGATTGGCGCGTAAGGCACAATAACTGAAGGGTTATTAAAAGGCCTGGAGGACTTGGAAGTTGGCTGATGGGTAGAGACTATCCAAACGACAGCATTGCTAAGAACGTCCAGAATCCTGAGACGAGTCCTGGAGACTTGAGGAGACTTGCTGTCACTCAGACTCCAGTGAAAAACCATCAGCTAACACTGATGTGAAAAACTCAAAAGGAGTAAATAGTAATAATAATAATAATGACTATGCATAAGGCATTACATCCCAGAGACGACGTTGACAGACTATATGTATTAAGAAAGGAGGGAGGAAGAGGACTTGCTAGCATTAAAGACAGCGTTGACGCGTCGATATAACGACAAGAAGATTACATAGAAAAACTTGAAGAAGGACTGATTTCAGACATCAGAAACGATACTAACTACACGATGGACAACAGAATGACAATAACTAGGAAACAAAAATGGGAAGACAAACAACTATATGGGCGTTTTAAACGACTAATGAACATCTCACACGAGAAAACCTGGACGTGGCTGAGAAAAGGAAACCCTATGAAGGAAATAGAATCTCTCCTAATAGCAGCACAAAACAACACAATAAGAACCAATTATATCAAAACGAGACTTGATAAAATTCGACAAAATAGCAAATGTAGGTTATGTGGTGAAAGAGACGAAACGATCAATCACATAATAAACGAATGCACCAAGTTAGTACGGAAGGATTATAAGACTAGACTCGAATGGGTGGGCAAGGTGATCCACTGGGAGATGTGCAAAAAATTTAAATTTGACCATACGAACAAATGGTATATGCATAACTCAGCGTTTGTCCTAGAAAATGAAGCATATAAACTCCTATGGGACTTTGACATACAAACGGATCACCTAATCTTGGCCAGAAGACTAGACCTTATAATAAAAAAAAAGAAAAAAGAGAACTTGCAAAATTGTGAACTTTGCTGTCCGGCTGACCACATAATAAAACTGAAAGAATGTGAAAAGAAGGGTGAGTACCTCAGCCTTGCTTGGGAATTGAAAAAAACTATGGAACATGAAGGTGACAATTATACTAACTGTAATTGGTGTTTTTGGTAAAGAACTATTAAAAGGACTGGAGGACTTAGAAGTTGGAGGACGAGTGGAGACCATCCAAACTACAGCATTATTGAGAACGGCCAGAATACTGAGAAGAGTCCCGGAGACTTGACTAGACTTGTTGTGTCTCAAATTCAAGTGAAAAAACATCAGCTAAAACTGATATGAAAAACCCTCAAGGAGTAAAAAATGGTAATATAACTGATCACAACATCTGCCCAGGAAAATTAGACGCACAAATTCCTCTGGAGTTTTGAGATAGAAACGGATCACCAAATCTCGACCAGAAGACCAGACTGAGTGATAATCAACAAAAAAAAAGAGAACTTTCAGAATTGTGGACTACGCTGGCCCGGCTGACCACAAAGTAAAACTGAAAGAAGTGAAAAGAAGGATAAGTACCTCGACCTTGCTAGAAATTGAAAAAAAACTGTGGAACATGAAAGTGACGTTTATACCATTTATAATTAGTGCTCTTGGTACAATCACCAAAGGATTATTAAAGGGACTGGAGGACATGGAAATAAAAGGACAAGTGTAGACCCTCCAATACAGCATTTTTGAAATCGGCCAGAATACTGAGAAGTGTCCTGGAGACTTGAGGTGATGTGAAAAACTTAAAAGTGTAACAATTATAACGGAAGGAATAGAATTGCTGAATCAGGAAAGCGCCAGATTTGGAAGAATATTGTATAGCCATGACTAACTATACAAACACATATGCATGCGAAATCATAACAACAACACAATAAAGACGAGCGACACAGTCTTTTAGAAAAAATATACCTCTCACTTTATTTGAAAGGTTGTGTGTGAGAGGGAGTTAGAGACCGAACAGAACTGCCACATACTGACCTCCCCACTGTTATGGCCATCAGCGTTATGTCTTTTTCGTTCTCCAGGGTTGCTCAACCGGAGGCCCGGGGGGACCAGCTTTCTGCTGGGTGCTGGCTTTCTCTACCACACCTTTTCTCCAACTCGTCTGGTCTCCAAAACTAACTTACTTCCTGTCTTCACCGAGTTATATAATAGTTCAATCGCCCACTCAATATCTCCCCATCGGAATGTGTCACTTCCGCCGTCTTTGGAATGGTATGTTTGAACGTCATCAAGCGGAAATAACTGTCATGCAGTTCACAGGTTACTCTCTTCCGGTGCATCAGTCTGTGAATGTACTGAGGGATTTTAACCCTGACCCATATTGTCAGCCAAGCTCGCCCACGCCAATGGAATATGCACTTCCGTCGTCTTTGGAATGGCATGTTTGGCCGAGTCGGAGGTCAATATACAACAAGAAAAATACATATACCTGGAAATATAGAAGCTATATCATCTAGCAAACAGAGATGAAAGGAAAAGTAAGAAAGAAGTACTTCAAAAGAACAATGGGAACTTATCGAAAGCAGACTCTGCTGCAGAAATCTCATCAAAGGAATAAATACCTGAGCAGCCCTACTTTTAAGATTCTCAGGACCATTCTTTAACAGGACAAGCGGGAAACTCAGACATGGACAAGAGAATAAAAAAAAGGAAGAAACAACAACTTAGGGACTCGAGGAAATTACAAAAAGAGCAAAGAAAAAGTGATTACAACTGTAACAAAAGTATCAACAAAAAACACTTAAGGATAAATAGAAAAAACAACAACAAAAATATTTAGAAAACAAAAATGGGAAAGAAACAACTATTACTTCAATTGATAAACGAAATTGCACACGGGGTCATTTGGACATAGCTAATATGAGGACACTTTAAGAAAAAGACGGAATCTCTTTCAACAGCAGCAGAAAATGATGAAGACCTCACTCTAAATGGTGGTTCCCTGAAAATGGTGGACAAGGTAACCAACCTCGGAAGCAGCGTCTCATCTACCGAAAATGACATCAATACGCGATTAGCGAAGTCACGGACAGCTACCGATAGGCTATCGGTTATATGAAAGTCAGGCCTATCCGATTAAATAAAACACATTTTTTCCAATCAGTGGTCGTGTACATACTACTATAGAGATGCACCACTTAGACGCTGACTAAGCGTATCGAGAAAAAGCTTGGCCGCTATTGCGCAAGGTTGTTACGTTGCTATATCAAACAAATCCTGGAAGCAACATCCCACAATACAGCTACTACTTAACTCGAAGACAATCCAAATTAGACGAACAAGATATGCAGGACACTGCTCGAGGAGCAAGGACGAACTCATGTAGACCTCTTCACATGAACGACCAGCTGGAACTTATGTACAACAGCTCTGTACGGACACAAGGCGTAGCCTAGAAGACCTACCGGAAGCAATGGATGATGGGGACAATGGCGAGAGAGAGTTTGGGAAATTTGTAGACAACACGATAGGATGATGTTGATGATGTCAAAATCAAAAATTGATTAATCGCAACAGTATAGCAAGTGAAGATTTTTTGATGAAACTGTTAATTACATTATAAGCGAATATGGAAATCTGCCACAAAATAAATACATGACTATGAACAACTGGATGAGACAGGTGATCAAGTTAGAATTGTGCAAGATATCAAAATTTTACCCTGATGGTAAATGGTATATACAAAACCAGAAGCTGTCGTGGAAAACTAAATGTACACAATACTTTTGGGCGTTTGAACACAACCAAGGTCAGAAGAAGCTCAGATTAACAAGAAAACAAAAATTGTCACTTTGTGGATTTTGCGAATCCTGTGCATCACAGAGAGAAAATAAAAGAAAACGAAAAAAAAAAAAAAACAACAAAAAAACAAAAACAAAAAAAACAAAACAAAAACAGGCAAACATTCGAATCTTGCTGAGTGCTGACAAAGCTATGGAACATGAAAGTGACGCTTATATGAATTGTAGTTCATGTGCTTGGAACCATTCCCAAAGTCTTAGGAAAGAGAGCAGGAAAACTATCAGATCAGAGGAAGAACATAAGACTATACAGATCACAACCCTGTTAAGTTCAGCTAGAATTCTTCGAAGAGTTCTGAAAACCTGAGATGACTTACTGTCAATCAATTTTCAGTGAAAAAAAAACCCCCATCAAAATGGGAGTGAAAAACTACCAGAGAATGAAATGATAAGAATGTTAGAAATTACCACTGGATATAGAGCTGATAATTTTTGTTTTTTGTTTCGCATATCTGCTTCACATAACTTAAATCTCTTTTTCTATTTTTCTTTAGTCAAAGTAATTTTATATAATTGTTAATATTATTCTCATTTATGAAATATTCTAAATATTTAAAAGGTATTATCTAGTAAACAAAAACCACCGACAGTTTGGTTGAATTAAAAATTGTGTATATCACAAAAAAAAAAAAAACACATGCTGTAACAACTCGAGAAAAAAAAAATTTTGAAAAAAAACATTGTTATTAATTTAAAGAGTTTTTCACACCAGCGCCAGTTGATGGTCTTTTAGCTGAGTCTGAGTGACAGCAAATCTCAAAGACTCTTCTCGGTATTCTTGCCAATCTTAACCAAACTTTATTGTGCAAAGTCTTCGATCGTCCTCAATTTATAAATCTTCCAGCCCTTTTAACAAGTCTTTGGGAATTGTTCCAAGCACACAATTTACAAGTGATATCACTGTCTCCATCATGTTATTTAGCGTTTTTGTCCTCTTGCAAGATCTAAGTACTTATCTCTTTTTTTCATTTTCTTTGATTTCACTCTGTGATCCGCCGGGGGCAAAGTCAACTATTTGGTAGTTTCTCTCTTTATTTTTCTTAATTATCGCTAGTTCTGGTTTCTGTACGGAATTACGTGATGTGCTTGTTTCTTAAAATCCCAGAGAAGTTTGTGAATCCCATTATCCAAGCCAGATTCTGGTTTGGACATAAATAGAAATTGTTCGTATGGCCAAATTTAAATTTTCCGCACGATTCCCATTGGATCACTTTCCACACCCAGTTGTATTTAGCCTTATACTCTTTTTGTCCTAGATTTGCTTACAAAATGATTGATCAGTCTGTCTTTATCACCATAAAATCTATACTTGTTAATCTATTGCACATTATCGATTTTCGTCTGCCTGTAAAGTAGAATTTGGTTTGGTTGAGTTTTATGGCATATCACCCATTGTAGGTTATGTAATGCCAAATCCTCTTTATACGCACATATTAAATATATATTATTTGTTTTGGTTGGTTTGGTTTCTTTGTTTTAATGGCCAATCAACCTTTGTAGGTTATTTAATGCCAAAGCCATTCTTCTAAAAGAAAGTAGTGGTACTATTTAACCCATAGCTGGGAGGATATGGGGGTTCATACCTTACCCAAGGGTATTTGGCAGAAAGTGAACGTAATAGCGCGACTGGAGTACGAACTCACTTACTACGATTCCGGAGTCCATCGCTTTAACCATTACACCACGAGGACACCCCCGGTTGGGTTGGGTTGGGTTGGGTTGGGTTTTATGGTATATCAACCATTATTGGTTATGTAATGCCTAATGCTCTTTATACATAATATTTGATATGTATGATTTGGTTTAGTTGGGTTTTATGGCATATCACCCATTGTAGGTTATTTAATGCCAAATCCTCTTTATACATTTATATTAAATAGATATGATCTGGTTTGGTTAGGTTTGTTTTTATGACCTATCAACCATTGCAGGTTATTTAATACCAAATCCTTTTTATGCATATATATATATATATATATATATTAAATATATATTAAATATATATGATTTGGTTGGTGTTGATTTTATGGCATATCAACCATTGCTGGTTATTCAACGCTCAATCATTTATACATATATATTAGATATATACTATTTGGTTAGGTTGGGTTTATGGCATATGAACCATTGTAGGTTATTTAATGCCAAATCCTCTTTATTCATATATCTGAAGACCAACACATGCGGGACATTGTTGGAGGAGTAAGGCTGAGCTCAATAACGTTGTACTCTTGTGGACCCCCTCACCCAGATGACAAAGGGTAGAGCGACCAGCAAGAACTCATCTAAAACAGCTCTGTACTGATACAGGGTGTAGCATGGAAGACCAGCCAAAAGCGATGGACGATAGGGACGAGTGGCGGAAGAGGGTCAAGGTAATACGTGCTAGCGGCACGACACAATGATGAAATATCTATTATCTATTTTGGTTGGGTTTATGGCACATCAACCATTGTAGGTTATTCAATGCCAAATCCTGTTTATACATATATATATAAAATATATATGAATTGGTGTGGTTGGGTTTTATGGCATTCAAACCCTTTAGGCTGGTTAATACCAAATCCTCTTCATATATATTAAATATATCTGATTTGGCTTGGTTGGGTTTAATGAACCATTGTATGTTATTCAATGTCAAATCCTCTTTATACATATATATCAAATATATATGATTTGGTTTGGTTGGGTTTTATGTCTTATCAACCTTTGTTGATTATCTAATGTCAGATCCTCTTTATACCTAAATATTAAATGTATATGATTTGGTTTGGTTGGGTTTTATTGGATATGAACCATTATATGTTATTCAATGTCAAATCCTGTTTATACATATATATATATATATATATATATATGATTTATTAACACTTTTCATAGACTGCGTTGTTGAATGAACTCAAGGTCTTTTATGCACACAATTAAATGGTTTCAAGTATTGTTATAAAACAGTCACAATTTAACATCAGCTTTTTGTTTTCCCACAGTTTCTTCTATTTAACCCACTGATAGAACCCTATCAGGTGCTACCACCCCTGGTCAGAGTGGACCTGGAAGTAATGGCAATCAAAGTGTACTCCATATTCCTCATATTTTCAAGATTGCATCGCTATCAGATGGTCTAGTGTCATATCCAGGACTCACTTTGGTGGTGGTTGGGTGGTCTTTGAGATTCAGTCGGTGTATTCTACAGCCCCAGCCGACTGGGCTGGTGTAATATATAAATAGGAAGGGATACGTAGAAGAGTGATAAAACTGTAATCTTTTACTCTTTTTATTAAATGAGTAAAAGATTATTATTACAAGGAGTGATTGGAAGAATTGGCATTTTCTACTTTAGTAGAAAGAAAGATGAAAGGTTATCTAATTAAAAATTTCAAAATAATAAACGGAATTTCTAATTATAAAAGACATATTTTAATATTTCTAATCGAACTGGAAATTTATAGTCAATGCTGATCTAAAAAAAACTAAGTCGACTTAAAAACTGGAATTTTTTTTCACTAAGTCCTGGCGGCAACACCCCACAAGACACTAAATGTACGGCCACCTGCCCCCTATCACGAAAACTATTCAAGTTAGACGAACCAGACATACAGGACACTGCTGGAGAAGCAGGGACGAACTCATAAGAGATGTACTCTAATGGACCCCCACACATGGCCGTGCAAAAGCAGGACGACCAGCACGAACATACATTCAGCAGCTATGTGACGATACGGGATGCTGTCCTGAAGACCTACCTAGGGCGATGAACGATAGGGAGGAGTGGCGTGAGAGGGTCAGGGATATCCGTGCTACCAGCGCGATATGATGATGATGATGATTTCTTGGTAATTTATTTCAAAATGTCTTTTATCTCTTTAGTAAAATAATTTGAAACAAATTGCCTTTCAAGATTGAAAACAGTCTAAGTTACGAAAATTTAAAGAATTGGTTGGATGAATTCAAAAATAAGTAAGTAAAGTTGGCGACCTTAGTCAAGGGCGATTAGAAGGCTCTCTTTTCAATAGCTACTACACCGAGGTGTAGGGGAGGGCGCGCTACTACTTTCCCTGGATTGCTCCACTTTACCCTTGATACGCACCTTATATTTCTGAGTGTTAAGCAAGGAGGTATCAAGTACCATTTTTTTAGTCTTTGGTATGACGCGATCTGGCATTGAACCCAGGTCTCCCGAACAATTGGCAAACACTCTACCCTCTAGACCAATGAGAATAATAGTAAAAAAAGGTCGGACTACCTTTGTATATTTACTCAACTTGTTCGCCACGAAAAAGATGCAACACAGAGTCAATTTTTTTACCATTTACAACTAGTTTAAATTCATTGTTTATCTTTACCCTGCTTTGTTGCTTTACAAAGGCTGAAGAACCCAATCTTATCTACCATTTAATCTTCGGGATTTATTCTTTTTCGGAGGATATTAGGGTTATATTAATGGTAAATTTTTCTTGCTCCGAATTTGAACTCAGGTTGTCGATTCCATTTCTTACGATGATATTCTCTCTGCTACAAGCGCGAGTCAACAGATATTTGCCAAACATAAGGTGCCGCCCGTAGAATAATGGTTATGACAGAAGGAAATAAAATTAGATACCCTAGTTCAAATCATAGACGAGGCTGATTTAATTTCACAGAGGGCTACTACCCTTGATCATGCGGTGAATCCAACCATTCTCTACTAATCGAGAACATCTCACTCTTTACGATGGGTCAGTGTGGTGTAATGACTGAAGTGCTGGCTTGTGGCCTCAAAGCTAGCAAGTTCAATTTTTTGTTGTTCTATAACGTTCAATTTTGCTCTGATATCCTTGGAAAAGGCACAAACCCAAATATCCCCCAAGCTATGAGTTAAATATCGCTAATATTCTTTTGCAATGATTGCTTTGGCATTAAATAACCTAAGAAGGTTGATATGCCATTAAGCAAATAAACCAATCAACTAATGTTCTCTTTAACCTTAGTGTGTCAACCTTTCTTGGAGATGGATAATTATAAATTCAAACCAGCTGTACTCCGGTTATATATTGATCTTGTCTTTCGTCCTACCTAATTGAAAGAGTTTGAATGATTACATATATTTAATCCGACTTTTGAGAAAAAAAAATTGTTCATATTTATTATATCTGTTTTTCTCAATTTATATTTGCGGTACAAGTTCTGTAATCTGAGCATTTTGTAATCCGAATAATGTTTGAAAAAAAAAACCGCAAATAAATTGGACAGAGAAGGCTCTTTAACTTCGTAAGGTAATCGGACTAGGAGAAGGAAAATCCTGTAATAAAACTAGAAGTACCCCACTTAAAACTTGACCTTGTGTCGTATCCTGTTCGTTGTGAAGTGATCGAGTAAATAAATTCTTGTGACTGTAGAATGAATTGATAGAAATATAAACAAATAGTGGATTAGAATTAAACATGATCAAATTTTCTTCCGCTTGACAGAAAATCGGTCTACTTATACTTATGTACACACGCCAAAACTATCCACATATATATGCCAAGATAGAGAGATGAAAAGTATAAATCAGTTCTGGTGGATTTTCTGACTGAGCCTCTGGATGTGATTTCTTTTGCCCGGCCGTAAAGAAAATTCAAATATCTTTAGATTCATAATCTTTGTTAGTTCAAACGGTATTTTCTTCTCTAAGCTTTCTTCATCATGACTTTACTTTAGCGTTCTTCGAAGAGTAAATCTGGAAGGTATTTCCGTTTTGTAGCCGAGATAGAATCATCTAAAACTGCATTAAATCTTGCTGTTCGATTCTATTAAGTGATGAAGCTCTACGCTCCAACGAATTGCCGTCTCATCAAAGATTTCCGTTTTCCTTCGAGCCCGGGAGAAGAGCAAGAAATATACTGAAGCCTCTTCTCTCCCCTCATCTTTGTGGATATTCAGAATGTATCTTCTTAAATCCTACAGTTAGCCTTCATATGTTTTGTGTACAGACGCTTATGTTTATGGTCTAGTGGTGGAATCAAAATATTGAACGAACCAGAAATATGATTTCAACAAAATATATCATATTACATTAAGACTACACTGTATTTATATAAATGGGAGTGTTTTTTTTTATCTTTCAGGTAGGCAGCCCTGACTGAAAATTAGTTGATCAGTACCAAATTCTTAGAAAGATCTGGATCTACTTAGAAATAGATTCAACAAAATGCACATAATTTGAATAAAAAACAGCAATATATATATATATATATATATATATATATATATATATATATATATATATATATATATATATATTGCCTTCCACAGACAGATCTGTTTCGTTCTATCAGAACTCATCAGTGTGGCTAGACATACTAGATTCCCGTAGCTGGGATCGAAACCCGATTCACTCAAACGCCAATCAATATATATATATATATATATATATATATATATATATAAGCCCAGTTTTTATTTAGTTAAACAAGAATTGTTTTTTTATTCATTGAAATTACTTAACATAATTTATATAAATGAAACAAATACTTTCATTTTTCCGGCTGGCGACCCTGATTAAAAATTAGTTGATTCATATTGACATCTTTGAAACATCCTGATGAACTCACAAATAGTATCTACAAAATTGATCATGATAGGCAAATGATAAAGTTAATGCGACAAAACAACATAATTTTTATGTAGTTAAACAAGAATACTCGATTCATTTTAATTGCAGTTTTAGTTAATATAAAAAAAAGTAAAGTTGGCGACCTTAGTCGAGGGTGACCCGAAGGCCCCTTTTCAATAGCTATTATATGGAGGTGTAGGATAGGGCACAACTCCATTCCCAGGATTGCTCTACTTTAGCCTTGATCCTTATCTTATAGTGCTGAGAGTTAAGCAAGGCGGCATCAAGTACCATTTTTTGAGTCTGGTATGACTCGATCTGGGATTGAACCAAGGTCTCCCGGATCATTGGCGAACATTCTGCTCATTAGGCCAATGGACCGGTTTTAGTTAATATAAAAAAGACATATTTTTCAGGTTGACAGAAAATCAATTAACTGCTGTTGACTTCCTTCGATGTATTCTAATGAAATCAGAAATAGTTTCGGTAAAATGAGTCAATTATAAAAAAATATAATTAACAGGAAAATATCCCATAATTTTTATTTAGTTAATCAAGAATATTCGATTGATTCTATTGAAGTTTCGTTCAGTATTTACATAAACGTGACTTATACTTTAATTTTTCCGTTTTGCAATTCAGATGAACATTGACCCCGTAGAAACATTCTAATTAAATTTCGATAATTACAAGAATGACTGGTTAAGTTGACATGAAAATGAAATACAATCTCAAAACCTGTGTCAAACTAAAGGACAATGTAACTTAAACATCTATCAAGTTAACACAGGGCTATATAGATCAACGTTTTTCTTAATTGATTAACTGATTGGTTTTAACCGCATGTCAACATTTCCATGGTTATTTTATGCATGGAGGTGAGGGAATTTTGTTCATCAAGTGTTAATATTTACATTTTTTTGTGTAGATTTTATCTGAAGTGCGTTTTTATACCCACAGTCCGACAGAATATGAATAATTTAACCCCTAGATGGAACCATAACTGGTACTACAACTCCAAGACAGAGTGGACCTGGGAGTAATAGCAATAAATATGTACCCATTCCTCATATCTCCCGAATAGGGGCTTCACCATAGGAAGCAGTTTAGTGTCATATCTAAGATATCCTTTGTTTTGGGGCGGGGTCTTACCACTCTATAAGGGATACAATCAATGTATTCTAAGCTTCGCCTACTGGGAAAAATTAACAGCTGTTGAATATATATAAAAAAAAGGAGATGTTGAAACATTCTCATCCCAATCAAGAAAAGAATAATTTTTTAAAATTCTTATCGATTTTTTAAGCTTTATAAAAACTTTAAAAAGTCGAAAATGTACCAAGTATCTTGTATTACGTGGATGAATACACAATGGAACAGAAATGGTATTACATATTGACCTTTCTCAGCATGTTAGTTGTGGATTTCTAAACAGGAAATGCACCTATGTAAATAAGGGACAGCGGAAATGAATCACGTGAATTGGGAACCGGAAAGAAAAAGTGTGGGCTTTAAGAATATTATATAATGACGAGGGAGATTCGGTTAGATTCAGAAAGCATTCAGCGAGTTGAGAAGACACGTGGCCTTGGGCGCCATTTATGAGGGGTGGTGGCCGCTGACTGAGAAACAGAAAAAGTAAGGCTCTGAACGCATGTACCCAACGCAGCATCAATGATAGTAGTAGTCTGTCTTTTAGTCTCTCAGTCTCTCTCACTTGCAGCCATTTCGACCTTTCGTGGCAATTAAGAAGCAATAAAGAAGATATATATATATATGTATTTATAACAAAAGTGTTTTGTCTCTTCATTTGGTACACAATAGCTCCCACATTTTAAACGGTCACTTGTGTAGTGCAAAGAAATTAAGGCCAGTGTCAATGGTAGCTCCATCTAGATAAAGTCCAATTGTTGTATATAGAAAAGAAGAACATCGCCGATGTATAAAAATATAATCAGATTCTATTCTTGTTTTTGTTTTAATTACCCGAAATGTAGGTATAAGACCGATTGCATAAGTCCGATTCGGAGATGGCTGAAATGTACACACACAACGGCGAAGGTGCGGTTTTTCTGTAAAGCCTCTCTGGCTTTCAAGATCGTTTTCTGTGTCAAAATCTTCCCTACTTCAAATAATTTTCTGGACGCCTACACGAATCTCGTGGTCACAGCTCCAGCCAACGCTTTATACGTGTATACGCTTCCCGTGTATACGCTTCCCGTGTATACGCTTCCTGTCAAGTATGCTACCCTCAAAACCTGGTGGCAATTCCGCAGAGGAAATACCTACATCCTATTTACTTTAGGGAACAGATGTACACCTTGTTATGCAACCCACACAACTTTTGCGACTTTTTGTTGAGGAAATAACCGTGTTCTGTTTACTTCAGGAAACAGGTGTACATCTTGTCATGCCACCCACGCATCATGTCAAAGGGGTCATCTGGTTGATATCCAAGACAATCAATTTATTTTCAAATGTGATCCGTTACAATCACAGCATAGACCAGAGCATACCGTGTGTTTACTGTTGAAATGATTTTGTAAGATTGGTGAGTCTGTTATTTCGACACGGAAAGGTTTTCGTACTCATTTCATGTTACGTAGGAATGATATTGTTCTGGATAGAATTTTCAACCCATAGTTAGCAGTATCGATTTTTTATCCGAAGCAGCATCATTTAAACGTAACTTGAAAGCACAAAAATCCCTCTTTTTAGCAATTACTGATTCAGTAGTATTAAAAAACGTTCCTTTGTAAATGTACAAAGTGAACCGGCCCAACCTTTGATCGTAACTGAGTCTACCGAATTTTAATGAGTATGAATATAAAATCGTAAGACTTTGCCACTTACTTAAGTTCACTTGGACTACTCAAGTGACAGATAAAATTGTGCAAGGTATTTCTGTCACACCCTGTACATGTAATAGAATATTCGATTGATAGCTCTTGCACATACACTTTTAGTTTGTTTAATTTGAAATTTTTTGTTACTACTTTCCAAAAAAATATTAATAATAGAACCTCAACAAAGAATTTCGTATAACTTAAGACAAGTGGAATTTTTCTTTATAGACCCTCCCAAAATGGATGTCTTTGGACTGACAGACTGGTTGATTTATTTAGTCATTGATTTTTAATGGCATGTCTACCTATCTGGGGTTTTCATATGCTTAGTGGTTAGGGAATTGCGTGCATTATTCGTTTATATAAATATTTTTTGTGTAGTTTTCCCAATAGTTTTTGAGCACAATTATATATCAAGTAGTCCTATCTAATACCAAAAAAAATTCACTACGGCCCAGTCGGCTGGGGCTATACAATACACGGATTGCATCACTGCAGGGAGGGGGGTAAAACTACCGCAACGAGTGTCCTGTTTATGACATTAAACAATCTGATAGTGAGGTTTCAGTAATGCTGGCGCTTTAGGGAATGCGGAGTACTGTTATGAAATAGCCGAGGGATTTCGGTTCATGCCTTTGAGTTTAGTTAGGCTGAGAACCTTTCGGCTCAGCACATGGGTTGGTTGGGTGTAAGATTGAAGCAGGTGTTAATTCGGGTGCGCGCAAGCGGATGGAAGTGTCACTCAGATGTCATAACAGTCCGAGACGATACTGGGTGACAAGGTGCGGGTGACGTCACGCACCGGAAGCACGCGGAAGTTTGTGTGAGAATTTGAAGAAAATAAGAGTCAGGTTTTAGACGCCAAACGAGAAGGATCGACTTTGGAGCTCGCAGGCGCGAGGCGAGTTTGCGCCCAATGGGGAGCCGCTCGAGTTAGGGTCCAAATGAATAAGACAGCATAGAAGACTGTGTCTCTCCTCCTTACGTCGAAACCTTTAACTCAAAGTTAATTAAAAGGTTTCGTACCTGAACAAGAAGTCGTTACGTGTTTTCGAATTTCGAGATTCCTATGTTCTTTATATGTTCTATAGTAATGAACATTACATGTCTATTTTGCACATGGCCATATTCGTGTATATGGCTACGCAAGAGTACCCTTCATTGCCATCGCTCCCAGATCCACTCTGACCGGAGTGGTAGCGCCTGATAGGGTTCTATCAATGGGTCAAATCGCACTAAACTGTGTACTTAAGCTAAACTAAATTGTTTAGAATAGGACTGTTTTGACATTGAAACTGCATATTTATGCTAAACTGAATTGCTTGAAATAGAATTGTTTTTTAAATAGAACTAAACTACGTATTATGCTAAACTGAATTAATTGCTTGAAAAAGAACTGTTTTAACATTTAACTGAACGCTTTTGACATTTAACTGTTCGCAAACAAAATCTATATATATACTAAATTGAATTGTTTGAAATCTAATTCGGCATTAAATAACCCGGAAAGGGTTGATACGCCGTAAAACAAACCAACCAACAAAATTTATTTGCAGACAGTTCTATGGTTTCAAGTATTCATAACTATTACTAATAATTTTATGGCTTTCCGTAATAATTTCCTTTTGATTATAGCTGTTTGTTTGCACACAGTTATATGACTTCAAGTTATTAAAAATGATAATCCTTCGTAAAGAACTATAACTTCAAGTACCTATTTTTAGTGCAAATGATTTACAGATATATCACACCAAGTAATCCTAAGGAATTTCAATGATCTTTAAGCAGATTTGTTCAACAAATAGACGGAAGCCAAACAAGTAATATCACTCCGGGTCTGAGTATTTGTTAAATTTATATTAACTCAGACGGAAATCTATCATATAAAAATCAATGAAGAGTGGACCTGGGAGTAATGACAATGAAAGGATTCTCCAAACTTTCAGCAGCTCCAGAACTATACCCACACAACCAGATGCAGTTTACTGCCGCGTTTAAGACACTCTTTTTGTGGTGGGGGTTCTTACCCCTTGAAGAGAATATAATTTGTGTATTCTCTTCAGAGTTTCCGGATAAAGACTAGATTAGAGTTAATGTTGCGTTAGAAAGAAATGTTTTATAAAAAAATTCTGAACACGTACAATATATAGTCGTTGATATTGGGAAATAGTTTTTCTTTTTATCGCTCACGCCGAGTTGATAAAAGAGTGAATGAAAGAGAAGAAAAAAAAAAATAAAAGAAAAAGAAAATATTAATAAAAGCAACGTCTGGTTTTGTAGAACTCATTCTGTCAGAGAAAATGACCTTGCGAACTAATCCTACTCACACCACTGGACAGTAATTGCCTTCTCAATTACCAGAGCGAAGGGGAAAAAATGGGGAAAACATAGCAAGGTGTGTACATTAATCAATTATTGGGGATATTAAGTCGCGAATTGCTTTTGACGGCGAATTATTCCGGGTGAAAGAAAACGGATTACTTTGGCTTGGACAGTTCTCATCACAACTGACAGTAATGTTTCATACAAAAAATAATCATAAGCAATATATATATATATATATATATATATATATATATATATATATATACAATGCGCCGCTACGTTCTTTTGCTTTGAACAAATCCTGGAAGCAACATCCATAAAACACCACCTGTATGGCCATCTACCTCCAATCTCCAAAACCATTCAAGTAAGACGAACAGGACAGGCGGGACACTACTGAAGCCAGGAGAGACGCATAAATGACGTTTTTCTAAGGACCCTTACACATGGACGCATCAGGTTTTGCCGAACAGCAAGAACTTACATCCGCACTGTGCGAACTCTAGATGTAGTCTGAAGCATCTGGCGGGAGCAATGGATGATAGGGACGGATGGAGAGAGAGTCAGGGAAATCCATACTGTCAGCACGACTTGATGGTGATACAACTTGTTATTCTTCGTTGTGTTAATTCATCAGCTGGAACAGAAAAAAAACAAACAAAAAACGCACCTTTTTTGCGTATTTATTAGATTCCTATAACCTAGACGAAAAACTATTAAATAACAATCAATGCAAGTATGTGACTACGCTATTGGTGAATAATAACTAATGCTTTGTTGGGTCTTTTTGTTTAATGGCATATCGACCTGAGTGCATTATTTAATACCAAGGCGTTGTTGAACTGTTTAAGCGATAACTAGAAGATATGAGGGTTCAACCTTATCCAAGGGTGTTACTTCAAAGGTGAACGTAGTAGCGTGACTAGAGCTCTAACTCGATAACTAGGATGCCGTAGCCCAGCAGATTAGCCACCACACTAGGGGGATACTCCAAATAATAAGTAAATAAAAAATGCAAGACTTTTAAAAATATGAATTCTGTCAAATTATGATGAAATCAGCAGTTCTGACATGATCACCGAAGTTAAGCAATACTGTTCAGAGGATTGACCACAGCAATCGTAAAACAACCATTAGGCAACCTTAAGGAATTAGGAGTGAGTAAATAACAAGCTTTTGATAAATTTCCATTGCGCTATACTAAGCTGAGCTAAAAGGTCCTCCTATGATGTGATATTTTCAAAGCGAGATTGGCATAAAACTGTGTGTGACTTTGATTCTCATTGGGTGCCCCAAACTTCTGGCCTCGTACCAAGTTCAGCTAAGTTTAGTAAATGACTACTGGACTAATCCACTTTGTATCTGTTGTGGATATACTTGCATAAACAGCACTTCTCCCACTGTATACCCCACATTTGTAGCCTTGGGCCATACTATGCGAAATTTAACAAACAGCACCTTTATGAACTTGCTGTGAAGAGAGATTAGCAAGAAAGTATCACATCATTACGTATTTTATGATTACGTCTAAGTTGTGTATTTTATGTGTGTCACACAAGTGAGCCAGGATATTTCTAAGTTTCGCTTGCATATCTCTGAGACAGTTATGAAAAGACAACCAAAAAGGACGTCCCAATAATGTCCCCTATGTAATTTTTATCTTTCCTTTTTATGTCAATGTTTCGATCTTGTATCTGAGTCTTTTTTGATGAATAAAATGGAGTTTTGCCGTAGACCCCTTTAAGCACATTTTATGCATAGATCTCTTATTACTAATGATGTTATTGGTATAAATACAGTTAGTGTTTAGCTAAGAGAGGGGTTATTTAGTTAAATGAATTTATTTGTATTAGATTTGGTAACATTTTTAGTGCAAGCAAGTAAATATGATTGTTCAAATAGACTGTTATTTGTGAATATTGGAAATTATTAGACATATCTACAAGACCTTAAGTTGATCTGATTTAAATTCTGTTAACAACATAATCTAGGTGCCCATGGCGTAATGGTTATCGTCGCTGGAAATGGACATGGCGACACGAGTTCAAATCCTGGACGAAACTGATTACATTTCACATAGCACTAATACCCTTATTCTCCCTCCAGCTATGAGTAAATACTAGGGCTGACTAAGGTTCTTCAGGCTTGGTGAGGCAACTAGTCTAGGAGAAGGAAAACTCTGAATTCAAACCTGTTAAACTTTGCTTCAAAATTGACCTTGTTTCCGAGTGGAGAGGTTAGTAAATATGGTTAACAACATATGCCTGATGCAATAAATTTATATACTATCATTTTTAGTTACTGAAATAATTTTCTACCGATGTTTTTTTTTTTTTTTTTTTGCTCAATGTAATTCTTTCTTAGCCTTCCAGTATTTTTAGTCTTTCTTAGTCTTTTAGCTGTTATGTTGTCTCGATTTTTCAATCACCATTCACTGGAAGGAAATCTGGAGGTTTTTGATCGATAAGTGACGTTGGGGGTCATTTCACTTAAAACGAGAGATTAAAAAGTTTGGATCCCGGATTTTAACTGTTAGATTTCTGGAGCACTAAAAACCGGCAGTATTCGTTCCTTCAGTGTCTCATCAACAGAGACATACATTATCACTCGACTCGCAAAGGCATGGGCAGCTATCGATAGGCTACCGGTCATATGAAAGACAGACCTGACCGATAAAATGCAACACAGTTTTTTTTTCCAAGCAGCGATCATGTCGATATTGCTGTATGGATGTACAACATGGACGCTAACTAAACGTATGGAAAAAAAGCTTGACAGCAACTATGCAAGAATACTGCGAGCAATATTGAACAAGTTCTGGAGGCAACACCCAACAAAGACAGCTGTACCGCCACTTACCACCCATCACGAAAATAATCCAAGTTAGACGAACCAGACATGCGGGACACTGTTGGAGAAGTAAGGACGAATTCATAAGTGACGTACTCCTGTGGACCCCTTCACATGGACGAGCAAAGGTAGGACGACCAGCTAGAACCTACATACAACAGCTTCGTGCCGATGCGGGATGTGACCTTGAGGAACTATTTGAAGCGAAAGACGATAGAGAAGGACGGCGGGAGAGGATCAGGGAGAACCTTACTGATGACCTAACACGATGATGATGATGAATAAACGGAAGAACTAACCAATAACACTTTTTTTTAAATGTCAACAAACGTAAGCCGTTTGAGGTTTTCATACTTTTATTTAATCCAGTTGTAAAGTGGCAGACAGTGAGAGAAGGATATATTGGCCCTAAGTTAAAATCTTGACGGTAACAATAAACTTTACGGAATTATTTTCGACCCATCTCTTCCCAAACTACTCAGTTTGCCCACTGTCTTTCTCAAACTCAATTAGCCCCAAAATGATCTTATTTAAGATGATTTTCTTTTTAGTCATTAAATCAGATTGTTTTTCTGTTTCATTAGTTTTTCTCTTCCGATGTCCCGCCTCTGATTCCGACAGTTAATTGATTTTCCGTAATGGGCTTCGTATTTGTTCATCAGTTTCCTCTAATTCCGAAAAGTAATTTAGTGTCTTAAGCTGTTTAGGAGAGTCACCTCAAATAAGATGGATCAACCAGGTGGTCAGATGCAGCATCTATAACTATCTTAAATTCTAAAAAGTAATTTAATTTGAAAATGTCTTAAACTTTGTCAGGTGGTATCAAAAGAAAATACACACTGACCTACCAAAATACCAAAACGGATTTTCAAAAAGTAATTTAACCTGACTGCGATTCAGAATGCTTCAAACAGATGGTATAAAAACATGTCCCAATCAATGCTCGCAAATTGATCGAACAAATAATCCATATTTGTTTACATTCCACTAGAGACACAATTTAATAACATTATTTACATTTTTCGAACTATTGTCCTCATCTTTGCAAAATAATGTATATTACCTCATATCAGAAATATAGACAATTTTATAACTTAACTTCATTTCATACTGGATAAGCCGACTGTTTATGTTGTCTGAAGCCAGTGTTTTTTTTATATCATTTCCGACAGGATACCCCAACTTTAACATTCATTGCTGAAGAGTCTAGTCATCATAAATATTCAATAATATCCGTTTTGATTTAATAATGTTCTTCTAGAATGATAAAATCCTGGTATCTTTGATGTAAAAAAAAAAATACTATTTTATTAAAGAATTGTTCGGGGTATACTTATTTATTCACAGTTCTGTAAAGATGCCGCAAAATAAATCGAACTAATTTAAGTGAAAAATAGGCTTTACTCATTTTTTAAAAAATTATAAGCAATATTTGCAAAATCAATTTACGTTGTGTCAAGAAACCGGAGAAACAAAAGCAGTTAAATTTCTTCAAGAAATTTGTCTGAATCACGTACAACACTTTACGTATCGTCCTCGAGTTAGGATTGCCCTGTCAACTGAGACTATAGAATACACCGACTGCGTCTCTGCAGAGAGGTAAGGCCACCTCCACACGATGGTGACTCGTAATGTCTGCGGACCGGATCCTGGGGGCTGAGCGATTCGTGAGCCAGGAACTAAATAATCACTTAACCTACAACACTCCATCACAGCATTTCTTTGGACTAAACGGGCAGTCAGAGAGGCCTGATCTGATCTATCGACTGGTCATGTCAAGCTATTGCACACACACGCACACAAACACACACACACACACACACACACACACACACACACACACACACACATATATATATATATATATATATATATATTAACTCCTCCACACGAGCAGAATGAGACAAATGTTTTCAAGTTGAGTTTAACAGGTTTGAATTATGAGTTTTTCTCCTAAACCGGTTGCAATACCAAAGTTGAAAAGACTTGTTTGTTCTACAATTAATCTTCATAGCTTGAAGCAAAAATAGTTTAATGCACACCTTTTCCAAGGGTTTTAGCGCTGCAAACACCCTCGTCCATAATTCGAACTCAATTCGCTGTGTCTATTTCCCACAACGGTAACCATTACACCTTCCAAGCAACTAAATAATAGTTCCAACCATATTCTTCAAATTACTCTAATGACAAACAACCCCTTTTTATCTCAAAGGTGCTAGAAGGTGGCGGCTAAATGGACCCCCACACATGGCCGGGCAAAAGCAGGATGACCAGCTCAAACATACTTTCAGCAGCTATGTGAGGATACGGGATGTAGCCCTGAAGACCTGCCAGAGGCGATGAACGATAGGGAGAAGTGGCGAGAGAGGGTCAGGGATATCCGTGCTAGCGTCACGACATGATAATGATGATGATGATGACCTCTAGTAAAAGACTGATCAGTTCTGGCCAAAAGATGAAACCCTAAAAAATACTACCACTTCGGTAAAGAGTGGACCTGATAATAATAATAATACTAAAAAAGTCTTCCATATTCCCCTAACCCCAAGACTGAAGCTTCACCATCAAATACAGTTTAATATCATATATGGTAGAATAATCTCGAAAAATATGTTGCGAAAACGTCTACTGTAACTGTAGACAGTAAAATTCTCTCTTTAACCGTCTTTCACTGATCACGTGACTTAGTTTACTGTTCATGTAGCATATATTGGACACGAATAGCCAAGCGAAGCTCATCCCTCTCCAGGTCTGGAACTGGCTTGATTTGAGAGATATTTTTCCTTACCTTGGTTAAAAAAACCCGTCTCCCCAAATAATTACCAAGAGAGAGAGAGAATACGTGGATTCATACCTTTCACAAGGGTTTAGCGCTATGTGAAATACAGCCTCGTACAGGATTTGAACTCGGGTACCGGAGTCCATTTCCTAAGACGAAAACCGTTACTCCACAAGCACGTCAATGAATGCAACGACTGTTGTATTATTGCATATCTGGACGTGATTATGTATTTCCTGGTCCCACAACCAGTAGATCAGAGGCGTAAATAATAAAGAAAGTAAACAAATTTTAGTTCATAATCTCAAAACTATTAAAAACAGTATTAAAAATATAGTTCCAAATTAACGCTACATAATCTTTGAATAAAGAGGGACTCTGTCTTTGAATAAATAGGGCCACAAAGGCAATTAAGTATTTGCATATAAAATCCCAATAAATTCATTGTTTCGGTAAACTTCGATGTCTGACGGAAGTAAAATAATTCGGCTTGCAGACGCCTCCGGGGACAGCGGAAGCCATAGACGGAATCACTGCGGTTGGTTTCATTAGCCTGCTTTCATTGGTTGGCCAATCCGGTTGAGCGATCTAAGACAGGCGGTAGGCGTAATGACCTTTGCAATGTTGGTGAGCGGTCAAATTACTATTCACAACACGCTTTTCTATAATAGGAGGAATCCTGGATCCACGGCGTCAGCTAATATGAGTAATAGGCATCTCATCACAACTGATATTTGGGGAACATTTATTGCTTTCCGAGTTTCAATTTCGCTTTATAAGAATTATGACATCAGAACAATACAAATTGCACATGTTTATTATCAGATATCACACAGATCTATCTATCTATCTATCTATCTATCTATCTATCTATCTATCTATCTATCTATCGCTCTGAACAAAGTAGAAAAACAACGTAATTCAAAAGTGAAGGATTTCTTATAAAGAAAAGTCAATGTTAAAGTGTTTCGGTTTTAGTAAACCTTCTTTAGGACTTGAAGATGGTGAAACATGTGTTACTAAAACAACGATGTACACATTAACGTTGACTTTCGTTATAATAAATTCATGATATTTGGATTACTTTGTTTTTCCATTTTCTTCCTACACTCGGATTCATTTTCATTATTCACTTCCATATACGAGGTGCATACGATAAGTTTCCAGACTTTTTTTAATGGGCACTTTTATAGATAGTACACACATGAAACTCTAGTCCCCTTCGCTGTTATCTCCTCCGGCTGCAATGTAATTGTTGTGCCGTTACAACAACTTCTGGAAGGCCCCATGGAAGTCCTCTTGTGTGAGCGTATCAATGACCTTCGTCACAGCCTCTTTCATCTCCACAATTGTCTCATAAAGACAGCTTCTGAGCTTCGGGAATAACCAAAAGTCACAGGGAGTAAGGCCTAGACTATAGGCAGGCTGAGGGACTGTTTTGATGCCCATCTTGGTCAAATAGTCTGTGACAAGGATTGAGTTGTGCATTGGTGCATTGTCCTGGTGGAAATGCTACTGCCCCGATTTGAAGAGTGCTGGCCTCTTCCGACGGAATCTCTTCCTGAGCTCCCTTAAAACCTACACATAGTAACCATAACCCTAACCGTTTGGCCAATCAGCTCTGGTGTATTGATTTCCTTACTCCTCCCACACCTCTCATCATCCCTCATAGACTCCCCGCCTTCCTTGAATCGCTTATGCTACTCAAAAACTGATGTTCGATTCATGCAAGCTGGTCCAAAAGTAGTCTGAAGCATTCTATACGTGGAATTCTGTGGCAGCATTTTCTCCAAGTTTAAAACATAATTTTATTCCATATCGTTCTTCTAAAATGTCAGATTGCATTTTTGAAATTCACCACCTCTGACAATCAGGCTTTAGTAGGGTTTATTCCAATTGCTGCTGTAGTAGTTCATTTGAAGCTGAAATCACAAAAATTAGTGAGTCATCTTATAAGATATATACTAATAACATAGTGAATTTTCAAGAGTCTACGACATTTGTAAATTCCCATACGAAAAAAGTCTGGGAACTTATTGTAGGCACCTCGTATATATATATATATATATATATATATATATATATATATATATATATATATATATATATATATAGTCATCCACAGAGAGACTGTTTCATTGTTTCACAACATATAAAAAAAAACCTTTAAAAATTACTCATATGTTTTTGTAATGATATTTTTTTCAGCAGAGCCTATATTTTTAAAAATGTTAGATCTACATCTTCAGACAAAGAAATAATGAGAAATTCCTTATGAAGATTTAGAAAAACTCACAAAATTCCGGCCCCCCAATCTCCTTAACCCAAATTTCATTTTTTATTATGTAAAGACCAGGCCTTTTGTTTTTCCTATCTGGTTGGCAAATGACATTCAATTCCTGTGTCAAGATGTATCAATTTTTAACTTCTCTTTTCTTTTTACCTCTTTTTTATTTAATGGCAAACAAACTTTAAAACCAAAATAAGGAAAAAATACAGAATAAAGGGATTTGGTTAGGATTCTTTGTTTAATGGTATATCAACCTTTGTAGGTTATTTAATGCCAAAGCCATTCTCTTTGAAGAACAGTAGTTGTACTATTTAACCCATAGCTGGGAGGATAAGGGGGTCCATATCTTTTTCAAGGGTATTTGCCTGAAAGTGAACGTAATAACGCGACTGGTGTTCGAACTCGCTTACAACGATTCCGCAGTCCATCTCTTTAACCATTACACCACGAGGACACCCCCTCACACCGATTTGGGGAGAGAAAATTATCTACTATAAACAACTTAAATGAGTATTCATCATCATCATGTCGTGCTGGTAGCACGGATATCCCTGACCCTCTCTCGCCACTTCTTCCTATCGTTCATCGCTTCAGGCAGGTCTTCCGGACAACATCCGTATCCTCACATAGTTGCTGAATGTATGTTCCTGCTGGTCGTCCTGCTTTTGCACGGCCATGTGTGGGGGTCCACAAGAGTACATCACTTATGAATTCGTCCCTGCTTCTCCAGCAGTATCCTGCATGTCTGGTTCGTCTAACTTGAATAGTTTTCGTGATAGGAGGCAAGTGGCCGTACATTTGGTGTCTTGTGGGGTGTTGCCGCCAGGACTTGTTCAAGATTAATAACCTATTAACAAAATTAAATTATATTTTAAAATATTTTATATTAATACTACTTTTAAAAAAATCTCCCCCACAAAAAAAAAAAAAAAACAAGAAAATTGTCATACCAATATTTTTATACTATTCAACATAATTGATCTCATTAAAAGTGAAAATAAGAATTATACAGTTACTGTTAAGACTATTATCTAAAATTATAAACAAATAAAACATAAAATATATCCTCAATATCACAATAATATCATCCATATTATCATAATATTCATATCATTACTGAACCTTATATCCTTAAATTTATCAATAAAATCATACCAAGTACTATAGATAATACCATTTTAAGAATTATCATCACAATTAATATTACTATTACAATTATTACTATTAATCATCAAACCTATTAATTTTATAAACTAATAATCAACTCATTGTAATTATGAATATTAATAACATCAATGCACACAAAAAAAAAAACAACGGATATCATCAACTAATACAATATGTTTTTACTTATTATAATAAGTAACATTTAATAATCATGACTAATTACAAATCATTCTAATTAATATCAATAATTTTTAATGTGAACTACAACATTATAACAAAAATATCCTACATAATATGCACCCTGTAATATAAAAATACCTTATATCGCTTGTTACATAATTTAAATAGATAAACCAGTTGTTTAAAAAATAAGAATTAACTAAGATCATATTTTAAACATATATACTCAAATCCAAAGTACACTGTCTTTAATTAACTTTTAATATATATATATATATATATATATATATATATATATATATATATATATATATTTTCTTCTCAGCTAATTCAGTTTAGTATTACTACAGATTTTGTTTACTCAGAGTTAAATGTCAAAATACTTATATATTAAACAATCCATGTCCACACAAACAGATATAAGCTCATGTGAAATATATATGTAAAGGACCAGCTCATTGACCTAGTGGATAGAGTATTCACTAATAGTCTGCGAGACTGAGGTTCAATCCCAGGTCTAGTCATGCCAAAGACTATAAATGGTACTTGATACCTCCTTGCTAAACACTCAGCATTATAAGATACGTATCAAGGGTAAAGGGTAGCAATCCAGGGAAAGAAGTAGCGCCTTCTCCTATACTTCTGTGCAGCAGCTATTGAAAAGAGAGCTTTCGGGTCTCCTTCGACTACTTTACTTTTTATATAAAGAAGGGAAGAGGAAGAAGGAAAAGGAAAGGAGAAACAATTTATATATATATATATATATATATATATATATATATATATATATATATATATATATATATTAATTTGTTTAATTGATTTTGTTGTGCGGATAGTGGTATTTATGCCTAAGTGATTCAAAACATATATTCTCAAACCCAAATTAAACAAATAATAAAAAACAACCCCCAAAACACAGATTCTCTATCCAACGCAGGTGTTTATAAAATCCGCTGCCAAAATGGCAATAAATTTTACATAAGAGAGATACGCAGAAATTTAAACAAAAGAATCTATCAACATAAAAAAGACTTTAAAACTAGTTGCAAACAAACTCTTTAGTTTCTTAAAACATTTTAACTAACCAACTTTTGACTTTCAAAATTCTGCCATATTTGCCTTCATTCATGACAAAAATAAAAGAAGAATAATTGAAGCAGGTTCCATAACACACTGCAACACAATATCACAACGGCAAGTTTTTTTCAAAATTTCACAATTTATTGGAAAGTTAAGTAAGTAAAGTTGGCGACCATAGTCGAGGGCGACCCGAAGGCTCCCTTTTCAATAGCTACTACACCGAGGTATAGGGAGGGCGTTACTCCTTTCCCTGGATTGCTCCACTTTACCCTTGATACGTACCTTATAATGCTGAGTGTTAAGCAAGAATGTATCAAGTACCATTTTAAAAGTCTTTTATATGACGCGATCTGGGATTGAACACAGGTCTCCCGGATCATTGGCGAACACTCTACCAACTGGGCCATTGAGCCGGTTCAAAATTGACTCAACAGATTTGCACCTCTTTCTCTAAACATTCAAAGCAATAAAATTTCCCAAACCACAAAACGCTATTTACTTTTCGAAAAAATTGCATCACATATCATGACACAATGTAAACATATCAACCAGTATTAATCTGTTTTTTCACATTGCAAGATCTACAAACCCTGATAGAGATTTCTAATTGGATCAAAATTCATCTATCATAATTATTTCTATGCTAAAATAATTTTGACTAAACACTTTTGCATTCAAAAATGATTGAACTCGAAACTCGTTGGCAAATAAACCAACCATCAAAATGTTTTCTTCCGTTTTACCCTATATATATATATATATATATATATATATATATATGATTACTCTGATAAAATAAAACGAGATTTTATTCCAGCAGTTGTTGTGTTGGTACTACTTCATGGATGCACCAACTGCACTATAACGAAACATGCAGAAAAAGCTAGATCATAACTTCACAAGAATTCAAGTGCTGTTGTGCACAAATCCTGGAAGCGGCACCCCACAAATCAGCAGTTGAATGGTTACTTACCTCCAATTTTTCATACCATCAAAGTCAGAGGAACATGACATGCGGATCACTGCCCAAGAAGTAAGGACGAAATCAAAAACGACGTTCTTTGAACTTCTACGCATAGAAACTTTAGTGTTGGTCGACAAACAAAAACTTACCTACATCTTGTCTGTGCAGACACTTGATGTAATATAGAAGAGCTGAGAGAGAGAGAGAGAGAGAGAGAGAGAGAGAGAGAGAGAGAGAGATTTTGTCTTTATTATATATATATATATATATATGTATATATATTGGATATTCAGGGAGACGCCACTCTTATCACCATATTTCTTTTAAAAAACATAGAATTCATTTTAATCATATTTCAAACAAATTATTCGTTATAAATCATCTATCTGAAATGCAAATATCTCCCCATATGTTTATGTGTGTGTGGAGGGAGTGTAAATTGAAAAATGGAACACTTAACATGAAAGTGAAAAAGCCTTTAAATTCTATGTTTGTAAAATATCTAGCATTCAAACAAAGTGATCATTTTTTCTGTGCAGGAAGGTGGAAAAAAGGATATTCAAGTTTTTCATGTTTTCTGGTATAAAATGAGGAGAATCTCTACGAGAACACCTCCTGGGAATTTCAAGTCTGGAACCATCTAAAATGGTGATAAAACGCCGCTTTCTTTTACAATTTGCAAATACCTTACAGCTAAAAATAGCGCCATTTTTTTACTATTTACTTTAGGAGACACACACACACACATCAATATATATATATATATATATATATATATATATATATATATATATGTGTGTGTGTGTGTGTGTGTGTGTGTGTGTGTGTGTTATTTGCTGATTTTCATTCTGGAAACTTTCTACCAATTAAATTAACTTTCTTTACAAAGAAATAGATTCAAAATAGATGTTTTTTCTGAACTTGTCTATATTTACTGATATTTTCACGAATATATATAGTGTTTAAAGTTTACCCGAGCGACTAAAACTGGACAGTATCCGATATTAGGAGTAAAGCATATAAAGGCAGTCAAACACAAATTAAAACAACATATTCCAACTATTAATTTCACGCTTTCGGATTCATCAATCAATAAGAGATACCGAGGATTGTGAGTTTTATAGGAGAGTGGTACATGGAAAACACGGAATATAAAACGGGATCTGATTCTTGTTACAAAAGATGCTAGAAGTATGCAGCACATTAGACATCACAAGTATACGTTAGAAAAATTCTAATGTTGATTATACAGACAACAACACAGAATTAAAATATTTGAACGATGCTAACTTGGGATTTTGATATCAGCAGTAAATAATCGAATGTTACTTATCAAACTTTAAGAGACCAATCAGTTAGAGATTTTGTAAACAGGATGTGCACCTTTGTAAACAAATGAACAGTTGAAATAAATCACTAATCGTAAGGAAAACGCTTGGTGGCCCAGCCGAAGCCGGGGACTTTTCGGCGTCATGTCTGCCTTTGTTGGATTGTGCCCGTTAGCGTCAAAGCCAACAGCAAATTATTGCTGTTGGTCTGAACGCCGGGGCAAGGAAGAAGTATTAAGTGTGGCTCTGAATATAGAAACACAACGAAGATAGGGGTCAATGATCGCTGTCCGGTTTCCGAGTTCATCGTCTCTGTCTGTCTGTCTGTCCGTCTCTCACTCTCACACCTGCAACATTCGTAAGTTATATTTTTATCAGCAATTACTGCAGCCATTTTATTTGGTTATACAACATTAATAACGGGGAAGATGCAAAACATCTTTCTTTAATAGTTGAACATTAATATAATGTAAATTACAATATATATCGACGTTTTAAGTTTGAAGAAGTCTCTACAAAATTTGGGATCAACTTAAACGGCATGGCAAAATAACAACATTTAT
This sequence comes from Sepioteuthis lessoniana, assembly GCA_963585895.1. Classification (NCBI taxonomy): domain Eukaryota; kingdom Metazoa; phylum Mollusca; class Cephalopoda; order Myopsida; family Loliginidae; genus Sepioteuthis; species Sepioteuthis lessoniana. The sequence goes on along the minus strand of OY757914.1, from coordinate 15,672,922 downwards.
TGTTGATTGACCACTCTGTTGTAAAGATTTGGATTTTATCCCGGCCATATTAGCTGAGCTCTAGTTTTGTGGATATTTTTTCAATTTATTAAATTATTCAAACGAAGGGCATAATTTTTTCCAAACCATGTCGAGAAAAATATTACGAATTAAGCCAATTCTAAGGAAAAATATGGAATGATCTTTACATTATTAAAGTAAATACCTACAGAAGCCTCCATAAGCAGCTCAATTTGTAAGGAAAGGAGAGTTCTTGCAGATCTCAACAAGAGGTTGGTCAAAAATATTTGAATGCGTATTTAAGTTGGTGAACGTCGTCGTGGGTGACCCGAAGGCTCCCTTTTCGATCGCTACAACACCAAGGTGTAAGGGAAGGCGCCAGTCCTCTCCCAGGATTGACCCACTTTACTCTTGATCCGTACCTTATAATGCTGAGTGTTAAGCAAGGAAGCATCAAGTACCATTTTTGAGTCTTTGGTATGACTCGACCTCGGATTGAACCCAGGTCCCTGGGGCCATTGGCGAAACTAGTGGAAAGTATTGAAAAACATATTCATGGAAGCAATCAACAGTAGAGAGTGGCGAAATAAGTTGATTGTTTCTAAGACTTATGTTTTTAATGTTTAGTGCAAATCGCAATATCTCGGATTTACACTCAGGTCACTGATTTCATTTCATACGATGACATCATTTACGCTACGAGTGCCCTTTTTTGTTGCTTAGAAGGTTCTTGTGAAATAGATTCGAGACTCTGTCTTAATAAGTTAAATTCCTGTTTATTTTGCTTGAATCCGGATGTTGTATAGAAACCACAGAAAAGTACACAGCAATACTTTCACCATGAACTGATTTTATCTAGGTAAGTTAAAATGCATTTCATGAAGCTAGAATCTTCAGCTATTTGATAAAAAAGTTTTGCATATTCGCAGCGATCTGGATTGTGAAAAATTAGATGTTTGTAGTATCTCAGAGAACAGGTTGATTATTGATAAGACTTGGTGTGACCCTTTATATAACGAGAGGTCAAACCACCGTGTTTATTTCGAGGCTAGATCAATTTAATAGCCACATGGGCTGACAATATAGGAATATTTTCCGTGAGTGTAGAGGAATTCACCTTTCATTTGTTCAATAACTGATTGGAGATATATTTTCAGCGTGGGAATAGATTTGGATTATGAAAAGATGTGCATATAATATACTATTATTTTATATGTCGATTTACTTACGTGTTATTTTACATGTCGATTGTGGAGATAATGGATCGATTCGTATTGAGAGTGACAAAACATACACGCAATTTCGATAGCAGCTGAACAAGAGAAAACTCTAACTCAAATAGCAACGCACTCATCAGTGAATGACACCAACATTTCACTAAGCTGCTAAAGTTAACTTTAAAACTGACACTGTATTTTGTTTTCTATATCTATAGAAACTAGATGAAAATTAGTTGTATTTCACTTGATATAAATGAAAATTAGTTGTATTTCACTTGATATAAGTATTTAAAGTTGGCGACCATAGTCGAGGGTGACCCGAAGGCTCCCTTTTCGATAGCTACAATACCTATGTGTAGGGGAGGGTTCTACTCATTCCCCTGGATTGCTCGAATTTACAACTGATCCTTACCTTATAATGCTGAGAGTTAAGCAAGGTAGCATCAAGTACCATTTTTTGAGTCTTTGATATGACTCGACCTGGGATTGAACTCAGGTTTCCCGGGCCATAGGCAAACACTCTAACCATTATGCCACTACTGTAATTAAACTCTTTCTCTTTAATCAACTGGCATTATTGATCTTCAGGGGAAAGGACTGAACTTTTCTGTTTAGAAAATTCCTCATGAGAGGGGAAAATCACGTCTTATCAGTTTGGGAAACATCCACTGCCTTGGCCCGTGAGAATCACAACACTTTGAGAATATCAAGCTAGATGATCAACGACTGAGGCTGTACCTTTGCGACTGTTTCAAATTGAAAACGCCCAACCAATCAAATAGCTCTTTATAGAGTGAAATAGCTTATGATCACTCATCACTGGGGAGAGGGATAAGAGGTTCATACATTTTCCAAGGGTTTTAATCCGAAAGTATTAGAACGACTGGAATTTGACCTTGCTTACTACGATATCACAGAGCAGCAATCAGCTATTGTGCTACAAGACTTCCTCTGTCAAAAATGAATAATTATAAATTTAGAATCAAGGATTTTTGGTCTACGGACTCCAGCCCTATGATAACTTGAAACCATTTAACTGTGTGCAAGCAAATTGTTAAAACTAAAAAGATGTATTCGCGTTAGATAGAAAAAACTATTTAACCGTATGCAATGAAATGTCCTTTGGCTTGTTCTAAAATGTAACCTAGACACTATTTATTTAAAGATCATATATATTTAACACACACACACACACACGCACGCACGCACACACACACACACACATATATATATATATATATATATATATATATATATATATATATACGTTATATAACATATGACATGGATTTTCGGTTCGGTCCTCGTGACTCCGTGTGCTTTGAGAAGCTGTCAGGTTGTGATTAGTAAATAGGAGGATGAAAGCGCGTGATGGCAGTCGGGTACAGCAGGTATGTAACCGGAAGGAAACGACGTGATAACCACGTGGTCAGATTTAGAGAGTGCAAAGAATCCGGGGTAGATCGAGGGACACCTAGCCGATCAGAGCGTCTCAGAGGCCTCTCTGATGATAAGACTTGCAAGGGGATGCAAGCGTTGGAATAAGGTATGGGACAATAGTGTGTCCTCTCCCTGAGTATATGTCTTTCCATCTATCTCTCAACTAACAACAAACTGTGGGCCCCTTTTCGAGAATAAAATGAGAGATATACGAGGATCATTAAATAAGTTTCCAGGCTTTTTTCGTATGGGCACTTTTATTGATATTACACATATGAAACTCTGGTCCCCTTCAACGTAATCTCCTCCCGCTGCAATGCACTTGTTGTACCGTTCCAACAATTCATGGGAGGCCCCATGGAAGCCCTATTGAGTGAGCGTATCAATGACCTTCGTCACAGCCTCTTTCATATCCTCAATTGTCTCATAATGACAGCCGCTGAGCTTAGGGAATAAGCAAAAGTCACGGGGACCAACGTCTGGACTATTGAGAGGGTGATGAAATGTCTTGATGCCCATCTTGGTCAAATAGTCTGTAACAAGGAAGGTGTTGTGAACTGATGTATTGTCCTGGTGGAAATGCCATTGACCTGATTTCAAGAGTGCTGGCCTCTTCCGACGGAATCTCTTCCTGATCTCCCTTAAAACCTCAACATAGTAACCCTAACTCTAACCCTAACCCTTTGGCCAATCAACTCTGGTGTATTGACTTCCTTACTCCACCCATAGCTCTTATCATCCCGCACAGACTCCCAACCTTCCTTGAATATCTTATGCCACTCAAAATCACATGCTCGATTCATGCAAGATGGTCAAAAAGCAGTCTGAAGCATTCCATACGTGGCATTCTGTGGCATTTTCTCCAAGTTTAAAATAGAATTTTATTGCATATCATTCTTCCTCACGTCCAGTTTGCATTTTTGGAATTCACCAGCTGTGAAAATCAGGCTTTAGTAGGGTGTATTCCAATTGCTGCTGTAGTTGTTCATTTGAACGTGAAATCATAAAAATTGTTTAGTCATCTCATAAGATGTATAGCAATAAGATACTGAATTTTCAAGAGTTTACGACAATTTTAAATGCCTTTACAAAAAAGTCTGGAAACTTATTGAATTCACCACGTATCTTTATAAAGAAGAGTGTTTCGTTCGTTCATTGAATTTCGTATTATCATTATGGCTATACAACAGGATTAATAATCTACAAGGGTTGATATGCTATACAATTCAACCAACCAACAAACTAACCTTAGAACTGTATGTTGTTAATATTAGATTTTTCGCAAAATACTGTCAGATTTTGGGATAAACAATTCTAATTATGTTCTTACATATTGTTTTAAAAGTAATTGTATAAAAAAAACAACAACTCACATTTCTAATAATTATAGTGCCCTGTTTGATAATTTTCCATCAATTATTTCAGAATTTGATTTTGAATGTTATATGCCTTGACTCATTCACATCAAAAAAGAAGTGATGCATTTGTTTTTCAAGCTGTATGATAATTTTGCTTTTTGACAATACTCGACCGCATATCAAGAGAAAGAAACTGCAGAATCTCACTGACTTGGGATATGCAACTTTGCCATATCCACCATATTCTCCAGATCTCTCACCTACCGACTACCATTTAATCGAACGTCTGGGCACGTTTTACGCCAAAAAAAATTTCGTTTCAAAAGAGGATTGGAAACTGCGTTTAAAGATTTTTTTGGCATCAAAACCTGTAAGGTTTTATCATAGAGGCATAAATAGTTGTTGGCGACCGTAGTCGAGGGCGACCAGAAGGCTCGCATTTCAATAGCTACTACCCCGAGGTGTAGGGGAGGGCGCTAATTCTTTCCTTTGATACGTACCTTATATTGCTGAATGTTAAACAAGGAGGTATCAAGTACCAGGTTTCCTGGACCATTGGCGACAGGGGTCATATTTGGACTGATTAAAACACTATTTAAAAAAAACTATTACAAGTAAAAGTTTATTCGAAAGTCAGATATTATTTTCCGAATAAGCTTCTAATGGTTATTATTTATCTGAGAAATAAAATTTTTGTTTCATTTAAACAGTTTTTATTCTTCTTTCTACGGAATCTTCTTATTTGCCAATACACTCAATCTAATGCTTCAACAATAATCCCCAAATACAAATATTATACAGAGATTAGAATACTATATAGTGATTGAAATATTATACAGTGATTATATATCGGATAACACTCACTTGATAATTATATCGGGCTACGGACATTAAAGCACACACACACACACACACACACACACACACACACATATATATATATATATATATATATATATATATATATATATATATATATATATCCCTAGTCATCAATATTGGCATACTTTCAATTTTGTTTTTACTATATCTAAAAAAAATAAACGAAAATTGCCAAATTCCTATAAATCTCTTTAAAACTGTTTTTTTCATTTTCCTGTGTTTTATCAACCATGACTTGTCAATAGACCAAAGCATTTTCTCGAGATTCGTCTCTTTTTAACTTTTTTCCGGACATATGACCAGGACTATATATATATACCAAGCTGTCTTCCGATATATATATATATATATATATATATATATATATATATATATGTTCATCGGAAGACAGCTTGATTCAAATATATTCTCACTTATGAGTATTCGGTGAAAACATACTCGTGGAGACAAAATCAGAGACTGGAAATCACTATTAAGGCTACAAAAGGATATTGTGAACTTGCCAATAAAAGTTCGTCTGCAAAACAGTAAATTAATTTCGTAAAATAAGGAAAGATTCTGTTAGTTACTTTTAGAAATATGCACAAATTAGCTTTGTTTGATCGCTGAATAGACTGCGGCATCCCAGTTTATTTGGAATGTTATTTCGCCTTTCCAGCTGAGATACGAGGTGTATACGATAAGTTTCCAGACTTTTTCGTATGGGCTTTAAAATTTTGTGTAGACTTTTGAAAATTCAGTATGTTATTGTTATACAGTTAATGAGATGAGTGACCAACTTTTATGATTTCACGTTCAAATGAACAGCTACAGCAGGAATTGGAATATACCCTATTAAAGACTGATTGTCACAGCTAGTCAATTTCAAAAATGCAGTCTGACACTTTAGAAGAACGGTAAGCAATAAATTGTGTTTTAAACTTGGAAAAAATGCCACAGAAATAAAAGGAATGTTTCAGACTGCTTTTAGACCATCTTGCATGAATCGAGCATCAGTTTTTGAATGGCATAAGAGATTCAAGGAAGGTGGGGAGTCTGTGAGGGGTGATGAGAGGTGTGCGAGGAGTAAGGCCAGAGTTGATTGGCCAAAGGCTTAGGGTTAGGGTTACAATATTGAGGCTTTAAGGGATTTCAGGAAGAGATTCCGTTGGAAGAGGTCTGCACTCTTCAAATAGGGTCAGTAGCATTTCCACCAGGACAATGCACCAGGGATTTCAGGAAGAGATTCCGTTGGAAGAGGTCTGCACTCTTCAAATAGGGTCAGTAGCATTTCCACCAGGACAATGCACCAGTCCACAACTCCATCCTTGTCACAGACTATTTGAGCAAGATGGGCATCAAGACAGTTCCTCAACCTCCATATAGTCGAGAACCTGCTCCCTGTGACTTTTGGTTATTCCCAAAGCTCAGAAGCTGTCGTTATGAGACAAATGAGGCGATGAAAGAGGCTGTGACGAAGGTCATTGACACGCTCAGACAAGAAGGCTTCTATGGGGCCTTGAAGAAGTTGTTAGAACGGTACAACAGGTACATTGCAGCCGGATGAGATTACTTCGAAGGGGACTAGAGTTTCACGTGTGTACTATCAATAAAAGTGCCCATACGACAAAATTCTGGAAGCTTATCGTATGCACCTCGTATACTGTTAATCAACCTACAACCGGATTTATTACCAGAGCAAACTTAATTGTATGAATACAGGATTGACAAAATATACTGAAAGAGAACATCATAGAAAAACCTTATATCAGGCAGTTGGTATAAATTGAGAATCTTTAACGGAATAAAAGTTGTATGAATATTTACGACTTTTGTAGGGATAAGAATCCCTTGTTGGAAACACACATGATCGTGGTCTTATGCTAGTCACGGACCACAATGTGGTGTGACTACTAGTCACAGTACTTGTTGTGGCTATGGTGTTTGTGACTACCACATTAGCTTCCGGCTGTTTGCTTTGTCGAATCCTTCCGTGCCCACGCTGTGTGTGAAAGATCCACGGGGGTGGAGGTTGACACAATTCAGCTGGGTCTTCTTCTGATGGTCAGGTAAGTGGCTAGATTGTCAAGCAACTCAAAGAATTGAGAGAACCCGTTGTTTAACAACAACAAAAAATCGTTTTTATTGAAACACATTTGTGAAACAATAAATAACAAACAAAAGAGATTTGCTTTTCTGGAAAACAGAAGAAGAAAGAATATCGAAAGAGGAAGAGTGACGATGAGGAGCGGTTAGAGTAATACTAACGTCTCTAAAGTCAGGCACTTTGAAGTTTTGTAACGTCTGAAGATTGTTCATAGTACTTCGGGTCTATATGCTTCTTTGGCAGTCTTGAGTTTCTTCTTGGTCCTTTTTTCTTATCCTCTCTGAGTATTCGTTTAATTATCCTATTTTTTATTGATCAATATCTGGACTAAAATGGTTTCTAATTGGTTGTCCAATAAGAGACAATTAGGAGTCCTATTCCCATTGGTCAGCCAATCCTTGTTGAGGATTATATCTTACGGGTATAGGGAAAACCCTTTTTAGATGCTTTGACCAATGGGAACAGGTTTAGTGCAATAGGGTTGAACAAAATATTCTCAGCCTCACCTGACTGGATGAGGCATGCCCAACTCACCTTTATTTAGGGTTGCGCAAAATTAAATCTCCCTTCAAGATAAGGATTAGAAAAATATATTTTACGAAATGACCCGTTTCATCATTGTGATTGAAGTTTCAGTGGACAACCGAAAAACTATATAAATTTGCTAACCTTTAAAATCAAAAACAATTGTCTCGCACTTAACTGACCTTTAAAATCGAAAATGATTGTGCCACACTTAACTGACCTTTAGGAACGACCAACCAGCTTTTTAGGTCATATAAGCCTTGATCAAAAAGATACATATTTTAAGAATTTTTTTTGTTTTTGAGATACACACACACACACACACACACACACACACATATATATATATATTTATTTATTTATTAGAATATATTTCATAAATTCTAATTTTTACATATTAATTAAGTACTCAACCGCTCGTTGTGTCACACATGCTTCTGGTTGTTGTGGCGGGGCCGGAGAAAGAGGTATTGACTTTTTTTATTCTACTTTAATCACATCACTTTGAGATCATTAGAACTACTATTTGTAAGGCAAGGGATATAATCCCAACTAATGTACTCCCTACACAAGTATTCCCACTGAATATTAACTTATACACCCTTATATGGTTTCAAAAAATTATTTTTATTTAGTATCAATCAGTTGTTTGCTGACAGTTAAATAATTTCCCGTATTCCTATTTGATACAAATGATTATATAGTTTTACGCATCTATGTCTATTTCATCAGCATCGATTGACTCCCTCTTTCTCTATCCATCCCTATCACCCATCTCTCTCGGTAGGTCTTCCAAACGTCACCCTGTGTCCGCACAGAGCTGATGTAAATAAGTTCTTGCTGGTCAGCCCGCAATGGCATATCCACTAGATGAGGTCCACTTAGAACGTCACTTAGAAGTTCGTCTTAGCTTCTTCAGCAGGTATGTCTTATTCATCTTACTTGGATTGTTTTGAAGATGGGTGGTAAGTTGCCATACATATTTTGTTTCGTGGGGTGTTGCTTCCAGGATTTGTTCAAAATAGCTCTTAACATACTTGAGAAGTTCCTATCTAGCTTTTTCTCTATGCGTTTTCCTAGCGTCCATGTGGTGCAGCCATATAGTAGTATTGAGACAACCACAGATATCTATTTGATAGCTATTTAATAATTTTCGTTTGTTTGATTACAGTCATTTGATCTTAAGTAACTGATAATGATTCTTAGTAAACGCTTAAAGCTTCAAGTAACTATTAATAATGCAAATAATTTACAGTTTTATCTTATCAAGTATTTTTATCTAATACAAATAATTTTCAAACAGATCTATTTGAACCAGTGATGGTGAATACATTCAAAGGAAATAATACCAATGAAAAAAGGCGGTCCATGTTTCTTAGATTTCAAGAAATAGAGCCTCACCACCTGATACAGTCTAGTGTCATACCCAAAACACGTCTTTTTTTTAGCGGGATTCATACCACTCTGTAAAGAATAGTAAGTAAGTAAAGTTGTCTCTCTTTGTCGAGGGTGACGCGAAGGCTCCCTTTTCGATAGCTACTACACCAAGGTGTAGGGGAGGGCGCTACTTCTTTCCCTGGATTGCTCCACTTTACCCTTGATCCGTACCTTATAATGCTGAGTGTTAAGCAAGGAGGCAAGTACCATTTTTTGAGTCTTTGATATGACTCGACCTGGAATTGAACCCAGGTCTCCCGGGTCATTAGCGAACACTCTAACCATCATGCCAATGTCTGGTAAACCTGTAAAGAATACAGCCATTATATTCTAAACCCTACCGATTGGGGGAGGGTGTAAAAAATTTGAATAAAAATAAGAAGTATCTAGCTTGATAAATGTAAAAACGTATCTGCTCTTTGTATTCCTAGTGTTTCCAGGGACAAACTCTTTTACTTGGCATCCAACGGAGACAGTTTTCAGTTCGTGCCAATGTCGGAAAGACTCAAAATAAAATACAAGGACATGGTTTTTCCTTCAGGAGTCCACCTAAAAAGTGACTTTTTACATGGACGGCTCTGTGTTGCCATGAACAGATTTTGCCATCTTGAGTGGTTGCGAATTCTTAGCAAAACGTTAAAAAAAGAAGTCGCAAACATACAACATAAGCAATATTGTCAAGAAGTTCTTTCATTATGTAAATATTAAATTTTGAAAGTGAGATGTCGGTTAAGCATCAAAAAATGATGTGATTTTTTGGCTGGTTTAATTTGGTATACATAAGAATCTTATTCTTATTCACAAAGCTTAGTTGTAGCTCAAGGCGAGCCGTAGAACCACCCAGAGAAAATCAAACACACTAACAAAGTTCAAGCTAACTATTTCACTACATGAGGTTTGTTAGTTTTTACAAATCGTAGCTTAGTTGTGGTACAAGGCAGAACTAGCGGGAACACGTGTGAGATACTCATGAAAATCTTAAAATTCAAAAAATGTCCATTTGTCCTTAAAATCTCAGGCCAAAGTTTTAAGAAATTCAAAGTCATTCACCAAAATATTTTAAGCTGTGTTTGGTCTCTTGACCAAACACAGCTTAAAACAGAAGTTTTTTAAAAAATTTTATTCATGAGCCTAGTTCTTAAAGCGATGAAACATTGAATACCCTAGTGCGCTATAGCTGTAGTATACACCAACTGCATCTTTGCAGAAGGAACAGACTCCACCAACGAGTGTCCTGGATATCAAATAATTTGATGGTGAGGATCCAGTAAGGCAGAAGCCTTGGGGAATGCAGAGTACCCCTTAATTGTCATCGCTCCCAGGTGCACTCTGGCCTGGAGTGATAAAGGGTCCTATCAATGAGTTAAATATAACAGTTTGAAATTTAAACTGAGTGAAAAAAATGACTTATGGTAAATTGAATTGTTTGAAAAAGAACTGTTTGTCATTTAACTGTGTGTAAACTTACCAAAGTTTAATTGAATTGTTAGTGATACATAGCAATACTTGGAAACCCTTCACTGAGAGCAAATGAATGGTTAATATTTAGTAGAATTATAAGTGTTAGATAGCAATAATTGAAACCATTTAACTGTGTAGAAACAGTAGCAATACTAGAGAGTAAACAAATTAGTTTTTACTAATTTGAAAGTAAAATGAGCTAAAACTATTCTCTTGCAAACCATATACGTATATCCATTCAAATATGTGGAAAGAAATGACTGATGCTAGATTGTAACTATTACATAGCAATATTGAAACCATTTGGCTGTGTGCAAACAAATGGTTAATAATAAATAGAAATATTCGTATTAGATAGAAATACTTGAAACCTTTCAACTGTGTACAAAAGAATGAGCTTAGGCTCGTTTAAAATTTATCAATAAAAAGAGTTTACAAATTATATATATCTAATATGCATGTAAAAACAGGATTTGCCATTAACTAACTGACAATAGTTGATATGGTATAAAACCATGGTGCCCGTGGTGTAATGGTTATCGTCATAGGAAATGGACACGGCGACACGAGTTCAAATCCTGGACGAGACTGATTGCATTTCACATAGCACTAATACCCTTGGGAAAGGTATGAATCCAATTATTCTTCCTCCAGCTATGGGTAAATAGTAGGGAAGACTAGGTTCTTCAGCCTTGTTGAGGCAACTAGTCTAGGAGAAGGAAAACTCTGAATTCAACCTTGTTAAATTCCGCTTAAAAATTGACCCTGTGTCATATCCTGCCCGAGCGGAAGAGTTGATAAATATGATAAAACCAAACCAGACCAAACCAGAACATTGAATAAGCTCTGGGTAACGCCATAATTTTTAAGGGAAGTAATAAAATAAAAGTACCTAATGTTTGGTTCTAGTATCACTTTACTTACGGAATATTTGAACTTCAGATTGTCGGCAACATATATAAAAAATCCCAAAATTGATGTGAAGATGCATTTGTATTTTGAACATACAATAACAACTATATGACCTACGGATACATTGAGTTCTCATTGTAACAGGGTCCATGTTTATACTGATGCTTTTATTTAGGAAGGAGTGAGAAATGACTGGACAAATAGTATATTTTCTATTGAAGTCGGATGTTAAGATTTTACAGCGAATTCAACCTTCACATGTCTGGCTAAACATAAAAAAAGAAAAGATATGAATTAATGACCGCCAAGATCTGGCAGAACTTGTATGTACGTAAATCTGGTACTTATGCATAACAATGTGAAGACAAAAAAGTGTGATTTTATCTCGAAGCAATGCTGAGGTACCTTGGGCCATTTGTTGTGATGCTTAGGCCACGCGCCCATATCTGAACCTAGGGTCAACATTTAAAAAAAGGTTTTGTTTTATTTGTTTTGTTTTGATTTGGTTTTGTTTTGATTTGGTTTTGTTTGGTTTTATAGCTTATCAACCCTCATGTGTTATTCAATATCAAATCCTCTCTCTTTGTCTCTCTCTCTCTTTGTCTCTCTCTCTCTCTCTCTCTCTCTATATATATATATATATATATATATATATATATACACATTGCCTATATCTTTTTAGATAATTTTTATATTGATGGTTTATGTCAAAGGTTTCTTTTTATATATTCTTTTAAATCAGGCAATCGGCCAAACTCGATTTTCGTTGTTTCGTGAACATAAAATTCATATGAAAAAATTGTACTTGTTTTCAATATTGTAGAGTTTAAATCGCAATTTATTTCCGAGTAAAAATTGCGCATTATTTAATAATCTGCGTTTTATTGATCAATAATTTTGACGTTAAAAATCAAATTAATTAGTTAATAACTTGGTAAATAATGCTCTTGTAGTAATGTAATTATCTCAGATTCAAAAATTGAATACGCAAAATATTTGTGTGATACATTTTGAATCAGCAAATATCAATGAAAAGGTTGTTTCTTTTACATTAAAAAATTAACCCACTTTGTCTGTCAACAAGAAAATGTTGCTCGTATGTTAAAATATTTTTCAACTTTTCAAAACATTGGCGAAGCAAACAACCAAAGATTTGGTATGCATGGAAAATGCTATAATCTATTCACAGACAACACAAGGTAAAACTTTTTGGGATGTGTGTATATGTGCTTTTTCTATCAACCCACTTCATTAATTAATTAGTTTAACAAATGGGGTCCTAGTGCAGTGGCTAACTCCTGATCACTTATCCCATATTGAAGGAGTCAGACTTGAAAAAGACCAGACTCAAATGATCAGGAATAAGAAGCACAGTGTGATGTTGATTCAAGTGACCATACCAGAATATCATATCAAAAAAGAGTTGGCTCTTTCCTACCACTAATTTCAATTGACAGTATTCAGAAAGCTTTTTTAAAATCATCTAGTTAGACCAAAAGTAGCATAATAGATTTGGCCATGACGATGATGAAAATGCACTATGAAAGTGAAAACAAAACAATTCCTTCAATTCTAGGCTGGACAGGATTTAATATTCTTTTATTCATATTTCATATTTACCTAACCCCTCCGCTCGGGCAGGGTATGACACAAGGTCAGTTTTTTTAAACGAAGTTTAACAGGTTTGAATTCAGAGTTTTCCTTCTCCAAGACTAGTTGCCTAACCCATGCTGAAGAACCTAGTTTGCCCTACTATTTACCCATAGCTAGAGGGAGAATAATTGGATTCATACCTTTCCCAAGGGTATTAGTACTATGTGAAATGCAATCAGTCTCGTCCAGGATTTGAACTCGTGTCGCCGTGTCCATTTCCTACGACGATAACCATTACACCACGGGCACTTCCTTTTAATATTCTTTTATTGCAGGAATAAAAAAAGCGATATTTGCCTGTGATCCATAGTAACATAACTCAGCAAAGTACTGTGGAATACAGTATTTTTGAAAAGTCTCTTAATTGTTGATGAACTTGAAACTGAATTCATTCTTCTGTCATTTGATCTTGCATTTTATGCCAAAGTCCAGCAAGTATGTTGGAATGATCAGTGCTGTATTTTATGGAATTCTAATAATTTTAATATACATGCATAATAATTTTAAAATACCTCCAAAGAGCAGTTGTCAGCCCTGGTAAACTCCATACCAGTATTAATTTCTCACAGTCATTGGAAAGTGGTTTGAAGTTTCATGGCTGGCTGACATTATACTTGAAGCTGAACTGTCGTACAAGAGTCACTACATGGGGCCATGAAAAGCAGACACTACTATCGAAGAGTCAGAGTAATAAATATTAAAGCTTGAACTTTGAGAAGGGAACTGTTATCTACTTTCATGGACACACATAGTACAGAAGAAAAAAGATAAATTCATTGCTTTTTCTAAAAGTTTATATTATGATTTTCCCAAAACACAATTCAAACACCCGTGCACATCAAGTGATTTTAAAGGCTTTGAAAGCAGATTTTCATTATTCATTCTGGAGAGATGCACTCAATTTCCAACTTTTGTATTTTGGATGAGTTATCTGAATATGACAGATTTGTTTTTAAATTTTGTTCGCGTTACACGGATAGGAGATTGGGCCCTTCACCTTCAATCTGCAGCAGAAATGACACCCTGGTATTTTGCATATGATCATTTGAACTATGCCAGGTATTTCCCCGTAAATATTTATGAGATGTTTACTATTCCAGATACATACCCTTCAATAGCGGAGCATCTTGCTGCTGGGGATTTTGTTGTTCAGTAACAAAACCAGAACTGCTTCAGTCAGACATCAATGGACAAGAAAATTGAACAGACCATGAATAGAGATAGCAAGAGCAAAGGTGGGTAGATTGGACCCTCAAATAATGATAATGCTGTTCATCGTTGGATTTTATCATTCAACCAACGTGCATAAATCTCTGAAAGCTGCAATGAAATAGCTGGAAAAGCAGAGGGCTGCCATAAAAAATACCTTAGTAAGTCCCGATACAAGAAGGATGAAGTAGATATTCAAAATGTTATGCATACAATTAAGTCACTGCAAAATTCATTTACATATTATCAAAAAAAGAACTTATAAACCTAGCATCTGGCCAAATAACACCATATGAAATTAAAGATGATATTTGACAGCACATGAAAAAGGCTGAATGGTTTCCAGTCAGTTTGTGTAACAACGGCCGATTTGGAAATAAGTTGAATTTAGTACTTTATTAAAAACTATGAAGATGAAAACTTTTAGTTATCTTCAGAAAAAGAATCCACATCAAAAGAGTATGAACGAAACAAACTACTTGGAAGCAGATAAAGATCTTCTCCCAAGGTTTCTTATAGTAGCAAGAAAACGAAAAGTTGACTTAGGAGAAAATTTGACTTTCCTTTCGCAGTTTCCATCCAACCGGAGCAACAGTGATGGTTCTCTGTTGAATAGCCAAAAAGCTGCTTTGTTTCATTACCTTCAAGCAACGTTTTCAGATACAAAAATAATTAAAAGTTCACAAAATTCAGCACTGATCTTAAATAACATGGCAATAATTATTAACTGGTTGATCATGTTCGAGCAACGTTTGTAATCTGAGTATTTTTACTTTTAGATATATAATCAAGCTTGTTTCCTTTTACATGTGATCAAGAGTTGACTTTGTATGAGATAAGTACAATCCTCTGAGCATTAAATATTCTGAAAGAAGACGGCGTTCGATTTCCCCTGACTACTTGTTGAATGCTCTTAATGAGAATCAGAAAACACCTATCAAGTTTCAGAAATTCCTCATGTCTGGCAAAAACAAAGAATCTATTGTTTTATTTATGATGATTCATTGGATGAAATCGGAAGAATTCCATGGAAAAAACTGTGTTTGCTTCATTGAACCAATGATGTTTCATGACTCCTCAAAATGACACAAATAAAATGATTACAGAAACTTAACAAGAATTATTTAGTGATTATGAGAAAGCAGACTCCCTTCTCTTGCTTTATGAAAAGCATGCATCAGCTGTTTTTCCTTCTATTATCATCAAGATTCTAGAAAGAAATGTTTTTCTTCTTTGCCTTGATCATCAGTATGATTTAAGTACTGACTCCTTCTAATACATCTTCTTGTTTGATCTCTGTTCAATCAGTTCCAGAGAAATGTCAACCTGTTGTTTTAAGCGCTCTGCTATCTCTGCAAGCATTTACTGGCTGTAATAGCTTTAGTTGCTTTTGTTATCTATTGACCCTCGACCGAGCCGTCAATCAAGAGATGCACCTGTGTAAATAAGCGGAAGAACAGCGGAAGCCGGTGGACGTTAGAAAATAATATAACCAGATGCCTTGTCGCCTTGAGTCAGTTGTATACAGGATGCCGAAGTGAGAATCAGTTCCAGACAGAGGGCTTTGGGCCCTTAGTGACCCCAGGTTGAGCAACCCAAGCCAAGATGGTCGAGGAAGAACTTGGGTCAATATATCAGTCCTTCCTTGTCTCCACGCATTTCTCACACACAACAAACATCACACAAACATCACCCTTTCGAAAATAAAGTGTGGGAGATTTATGTAAAGAAGTGTATTCGTTCGTTATTGAAGTCCTCATTATCAGTTGATTATGTTCCCGTGTATATTTGTATACGCGTAGTATACGTGCCGTTGTATGTGGCCATACAACATTTTAAGGGCAAGAGAAAATAAAACTTTTTAAGTTGATGAGATAATTAGAACAGTTTGTGCCCATTTTCAGATTCTTTGGCTACAACTAGAATCTGACCGAAGATTTGTTCTAGCGACTTGGAAAATTTTTGTGCTGTATATTTGAACTCAGAAATGTTTCTTTCGTCAATGCTGCACGTTTCAACATCTTTCAAGCAACTGGTAACTTTTATAATGCATTGCCATCTGGTCAAAATTGTTATTGCGTATCATTGCAGAATTAATAAGATTTTTTGACTCCGTTATGATCCCGAGTGGTAGAAAGTGGACGAACGCTAGACTCTGTTAAACTCCATAAAGTTTATTGACTACCTCAATTTGTAGGTAGTCGCCGGGAGAAACAAAGAGAGTATAAAAACATGAGACGATCGTCAACCAGACAAAAATAAGCAAAATATCATGTTGGGAAAGAGACACAGAGCTTGAATTTTTTTCCTGAATCAAACATGCTTGTCCGCTGGGCCACGTAGTCTAACGCCCCTTTTGGAACGCCACCAGAATTTGGGGCTCGTAAACTTTCGTCTACTTACATCTTTGTCGCTGGAGTTCAACCGACGCCTTTACATTCTCATATCTGGCCGTCAATCCTTAAAAGGCATTAGTCGTCCCCTCCCTCCCGCCTGTCGTGTCGTGTAGAAACATTCACTTCCACCCGCTCCGTGCATGCGCACACGATGCTCGGATCTCTAGTCCTCCCTAGTCATTTTTAATCACCCCGAGTGCTTCTTCCTTTCTATTCGAAGACCACTGTCTGCTTTATTTATTTGTTCAATTTTCTATGTGCCGTTGATTTACGTTTCAAATCGTTACGCGTATCAAGTCAAATTACCGAACAGCTCTTTGGCGACAATGTCTTCACGTCAATAATAATTCTCTCTCACTGACAAATTATGGCTGGAAATGTGAAGATCAGAGATTAATTGTTCAATGGTACGCCTTCCCAACAACTCTATCTACATTGAGCAATCTTGTAAAGTGGAAGGTAAGAAGAATAGCTGTGACTCCAGGCGTTGTTTATGTGTTTGTCAAATCCTGTCTCGTACTGGCTTTTGCCAGTGTGTGTTCTGTTCTAATATACTTAAAGAAAATAGGGATAATTAAATGGAAGATTCTGACTCCTCAGAGGATAAATAATATTCGTAAAAATGAGCTTGTAGGATCAGAGGAGAGTAAATTACATTTTATTTCTTTTTTAAAAAGTTGCGTTCCAAAATAACTATTCTCTGAACATAATAACTGAAAGGAAACTCAACCTGTTCGCATTATCATTTCATATAGAGTCAAAGTCAGTCTAAACATATCTATTTCTATATAAGTTAATATGTGTGTATGACAAAATTACATTAAAAAAAATTAATGGCTGTAAAAAAGAAAGGAAAAGATTTTAATCACCACAGGTATTTGAAAATAGATCTTCTCTATATCATTTTTGGAAGGTTATGTAAATGCTTTTCTTCTTCCTTTACCAATATAAATTGCGGCAGTGGTTTTATGAGGGTATTTACAATTTGAGAATCTGATACAGGCTTGAAAAGTAACATTTTCTATGTTATAGGCTTTACATAACTCATTTTATTAGCTGAAAACCTGAGAGTAAATGCGGTGTCCTCGTGGGATGATGTTCAAAACGCTAGACTGTGGGATTGGAATAAGCGAGTTCGAACTCCAGTCACGCTAGCTATTATGTTCACTTTTGCACAAATACGTATGAACACCCTTATTCTCCCAGCTATGGGTTAAATAGTACCACCACTGTCCTTCTAGAAGTATCTATTTAGAATTTAATAATCCAAGAAGGTTGATATGTCATTGAGCAACAAAAACAAACAAACAAACAAACCCTGATAAAAGAAATTAATACATGATACCAGAACATAGACATATCAGCCTATTGTTAATACACTTAAATGTGTTAAACAGCTTGTTTAAACTTAATTTTACATAAAGTAAACCATAAAAATTCAATGTTTCTGTGAATTTCTCTGCCTGTATTATCTGCCTCTTTCTGAAGCAGTGCGCATGCTTACAGCAGAGATATCTTCAGATTTGAAATCAGCACAAACAATACTTCTAGAAACAGTCGAAATTTTCTCATATGAATAAAATGTCAACAGAACTCAAATAAGTAAGTCAGTTTTAAGCATCTGGCCCAGAGCTTAAATGTTTAATTCAGTTTAAGTAAATAGTATAGGTTATTAAGATGAGTTGATAATCTGGAAAAATGATCATGGTGGCTCTCTGTAAGTGAGGGGATCTAGGGTCACAAAAAATCGGAAAATATCAAAATTAAATGAGGAAAGAAAAGTGACACTTGACACTACCTTTGAAAATCAAGAGTTGGTAAGGATATATGCATATATATATATATATATATAGAGAGAGAGAGAGGAGAGAGAGAGAGAGAGAGAGAGAGAGAGAGAGAGAGAAGAAAACAAAAGGAAAAATAAAGAAATACACAAATTGTGAAAAAGCAGGAGACATATTGATTATACTAAGATATCAGCAGAATCTCATTATAAAAAATCTCTCCTAGTATTTTCCCGCAAATAGATATGCACACTTATGCCTAAAGAATCCAGATTTCAAGATTTTCTTCTATACCTCAGTCTTCGTATATATATATATATATATATTAATAATAAACTAGACATCAAACTTAGTTTACGCAAGAAGAACTCGACTCAGTTCTAAGGAAAATCAAAAATAGAAAAGTAGCATGGCTTGATGAAATACCCCCAGAAGTATGGAAGATCAGGCAATTCGAAGACATATTGGTCAGATACTGTAACGCCGTATATAGCCAGAACACGATTGACAGATGGACAAAAGGATGCATTATCCATTTCCCCAAGAAGGGTGAACTTGAAGTAGCCAAGAACTACCAAGGTATAACCCTTCTATCCATAGCGGCCAAGATCTACTATACTCGACTACTCAACTGCAGAGACCCTAAAATTAAGAAAACATTTAGGAAGAACCAAAATGGCTTTCGACGAAATCGATCCATGACATCACGAATTTTGACTATCCGTCGAATACTAGAAAGCGTTCGTGGAAAAAACCTCGAGGCAACACTATTATTCTTCAACTTCTCTAAGGCATTTGACTCCATACACAGAGGAAATATATAGCTCATACTACTCGCCTACCGCCTGCCCCAAGCCATAATTATGCTATATAAACACACGAAAATGTCCCCTCATCTGAT
The DNA here is from genome assembly GCA_963585895.1 of Sepioteuthis lessoniana. Taxonomy (NCBI): domain Eukaryota; kingdom Metazoa; phylum Mollusca; class Cephalopoda; order Myopsida; family Loliginidae; genus Sepioteuthis; species Sepioteuthis lessoniana. Next base: position 15,653,658 of record OY757914.1, on the reverse strand, counting down.
AGAGACGTAGACTACTTCGACATTGTAGCAATTTTGCTGCAAGGAGATACATTAGCCCCATACCTATTTATTATATGCCTAGACTACATGCTTAGAACATCTATAGATTTAATGGAAGATACCGGTTTTAAGTTGGCAAAGGAAAGTAGCGGAAGATACCCCTCACAAACTATTACGGACGCCGACTACGTCCATATGACATTGCGCTTCTGAAAAATTCAACCGCTCAATCCAAATCTTTGCTACATAACCTGGAACGAGCAGCAGGTGGCATAGGCCCCCATGTCAACGCAGACAAAACAGAATACCGGATATAGCCTGGAAGACCTCCCGGGAGTGATGGACGATAGAGACGGGTGGCGAGAGAGGGTTAGCGACATCTGTGCCAGCAGTGATACATGATGTTCATGATATATAGCTCATAGCATTCTGTAGCAGTCTACTAGCTATTGTTAACAACTCCTGAAAGCAACATCCCACGAAACAAAAGCTGTACAGCCACTTACCTCTTATCTCTAAAACACTCCAATTAACACGAACAGGACATGCAGGATACTTCTGTAGAATCAAGTATGATCTCATATGGGACATTCACTTATGGACCAGTGTTGGCCGACTAACAATAACCTACCTACAATACCTCCGTATAGACAGAGGGTGTAGTCTGGAAGACCTTCCAGGAGCGATGGATGACAGGGATGAAGAGCGTCAGGGAAATATTTGCTGTCAGAACGACTTGATGATGGGCCATTCTGGTATCCGATAGCGCAAAATGTAAACAAACAAAAGCTTATACAAATGCGTTATAATTCCTGAGCTGACTGACCTAAGTCGTCAAAATAGCTGAGCGATTGGATACCAAGTCTGGCGTAAACTTAGGAGGATTTCGATCCCAGCTTGAAGCGTCCTACATTTCTAGCTCCAGTGAAGAGTTGTGATACAATGAAACAGTCAATGAGTGTATGAAAGTATATATATATATATATATATATTCATTTAAAATTTGGCAGAGCTCATTTGTCTGCTCTTAATAAAATGGAACAGTTTTATTTCAAATGGTTTCAAGTAATACTCTCTAATCATAATAATACTATTCAATACAAATAATTTGTTTGGTTTCTGTAAAATAGTTTAAAGTACTGATATCAAACACTAATAATTCTATTTGATTAGAATTAAGTGGTATCAAGTATAACTATCTAACACTAATAATTAAATTTAATATTGATCACTTCATTTCACACAAATAAATGGTGTAACATTATTAATCTTATTAATCAACTATTCTCACGTAATACAAATAATTAATATATACCGTTTCTTATCAATTTAATCAAAGTGTGTTATTAGGGGCAAAGTAGTTTGGTTTAGTTTCTTTGTTTAATGGCATATCAACCTTTGTAGGTTATTTAATGCCAAAGCCATCCTTCTAGAAGAACAGTAGTGGTACTATTTAACCCATAGCTGGGAGGATAAGGAGGTTCATATATTTCCCAAGGGTATTTGCCCGAAAGTGAAAGTATTAGTGCGGCTGGAGTTCGAACTCGCTTACTACGATTCCGCAATCCAGTACAAAGTTGTGAGAAATAACCAGAACAAAGTTAACCAATCTTTCATTCGACCCCCCCTCTCTCTCTCTCTTCCTCTCTCTAAGCATCGATTCAATTGATAATCGCTCTTGGAAGGTCCTCTAGACGTCATCTAATATCCTCACAAAGTTGTTGAATGTATGTTTTTGCTGATCGACTATCACTGGTGATGTCATGAGTAAGAGTCTAGAGGAGTTCGTCCTTTTTTTTTCTCTATCTGTGCCCTCATATCTGGCTCATCCTACTCGGACGGTTTGTGTAATGGAGGTAAGTGGCCGTAAAGTTACTATTTTGTAAAGTGCTGCTCAAAAATAGCAGGCAGCATCCTTGTGTAGTTCCCTTCTAGTTTTTTTCTCCATGCGTTTCGTTAATAACTAAGTAGTGCAACCATTCAACAGTACGGACACGGCTACAGCAGGGAAAAATTTCCGTTGTATTTTATCAGAAATCAAATTTCCATATGGTCGAAAACCTGTTAGTAGCAGTCTCCGTTTTTCTATTTTTTGACATCGCGTTCAGTAAATGTGATATTGCTACTGGGGTATATAAACTGTTTTACTAATTTCTAAAGCTTAGTATTTACTAAAAAATTAAATGACATCATTTTGGTTAAAGCACATGAAAACTATTTTATTTAAGTTCTTATATGGACTGATGCCTCTGACTGCTTGCTCTAGGCTATGCAGAGGTGATTCGGTTTAAGCAGGTGTATTTGCAAAAAGCACGAGATCATCTGCACTGTCTGCATCAGTTCAATTCAAAACGTTCTTTATGTACATTTGCAAGAGTAATTTCGCTAAGTGTCCTTTTATATATATATATATATATATATATATATATATATATATATATATATATATATAAACAAGCAAAAACACAACAAACTTTCTGGCCCAGTCAGTTGGAGCCGCAGAAAACACCGACTGTATCTCTGCAGAGGAGTAAAAATGCCCCAATGAGCGTCCTGATATGCCACTAAACAATCTGATAGTAACGTTGGAGCTTTGGAGAATGCATAGTATCCCATCATTTCCATCCCACCTAGGTTCACACTGGCCAGGAGTGGTAGTGTTATATGCTCATCTACAGCATCATAACGGCACAATAAATAAACAGACGCAATGATAAAGATGCAGTCGGTAATAAACGATGCAGGAAGACTTCTTTAGCAATATTTTAGCTCTCACTTTATTGAGAGGGTTCGAAAAGGGTTATGTGGGGTTTTACTGTGAGAGGGAGCTGGAGATCGAACATAACTGCAATATTTTGACCCCCAAACTTATGGCCGTCAGCGTTGTGTCTTTCTCGTTCTCCAGGGCTGCTCAACCGGAGGCCCAGGACCCACTCTGCTGGGTGATGGCTTTCTTTATTGCATCTTATCAGCATCTTCTCTGGACCCCAACTCATCATGGCCCAATGGCCTCTTCGGCCTGATGTGGCTTTCCTTACCACTACTCATCTCCAACTATTTGCAACTCAACTCGCTCGTCGAACTCAACTGAGTTATATAATCGTTCGACGCCCACTCGATCTTTGAAATCGAATCTTTAATCGTCATCAAGCGGAAATAACTGTCATGCAGTTCACAGGTCACTCTCTTCCGGTGCATCACTCTGTAGTGGCACAGTGGGACTTTCACCTTGTCCCATATTATCAGCCTTAATCCGCCAAAGCGATCTCTTTCGATTACTGGCCATTGGAATGTGTCACTTCCTTCCGGTGCATCACCTTGGAATAACATTTTTGGGCCGGGTCCAAGGTCAAAATATTACAGTAGCACCTGATAGGATTCTTTCTATGGGACAAATAGAACTGTTTGAGATTAAAACTGTGTACTTATGCAAAACTGAATTGTTTGAAATAGAACTGTGTGATCGTTTAATTGTTTGGAAACAAATAACTGATGTTTAACTGACTTCTAAGTGGTACATAGTATTACTTGGGACCATTTAACTTGGTTGACATGCTAAATAGAACTGATCATTAAACTGTGGGTAAACAAATGACTGATATTTTATTGAATTGTTAGTTATTCAAAGAAATACTTGAAATCATTAAACTGTATGGAAGCAAATGATTAATTATGAATAGAATTGTTCGTATTAGAAAAATGTGTAAAAAATGAGGTCAGGCTCGTTTAAAAATGTTATCCACAAAATGTATTAAGAAATGGTATATTTTATATATATGCATAAAAAAGATTTAGCATTAAATAACCTACAAGGGTGTTTATGCCATAAGAACAAACCAAACAACAATTATTCGTGAAATAAAATCTGAAGGACTGAAAATATTGATTCAAGATTATCTTACCGAATTTTATCGAAGACAATTAACGACAGAATTAAAAGAGTTAAAATATTCAATAATAAACTTTTGGTTAGTTCGTAAAAAAGCACTTCTGTTACAAAAACCATACTAGTGAAGTGGCATAGTTATAAAACCTCTTGTTTAGTCGTCAGCGTCAGTAAAATCCAATTAACGAACAGACTAGATTTTTCGACCAAACGCGCTCTCTCTGATATCTTGCAGAAAAATCCGTGTTTTAATTTTCATCTTAAAGCGATCACCACGCCATTTTTATAAGATTTCTTCAGCTTGAATAATTTGTGTCTAATGAAATAAATTCAACCTTGATTAAAAGAAGACAAAGTTACAGTAATCACATTTGATTCGGAAGATTTAGAACTTCAGTAGAGATTTCTTTTCGTTGCTTTTAATTTGTTGATTGTATGACATGCAAAGTGGCTGAGATAGCTTTGTTTTGCACCAGCACCTGAGAATCAACATCATTTCAGTTACTGCGTTTATAGTTGTCAGGACATCTTTATTCTGGCATTATAAAAAATAAAGTTGGCGACCGTAGTCTTGGGCGAACCGAAGGCTCCCTTATCATTTGCTACAACACATAAGTGTAGGGAAGGGCGCTATTCCTTTCCCTGTATTGCTCCACTTTCATCTTGATCCATACCTTATAATCCAGTTAAGCAAGGAAGTATCAAATGCCATTTTAAGTATTTGGTATGATTTGATCTGGGAGTAAACCCCGGTCTTCTGGGTCATTAGCGAACACTTTACACCTTAGTTATAATTTGGTCATATCAAGACTATACCAAATAAAGGCCAGGCACCTAAGCATCAGGAATCTTTTACTGGAGGTATGGATATAATAACTTAAATTAATCGAAGTAAATCAATGTATAGTTTTGATAATTCATTTGTGACATAAGCTCTTCTCTCTTTGGGTGCACATATTTCATCATCATCGTCTTGTCACGCCATCAGTATGGATATCCCAGACCCTCTCTGGCCACCCCTCCCTATCGTCCATTGCTTCCGGCAGGTCTTCAGGGCTACATCTCGTATCTGCACAGAGCTGCTGTATGTTGGTTTGCGTTGGTCGTCCGGCCTTTGCTCGTTCAGGGGTCCTCAGGAGTACATCACTTATGAACTCGTAATTACTTCTTCAGCAGTTTCGAACATGTCTGGTTCGCCGAATTTTGATAGTTTTGGCGATAGGTGGTAGATTGCCGTACAGATGCTGCTTTGTGGGCTGCTGCCTCCAGGATTTGTTCAGTATTGCTTGCAGCATTGTTTTGCAGTTGCCGTCAAGCCTTTTCTACGTATGTTTATTTAGCGTTTATGTAGTGCATCCATATAGCAGTATCGACACGACCGCTGCTTGGAAGAAACTGCCTTTTATTTCATCGGCCAGGTCTGACTTCCATATGACTGATAGCCATCAGTTGCTGTCCATGTCTTTGCTAGTCGCGTGTTGATGTCTGTCTCGGTTGATGAGACACTCCTTCCGATGTAGGTGAACTTGTCAACTAGTTTCAGAGAGATGCCGTTTTGTGTGGCGATGTCACCTGTTTGATTAAAGCACATATATTCCATCTAGTGTGCAATGGCATGGAGGCCAATGCCGGCAGCAACTCGTTCCAGACAAAGTAGCTGGGATTCAGCTTTGGTGGGTACCTTTGCCAGAAGTGGTAAGTCAACGGCGTAGTCTGCGTCGGTAATTGTTTTTGCGGGGTACCTTCTGTTTCTTTCCTTTGATAGCTTGAATCCGTTTTCTTTGATTTTATCGATAGGTGTTCTAAGTACGTAGTCTAGACAGACGATAAAGAGGTATGGGGCTAATGTGTCTCCTCGTTGTACACCTGCTACAATGTCGAAGTAGTCTGTGTCTGCATCCGGAGAATGGACTTTGGTGTTTCTATGCAGTATCATGATAGCTGCAACGGTTTCTTTTGATAGGCTGTAAGCGAGTAGAATTTGCTCCATCTTTCCTATGTGAATGGAGTCGAGGCCTACGTAAAGTCGACAAATAATATTTTTGCCTCAAGGTTTTTTGCACGTTCACCTTCAAGAATTCGACGGATAGTCAAAATTTGTGAAGTCGTGGATCTATTCCTCCAGAAGCCATTTTGGTTCATCGTAAATATATTGTCAATTTTGGGTTCTATGCTGTTGCGTAGTAGAGAATTGTAAAAATAGCACATATTTAGGAGCAATAATACGTATGTCTAGGTACGAGCATGCTGATACGACTAAGTATGTGTATTGGTGCAGCATATATATTTATATATGCAGCATATATATATATATATATATATATATATATGCAGCATATATATATATATATATATATACACTTAAGAAAGGCATGAGTCTCAAACTATGGCTTAAATAGAACCAACACTTCTTCTAAAACGATAGCTTTTATATCAAAACCCCACGAAATTGGATATGCAATATTTGCGTATGGAATGGGCATAGGCAGCACATATATGTACATTGACCTAGTGGGTAGAGTGTTCGCCAATAGTCATGGCGATCTGGGTTCAATCCCAGGTCGAGTCATACCAAAGACTGTAAAAATGGTACTTGATACCTCTTTGCTTAACACTCAGCAGTATAAGGTACGTATCAAGGGTAAAGTGGAGCAATCCTGGGTAAGGAGTAGCGCCCTCCCCTATATCTCCGTGTTGTAGCTATTGAAAAGGGAGCCTTCTGGTCACCCTCGACTAAAGGGAGACAACTTTTACTTCTTTACATGGATGAGTAGAGTATTATTAAAATGATAGCAAAATAAGCGCGGGAATTTCATAGATTTTGATAAAGGATAAAATAGAAGTTGAAAGATTTCTTAATGTGGATGAAAGGGATTGCTTTTAATGCCCATAATAAACCTTAGTCTTCCAATACAAGCACGGTCCGGGGACAAGTGTATCATTTTCAAAAGTACTTCAGCTTTGGGAGAGCAACGTTAGAGTTTTGGGGTACTCACCGGGAGTCAGATCACAATATATTCAATGAAGCATGATGGGATAGGCAGATGAGTGTTAATCTAATCAGATTTATACGTCTCAGACATGATAAACTTAAGTGTAAAAAAAAATATTTTCTTGAATTTCGTTTTTCTTCGTTTTTTTCCCTGTGATGTTAAACTTTTGCTTTGGCAGTTTCATCAATAGATCTCATCTTGGAAACAACCACAATGTGGCAAGAGAGACATCGTCTAGTTAACATGACTAAACAAGCTGCGACAAAATCTATCGCATCTTAACCAAAAAAATCAGACTAAAAATGTAGATAACGATAGGAAGTATGTATGACATAACCATATTTACCCAACCCCTCCGCTCGGGCAGGAATAACACAAGGTCAATTTTTAAGCTGAGTTTAACAGGTTTCAATTCAGAGTTTTCCTTCTCCTAGACTAGTTGCCTCACCAAGGCTGAAGAACCTAGTCTGCTCTACTATTTACCCATAGCTGGAGGGAAAATAATTGGATTCATACCTTTCCCAAGGGTATTAGTGCTATGTGAAATGCAATCAGTCTCGTCCAGGATTTGAACTCGTGTCGCCGTGTCAACTTCTTACGACGATAACCATTACACCACAGGCACCTCCTTATGTATGATATAACGAAGAAAACTTCATCGCAGACTCACATACATACATACATACATACATACATACTCACATGCACGCAATTAGAGAGGTCCCCACGCTGTAGTGGCTAACATATGCGATTGAACCATCGTACTAAGTAAGTTCGAACTTCAATCCAGCGACTATATTCAATTTTGGAATTGGGAATAGTGTGATCCCCTTATTCCTCCAGCAATCGATTATAAAGTACCACTACTAATCTTCTACAAGAATGGCTTTGGCTGTCGGTTAGTTAGTTCGTTGGTTGGTTGGGTTTTATGGCAGATCAACCTTTGCAGGCTATTTAACGCCAAATCCATTTTCATGAAAATAGTTCTATTTCAAAAAATTCAGTTTAGGATAAGTACGCAGTTTAAATGTAAGTACAGTTTAATTGTGAAAAACATTTCTATTTCAAGCTATTCGGTTTAGTCAAACAGTTATAATTCAGCTAATTTAGTTTAGTATAAGTGCAGATTTTGTTTACACACAGTTAAATGTCAAAACAGTTCTATATTAAACGATTCAGTTTAGTGTAAGTACAGTTTCAATTTTAGAAAACAGTTGCATTTAAAAAAAATTCTTTTTAGTATAAGCACGCAGTTTAAATGTAAGTATGGTTTAATTGTCAAAAGCATTTCTATTTTAAACTATTCAGTTTAATCAAACAATTAATTTTAGCATAAGTATGCCGTTAGTTCTATTTAACCCATAGATAGGGCCCTAGTGGACCTGGGAGCAATGGCAATGAAGGGGTGCTCTGCATTGCCCAAAGCCCCAGCATCACTGGTACCTCACCATCAAATTGTTTAGTGTCATATACAGGACACTCATTAGGGGGGTCTTATCCCTCAGCAGAGGGGCAGTTGGTGTATTCTACAACCCCAGCCGACTAAGCAAGGTGGCTTTGGTAATGAATAACCAACAAAAGTTGATTTATCATTAAAAACAAAACAAAAAAACTAAACAAAAAACCAAGAATGCAATAAACAAACATAGACAGGTTTATTTTCAAAAAGTATCGAATATTTTTTTAAATTTCAAAATTAAATTAGATTTTTATTTAAACGAAAGCCTGTAAAGAAATGGGTTACTTATATAGAAAAAAAGTGGTATGTGTGTATTAATGCACAAGACAACGCCGATACTTTTCGAACAAGATTTTTTGTGCAAGAGCAGCAGCATCTATTCTAACCAGTTTAAGATTCGTGTGGTGTTTTCTAAAATGAAAATTCATCTAAAGTGTAAAGGTGATAACATGCAAGATATTCAAAGAAGTATAACGGTGTAGGCTCACATCATATAAAAAAATTCAGAAGTGCTTTGACGAGTGGTACGTCGCTGGTTGAATACATCTCTTAATATATCTATAAATATATCTTACGATACAAGTTCAGTTTTTGATTAAAAAAAAGGCCATATCAGTAACATGATTCTTATGAACTGAACTTTGTTTTATATCGTATATGATTTGAGAACACAATTTTAAAACTGACTTCCGCATAAAGCAACCCCAAAAGAGCTGATATGCTATAAAACACCCAACCAACCAACCAACCAACCAACCACGAAATAGGTGTGAATTCGCTTTTCAAATTCTTTGCCATTTGTTATTTTTGCTGTGGAACACGATCCACCAGATATAATTTTCCCTAGAGGAATCGAGATAACAGCGATGTTGTTAAGGGAATATCAGATAAATTAAATCACAAGTTTTATCTTTTCATTATGATGTGAATTTGAAATTATTGATACTGCACTTCCTGACAGATATTCATTTTTGTCAAAATTTGTGCTTGTATGCAAATTTCTAATGTTTCTTTAGAGACATTAGAAATTAGTTGATTGATTGGTTTGGTTGTATGGGTTTATGGCATATCAACCTTTGTAGGTTATTTAATGCTAAATCCATTTTATACAAATAATCAGTTCTATTTTAAATAACTCAGCTTAGTATACGTACACAATATAATTGAAAATATATTTCTATTTCAAGCTATTCAGTTTAGTCAAACAATTCTAATTTAAACAATTCGGTTATTTTTAAGTATAGTTTTTGTTTACACGCAGTTTGATGTCAAAACACTTCTATTTTAAACATTTCTGTTTCGCGTGAGTTCAGTTTCAATGACAAAAACAGTTCCATTTCAAACAATTAAGTTTAGCATACAAAACAGTTCTATTTCAAACCATTCAGTTGAGCATAAGTACGCAGTTTGAATGTCAAAATAATTCTACTTTAACAATTCAGTTTAGCATATGTACGCAGTTTAAATGTCAAAACAGTTAATATCAAACAATTTATTTTAGCATGAGTACAGAGTTTAGTGCTAGTGGACCCCTATATAGGACCCTGTCAGTTGCTACTACTCCGGCTCAAAGTCGACTTGCGAGCGATGGTAATGAAGGGGTACTCCGCATTCCCCAAAGCTCCAGAATTACGGGGGTCGCACCACACTGTACAATGTCCTATCCAGGACACTCATTTCTACAGCCCTAGCAAACTGGGCAATCAATTGATTGATTTCAACGGCATGTCAACCTGTCTTGGGTCATTTCATAACTAGAGTTTAGAGAACAGCGTTAATTGCACATTAATATTTACATTTTCGGGTTTCTTTAGAGTTCTTTTTTAAACATAGTTTTATGTTATCAAGCATTCCTTTATAATATGGCCCATTGACTGCATCTCTGAAGATGGGTAAGACTCCACCAACGAGTGGCCCTGTCGGCTGGTGATTTAGTATACCCCGACTGCATGTCTGCAGAGGGATAAGACTCCCCCATTGAGTGTCCTGTATATGACACTAAACAATCTGATAATGAGGCTTCAGTAATGCTGAAGCTTTAGGAAATGCTGAGTACCCGTTCATTGTCATCTCTTACAGGTTTACTCTAGCCCGAAATAGAAGCACCTTATAGGGTCCTATCTAAGGGTCAAATAGAAGTAAATTGTGTATTTACCCTAAACTGAATTGCTTGAAATTAACTGTTTTTACATTTAACTGTGTGTTTAAACAGTGTACTTATTCGAAACTGAATTATTTGAAATATAACTGTTTTTAAAATTAACTGTGTGTTAAAAAAAAAATTTCTTACACTATTCTGAATAGTTTGAAACTTTCATCAAAATGACTTAATTCGGCGTTAACTGACCCGAAAAAAGTTAATACAACACAAAACCAACCAACCAACCAACCAACCCCTTATAATACAATTTGCATACAGTTGTATGATTTCAAATATTCCTTTCTAATACAAATCATCATTTTGTAAGAAGTAATTATTTTCATTTGATAATAGTCACATATTTGCACACAGGTATAAAGTTTTAAATAACAAATAAAAATGCTTAGAACATGATTATTGCTTCAAGTAACTCTTTGCATATCTAATGACATACTGTTATATGGTATCAGGTATTTCTATCAAATATGAATAATTTTTGAGCAGGTCTATTTCACTCATAGATGGAACCCTAAGAAATACAAACAATCAGGGTCTGATTGGACCTGGGAGTAATGGCAATAAAGGGGTATTCTATATTCTCAATACCCACAAAACTGGAACCTCAGCATCAGATGCAGTTGAATGTCATACCCATGGCACCTCTTTGTTGGGTGGGTCTTACCCTTCTGCAAGGGATATAATCGGCGTATTATTTGTTCCACCGACAGGGTAATATTAATTTGGGTGGACCCTGTCACAAATACATCATAAACGAATATTTGTGTGTGTTACATGGGTAGTTAACGGATACTTGGCTGAGGACAGCAACGCTTCAGAAGTGATACAAAGATAATGATCATACCGTCCTTCCTGTAATTATGGTTGGTTTGGTTTGGTTTTTTTGTTTTTGGCATATCAACCTTTGTAAGGTTATTTGATGCCAAAGCCATTCTCCAAGGAGAACAGTAGGGGTACTATTTAACCCATAGTTGGGAGGATAAGGGGCTTCATACCTTTCCCAAGGGTATTTGCCCGAAAATGAACGTAATAGCGCGACTGGATTATGAACTCGCTTAATGTGGAAGGACAGTGATAATACTAATAAACCTGTAGGGAAGAAGGGGTTCATATATTTCCCAAGCGTATTTGTCTGTAATTGCGCAACTGGAGTTCGAACAAGCTTACTATGATGTCGCAGGTTGGCACGTTGGCCACTGGACCGCATCAACTTCCATGGCCAGTCATTGATCTTAAAATATATTTCTCACGAAACCTTTGTAGCTTATTTAATGCCAAAGCTATTATCCTTGAAGAACTAGTGTTACTACTTAACCCATAGCTGCGATGATAAGGGGGTTTATACCTTTCCCAAGGGTATTTGTCCGAAAATGAACGTTATAGCGCAATTGGATTAAAAACCCGCTTACGATTTCGCAGTCCATCGCTTTAACCATTACACCACGAATACACCCCCCTTCCTGTAATGAGAGATACCCCCATGATCTAGTAGGAGAGACCTCATTGTGTCGTTGTGTCTTGTGTAATGTGCTTAACAGTGACATCATTGTTAGCGAGTTCGAACGCCAGTCGTGCTATTATGTTCAATTCCAGACCTTAGGAAAGGTAACCATCCCCTTATTCTACAGTTATTTGGCATTAAAAGATTGATATGCCATTAAACAAAGAAACCAAACCAAACCAAACTAAACAAAACCAAACTATAATCTAGAAATCCTATTTTCCGACGCAGCAGAGTGGTGCCTAATTTAAAGTCAAGACAGTGCAAATTTCAAAACCAAATGCATAATCATGAGCAAGCACCGACACATAAGATATACATGGTAGATTCAATACGTTTCCAGACTTTTTTGTACAAGCATTTAAAATTGTCATAGACTCTTGAAAATTCACTATGTTATTGCTATACATATTATGAGATGACCGACCATTTTTTATCATTTCAGATTCAAATGAACAGCTACAGCAGGAATTGGAATAAACCCTATTAAGCCAGATTTTCACAACTGGTCAATTTCAAAAATGCAATCTGGACGCGAGGACACTTTAGAAGAACGGTATGCAATAAAAATGTTTTAAACTTAGAAAAAATGCCACAGAATGCCACGTATGGAATACTTCAGACTGCTTTTGGAGCATCTTGCATGAATCAAGCATCAGTTCTTGAGTGGCATAAAAGATTCAAGGAAGGCAGGGAGTCTGTGAGGGATGATGAGAGGTGTGCGAGGAGTAAGGAGGTCAATACACCAGAGCTGATTGCCCAAAGGGTTAGGGTTACTATGTTGAGGTTTTAAGGGAGTTCAGGAAGAGATTCCGTTGGAAGAGGTGAGCACTCCACCAGGACAATGCACCAGTCCACAACTCCATCCTTGTCACAGACTATTTGAGCAAGATCCTATTTACCCAACCCCTCCGCTCGGGCAGGATATGACACAAGGTCAACTTTTTAAGCGGAGTTTAAAAGATTTGAATTCAGAGTTTTCCTTCTCCTAGACTAGTTGCCTCACCAAGGCTGAAGAACCCAGTCTGCCCTTCTATTTACCCATAGCTGGATGGAGAATAATTGGATTCATACCTTTCCCAAGGGTATTAGTGCTATGTGAAATGCTATCAGTCTCGTCCAGGATTTGAACTCGTGTCGCCGTGTCCATTTCTTACGACGATAACCATTACACCACGGGCACCTCCAAATTATTTGAGCAAGACGGGCATCAAGACAGTTCCTCACCCTCCATATAGTCGAGACCTTGCTCCCTGTGACTTTTGGTTATTCACTAAGCTCGCAGGCTGTCGTTATGAGAGAATTGAGGAGATGAAAGAGGCTGTGACGAAGGTCACTGACACGCTCACACAAGAGGACTTCCATGGGGCCTTTCAGATGTTGTTGGAACGGTAAAAGAAGCGCATTGCAGCTAGAGGAGATTACTTCGAAGGGGACTAGAGTTTCATTTGTGTACTATCAATAAAAGTGCCCATACGAAAAAAGTCTCGAAGCTTATTAATGATCCTCTTATATTGCTATTTATTTTTGCACACAGTTAAATAATTTCAAACAATGTTATTTATGGTTTGCACTCAGCTAATTGGTTTCAAGTATTTCTATAATTTTTGTATACTGTTAAATGCTTTCAAATATTGATATTTATTGTAGTATACAGTTAAATGGTTTCAAGTAATTTTATTTACTGTATGCACACAGGTAAATGGCTTCAAGTATTGTTATTTATTGTTTGTACGCAGTTAAATGATTTTAAGTAATGTTATTTGTTTTTTGCACATAGTTAAATGTTTTCAAGTATTGCTATTGAGCGTCAGTTATAATTCTGTTTAATATTAATTGTAATCCCAAGTAAAATATTGAATAGTTGTTTATGACTCATAGATGGGATCCTTACAGTTACAACCTCTCTGGGTAAGATTTGATTTGGGAGTAATTAAGGGATACAATACATTTCATACGGAAATCGAACCTGACCAGGCAGCAGTCGTGTCGATACTGCTATATGGATGCACCACTTGGACACTGACAAAACGGCTTGAGAAGAAGCTATGGTAATTACACATGAATGCTGCGAGCAATATTGAACAAGTCCTGGCGGCAATATCCCACAAGGCACCAACTATACGGCCACCTACCTCACATCACGAAAACTATCCAAGTTAGACGAACCAGACACGCAGGACACGAGCTCATAAGTGATGTACTCCTATGGACCGCCACATATGGCCGAGCAAAAACCGGACGACCAGCTAGAACATACATACAGCAGCTCTGTGAGGATACGGGATGTAGCCCTGAAGACCTGCCGAAAGCGATAAACGATAGGAAGAAGTGGCGAGAGAGAGAGAGAGAGAGAGAGAGAGAGAGAGAGAGAGTCAGGGATATCCGTGTTAGCGGCACGACATGATGATGATGATACATTTCATAAACTCAAGGCCAGGAGCCTCTCGATCAGATGCAGTTTAGTTTCATATGAAAATCGTTGCGGGGGATTTTAGTCTTTGTAGCGATATAGTCGGCGTATTCTATTGCCTAAACCGACAGGGAAGCCGGTGTTTCTCTGCCGACAGGTAAGGATAGCCCGTGTATGGATGTAGACGTCTTAGGGTAGCATACCTCACTCTAACCGGAAAAAAAGAGAGAAGTAACATAACAATGGAAACGAGATGTTGTTAAAAAAAGAAAGAAAGATTTATTCCCGTTTTTGGTCGTTCAGAGATATGTGATGTTCCAGAGATGCAGCTGGAAATGGTCACGTAGAAAATTCCTGTGTGAAGATAAGTTACATATATGGGCAGTTGAGAAGGATTACGTCGGAAATTCACGTGTGTGCAGAGGCTTATGATGGAGTATCGCACTGGATGTTACATATTGTTGCGCTGCATGCTGAACGTGTTCTTACTCTGTTGCTTGGATATTTTCTTGTTGCTGGATCAGATCAGGCTTTTAATATAGAGCACGAATGGCTCAGATCGGCTTTCTGAAAGCGGCGTTGCTCGGTTTTGATTAATGGGGAAATATATTTTTACTCTTTTTTTTCTTTTGTATTTGTCCAGGAAGTGGGTGCGAAGAGTTGATTTAAATCCGGTTCGTTATTAGCATTATTGGCAGCTGTCAAGTTAACCCTTCAATTTAGGTTGTAGACAGGAGTTCCAATGACTTACAACTGAGTTAAAATCAGGGATTTTAGTGGTATTCTCTAACAGCTCGTTCTATCTAGGGTCGGTTATTGCTAGCTGTGAAGACCGAGCACGATATCTGTTAGTGATAATCAAAATGACGAATATTTCAAGGACTTGCTTCTGCTGTTTGTAACAATAGGTGTCAATTAACAATAAGATTAGCTTGCTTTGGTTTGATTTGGTTTGGTTTTATGACATATCAACCATTATCGGTTATTAATGACCAATCCTGTTTATTCATATGAAGTTCTATTGGAAAAAGGTCAGTTTAGCATAAGTACAGTTTTTGTTTACACACAGTTAAATATCAAAACTGTTCTATTTCAAATGAGTCAGTTTAGTGTAAGTATACTTTTAGTTTACACAATGTTAAATATCAAAACTGTTCTATTTCAAACAATTCCGTTAAGCATAATTACAGTTTAAATGTCAAAAGCATAAGT
This sequence comes from Sepioteuthis lessoniana, assembly GCA_963585895.1. Classification (NCBI taxonomy): domain Eukaryota; kingdom Metazoa; phylum Mollusca; class Cephalopoda; order Myopsida; family Loliginidae; genus Sepioteuthis; species Sepioteuthis lessoniana. The sequence goes on along the minus strand of OY757914.1, from coordinate 15,638,036 downwards.
ACGCAGTTTAAATGTCCAAGCAGTTCGATTTCAAACAATTCAGTTTAGCATTATTACAGAGTTGAGTACAATAGACAGGACCTTATCCGATGCTACCAGTCTGGGTTAGAATGGACCTGGGAGCGATGGCAATGAAGGAGTACTTCACATTCCCCTAAGCTCCTGCATCACTGAAGCCTCATTGTATGATAGCTTTGTATCATATCAGGATACTCAATGGGGAAGTTTCACCCCTCTGCAGAGATGCAGTCAATGTATTCTACAGCCACAGCCGACTGAGCTATAAAAATATGAAATCATCGATTTACTAGCTTTTGGAGCAGCTACGCAGAGTTACAACTGAACCACAGCCAAAATGAAAATTTCTCTGGATGTTGGGTTGATGATATGGACTTCTTTTATTATGCTAACGTCAACATCAGACCAGTTCAACCTTACAAAAGAGTGGATGTCCCAACAAATTCTACCAGGGTACCATTGTAAACGTTTTTGCGTATATATATATATATATATATATATATATATATATAAGGGTGAAAAATAGCCGTCAGATAAGGCACCATGAAGCACGGTTCCCAGAACTTAGCCTTCTTTTAACGAGGCTTAAAGACCCTCTGGAGTGGATTAGTATCAAAGAAAATAATTTGAGGAACAAGTTGTTTCTTTTTTGCTAAGTTTCATAAGAAAACTGCCCTCACAAGTATTAGTTTTTCTTGGCCCTCTACTCCTCAGCCTTTCGTCTAAATCAGTGGTTTGCAACCGATTTTCGGCCATGCCTTACTTTGGTATTTCTCAAAATCTGATGCCCCACCCCTGTAATTTTCAATTCTTACATATTCATTAACTTTGTGTGTTTAAAGACAAAGTTAATAAATATATAAGAATATGTAAGCCTCAGCAAAATATTCCATATCCTGACAAAATATTATCATGTATGGGCCCCATATTGGGAATCAGTGGTTTAAATCGTCTATTGTTTGCTTATGTGCCAGACAACGAGCTTATGCTGAGCTATCTTCGAATTTGATAACAGTACTATTCTATACTAAACATCGTAATAGTCTGCCGAAGCTGATGGTCATCAATTATTAGTCATGGCATTGTTTGAGTTTAGATAAGAAAAATTGCTTTGTCAACGCAAAATCACACTCCAAAATACTTGCTTACTGGAGAGTTAAACAGCGAATATTGTCAACTGACAATGACGCATGCGCAAAGCATGAAAGAACAACAATTCAACTTCTACTTGAGACAAGACAAATATACATACAACACGATATTTTGTTGAAATTGTTATTTTCTTATGGAAATCATTTGATGATGGGGAGCATTTTGGTGTATGTAAAGGTTTATTTTATCCTGAATATATTCGGAATAGTTTCGATATCATTATTTAATCTATCAACAAGCTTTTCAATGACACATTTATAAGATTACTTATTTTTTTATTTAGAATGAAGAGATGAAATAATTTTCGGCTTCTTTAGTTAATGTCAGTCTAACTGTCACTGTCGGTTGGGGTGTAAGACTCCCCAAACTATTGTCCGATACATGACACTAAACAATCTGATAGTGAGGCTCTAGTAATGCATTGGGGAATGTGGGGTACTCCTTCATCGGTCCCAGATCCGCTTTTGCTCAGAGTGGTAGCACCTGATAGGGTCCTATATATGGGTCAAAGAGAAGTGTTTGATATTTAAACTGTGTACTTTGACTGAGTTCAAACTAATGACCTATACTAAACTGAATTGCTTTAACTCTTTGATCATATAGTGTTTTAGGAAATTGTTAATTTCTCTAACACTATGTTTTTTTAGGCAACACAAATGAATAACGAAACTTCTTTTTAACAACACCACAGAGAAAGTTTTTTATTTGCAGCATGGAATATTTGATTTGCTTTTGGTGCTGCAAGACTCGTGGAGAAGTTATGCTTACTGAGACGAAATTGAGTTATGACAAGTTGAGATGGCAGCGTGTGTCGTCGGACGTGTGAGGGATTGTATTTTGAAGTCACCATGGTTTTTGTCCGTCTGGTGGAGAAGCGTGCGTTGGTCTCCATTAAAGTGGCCCATAGGTGAAGCTAGTGTGTCGAGAGCGGGATTACGCTCAGTTCGACATAGCTAATTTTGGGGTGACATAAAGTTGTGCCTGTGCGAGGCATGTTGAATGCATCTAATTTATATTCAACTGGGATTCCTCGTAAGGAATCCATAAATTAGATAGGTTCCCTTGTGTATGTCCATGTTGCTGCTGCTGCTATTTTAAAGCCGCAGTGAGATGTCTGCACTGGGCGGCGTTGTACAGCCAAAGCATCGCTAATGAAGAACGGCCAATGGGACGTCTGCACTGGTCGGCGTACTCCAGCCAAAAAAAGTGGGTTTGGCAGCTTACCCGATTTGTTGACCGGAAATGAAGGTCCGGGGTGAATAGGACAAGTCATCCTGATTGGGTGAAATTAAGTGTCGAATTAAATTTGCGTGCCAAACCAAAATACGAAATTTTCCTCTTCTCTACAATCATTTAAATGTTTGTAAAAAAATGACTGATGTTTACTTGAATTGTTCGTAATACATAGCAATACTTGGAACCTTCTAATTTTGTTAATAGGCTCAACTGAATTGTTTTAAATAGAAAGTTTTGATCAATTAACTGTGCGTAAACAAATGAAAGATGTTTAATTGAAGTGTTAGTGAAACATAGCAATACTTGAAACCTTTTAACTTTGACTTTTGCTAAACTGAATTGTTTGAAATGTCTGTCTTAACAAGATATGCCTTGAATGCAAATCAAATCTCGGCATCTGGTTACGCCTATTATCACTACTAATCCACTGATAATTATACATGACATCATCATAAATGACCCATTTCCTATCCCCAGTAACGACTAGGTTTAAAATGGTGCTTGGATATAACATGAAACCAATGCCACACAGTCTCCGACACGTTGTTGATGATTCATTTTAGATTGTGTGGGACATATTTTTTAACTTTTAATAATTTTAATATGTTTCAGTTCGTGATGGACAGTCATTAAAGTATCCACTAAGTTCCCTCTCCCAAAATCTCTGTCGTAGAGGCTTAGAATATTCCGACTCTTAAGAAAAAAAACGTCTAAAAAATTGTGAATATGAACGTACAAGGAAGGCCTGACAGCAAAGTAAGAGAAGCCTTTAAATTACTACTAACCTACAATTATGGAAAACATTTTTAGCAAGAGACTTGTCAGTGATAACCCATAATTAGCCAATTAGCAACTATACCTAGTACTAAGAATCTATTATTATTTCTTATTGATCAGAAAGCAGACAAAATGTACCAGGATAAATCAATCAGAAAGTGATTTCAACTTTAAAAAAATCAACGAAGCATGAAAATACTTCAAGAAAAAAGAAAGAAAAAACAACAAAAACAAAAATAAAGAAAGACAAAAAAAATTGAATAATGAGACTAAGTGAAAAAAAAATGGTTTCAATAACATTGGAAACTCATTCCATTATATTTCATAATTATAGATTTAATATCTATCTATATTTCTGAGATGTGGCACCGTTATTATTCTCTACACATTGCAGAATGCTGTACTCACCTTGGTTGCTATAATAACAACATTTTGTTGAAGATAAGATTAACAAGATATCATAAACTTGTAGTTAAAGGAGAAATGGCAAAATAAGGTATAGCTGATCCCATATAGAGAGAAAAGGGAAGATATCAGCCCTTATAGAATGATGTTACAATAATAGAATAGAGAACAATGCTGGAAAATAAGAAAACTTAAAAAAACTATACATGTGCGTGATTATAACAACATCGTGAGTAGACCAAGTATCAATACCATCTTGGAAGTAATAGTTAGGAAGGAGTGGCCAGATAAACACAGAAAAAAAAATACGATCAAAACACTTCAGAAAGACATTTAAGATGTTAGGTTTTATAAGACCGAGAAAATCCAGTCTGCATTCTCCAAATGGCTGTGAGGGTTAGAACATTAAAGTAAATATCCTAGCAGACAACTACCTGAAGGTTGTGAGTTCAGTCCTTGGTCCGGGGAAAAAGGGAAAAATGTCTGATGTAGGAAACCCTCGAGGTATGGGTGATAGAGTGAGAACAGTCTATCCACCCATGATTCAAATATAAAGAGTTAATTTCTGAATACCTGGATGGTTTAAGTACAAAAAAATGGGCCTAAAGAAAGTCGGAGAGTGCAGTGGCCGAAATGTAATGCGTTTAGCAACCATAGTGCATATAGTAGTCAGTCTGTAAGGTCCATAGAATAATAATTATAATAATGAAGAAAATACTTTTTTCATCGCTAATATTCATTGCTAATATCTATTTTGTTAAGCAAGGACCAGTTATAGTGTGTGGTTTTAGTTGTATTGTGTTCTGGTTAGTGAACACAAGTAGTAGTAATAATAAGACAAACCACGATATGTGAGGAAAATAGTTATATTTACAGGAAAGGGTATTTACAAGAGAGAGACTGTTAGTAATAAGAACATAGGATTAGTGATAGAGTAATGATATACTTCAACAATAGGAACGGCTCTTCTGGTCTGACTTGTAGGCTTATTCCTTTTATTTCTTGTAATGAATACAAGAAGGCAGGAGGCCTTGTGGTTTTGGGGGAGGGGAAGGGAGCGGTCATGCTTTAACTATATTTTCTATGGGGAACCCAGCTAGCCACATTCGCCGACCCATTCAACAATACAATATATAATCACTCGTCCATCTCCATGCACGCAGCAACCACCAAAATACCACATCTGCTCAATGAAAAAGTCCTACTTAAAACCCGAAAGTGATGCATGATTTTATTTACAATGTATGATTTTTTACAATAGATATGATGGGAATGGGAGAAAAAACCCCGAAAAACATATATACACGAAAAACAAGGAAAAAATCCCCCGTTTAGTTTCCCTCCCATCCCCCCGTCTACAAAATTGGAGGCCGACTGTTTTCCGGGTCGAAAATACCGGAAAAAAACCGGACCTACCCTAGGTGGGGCGGGAATCCTACTCTACAGGGATAAAAGAAATAAAGGGTCGGGCTCGGCATGGGTCGATAAAAGCGGGTATTATGATTTTTTACATATGAATGTTCAAGATCTTCAAAAAAGCGGACTGGGATACAGGTTGGGGTACAAAAATAATGGGGGTGGGGAAGATCTTGAGTGCTAACGACTAAATGACGGGGACAATGACTCACAACATACTGCTAACTAGGTTACAAGAGAAAAAAAAATCCTCCTTACCAAGGGTGGGATCCCTAAGGACCCGTACCATAGACGCCATGGACCGGCAGAGGAGGGAAGGATGACTCCAACATTGCCCCCTTTCGTACGACCAGGCTCGCTGCAATCACCCACTTTTTGCTGAATGTTATGCGATCCAAGCGTTTTCTATCGCATCTGATTTTGACCCTCAGCTGATGCCGAAAATACAAAACCAGATCACGATGAGAAAAGTTTGCATCGTCATACAATCCCTTGTTTCGCGTCGTCCAAATCACCATTCGGGCTACAGCTAGGATCGCGAGAAACACCACACGCTTCTCACCATGAAACGGAGGAAGAAAGTTGTCTACGACGTAACCAACGTCGAGCAGCACGAGCTGTTTGGGTTCCATGCGAGCCGTCCACTCCCCGACGTGATCCCAAAACGGGGAGACTCGCTCACAGTAGTAGAAGGCGTGCTCAGCCGTTTCTTCCAAGCCACTGCCGCAGCGAGGGCAATCAGGCATGTCTGCCAGGCCCGCTTTGAAGTTCAAGCCGTGAAGGGATAACACATTCCGAACAAGTCGCCAGGTGAGCGAGAACTCTGAGTTGTTCAAGAAGCTCGATCCTGGCGCCCAATTCCAGTGAGAGCGGATCTCCTCCGCCGTCCAGCCGTGCCGCTCGCTGAGAGGATCAGAAGCGGAACCCACCACTAATTCCCGATACAGCTCCTTCCGAGGCCATGAAAGGTCACTGGACCCAAGAAGGTTACGAAGGGCCTTTCGGCACTCGCGGACAAACAGTGCTTCGCCCAAAGGCCTACGTCGACCTTCAGCCTTTGGGTCTGAGTTGAGGCGAGGAAAAGTCCGACTCGCCTTTCGTCTCCACACTGAGTCCCCCGTCAAGACACGGCCCAGATATGCAAGTCTTTCAGCAAGCCAGTGGCTCTCCAGATCAGGCATACCCAGACCCCCGTTGCGTGTACGTTGGATACAGACCTGTCTACGGACCATCGGCCTTGCACCTCCCCAGACAAGTCTGGAGAGGGATCGTTGAAGCTCCAACCGATGTGCCTTAGGCAGAGGGAGTACAGCCAATCGGTAAAGGATCAAGGGGAAGACGTACGCAGCGCACGCCTCCGCCCTGCTCTTTAAGGACAACCTCCTTGAAAGCCAGATTCCACCTGAGCATTCACCTTAGCATGTACTTCCGACCAATTTCGCTCCAGTTGGAGGTCGGGCCCAAACCACACCCCAATGATGTGGATGGGTCCGTCACCCCAGCGGAAGGGCCCTGGAAGAGTATTGCTACCCCTCCAAGCGCCAAGCCGCAAACCTTCGCTTTTGTCAAAATTGACCTTGGCCCCTGCAATCCGCTCATACTCGACAACCGCCTCTTTCACAGCCTCTATATCCTGAAGGCGGGATACAAAGACTGTGACGTCATCAGCGAACGCGGAAACCCTAGCCGCAAGGCGGCCAACGAATGTGATACCGCACAGTGCCGGACTTGTCCCCTCATCCCTAAGCCTGCGCAGGAGGGGCTCCAACGCGAGGACATAGAGAAGAGGAGACAGAGGGCAGCCTTGCCGGACCGATCGCTCGATCGCGATCACCCCCGAACGCCTTCCGTTCACCTGCATCACTGCCTGAGGGTTGTGGTACATCATACTAATCCATCTGCGGAACTCCGGTTTGAATCCGGCAGTCTCCAAAACAGACGCCAAGAACCGACGGTCAACCCTATCGAAGGCCTTGGACTGATCTAAACTGATCAGCGCGGATTCGGTGTCGTCTTTTATCCCCTTCTAGGACCTCGCGAATCAAGTGCAGATTGTCCTGGATCGATCTTCCCTTCACAGCAAAGGTCTGTTCGGGGCCGATCAGATCGCTAATGACAAGCTGTAAACGATTCGCTAAGACCCGGGCCAAAATCTTTAACTCTGTGTTAAGCAGAGTTATGGGCCTGTAATCATCTAAACCCTCCCAAACATGCCTGCCGCCTTTCTTCAGCAATGTGATCACGCCCTTGGTAACGCTACCAGGGATGGCTCCCTGGGCGAACCAATGGTTGAACATATCCGTCAGAATAGGCACAAACATGTGCGACATCCTCAAGTACTCTTCGTAGGGCAAACCATCTAGTCCCGGCGACTTGTTGAGGGCGACCTGCTTCAACGCATCACGGACTTCGCATTCATTAACCACACCCTCGCAGCTAGCCGCTTCAGCCGCCCCAAGGCGGGGGAAGTCAGCGAGATATCTACGAAACTCCCGGAGCGGGAGATCAGTGCAGCGGGCAAAGCGATCCCGAAAGTGCGCCCGAAAGGCGTCACGTATCTCACGACCCGATCGTAGCAGACGCCCGTCCGGGGTCTTGACAAATGCGATGTACCAATCAGGGAACCTTCGCACTTCTTCTTCACGCGCAGTTGCGTTCGATTTCACAGCTTCATTGGGAACTCTTTTTAGCCTAGATCCCTTGTAGCGCTCGCTACTCTCACGCTCAATGTCCCTCCTAGCTAGCTCAACACCTAGGGAGTTCCCCCCTAGCCACCGCCTGGGAAAGTCTATCTTCTATAGATTTCGCTTCCGCGGTCCTATCTAGATTGAGCTGTCGACCGTACTTGGTGGCGAAATCTCTAATCCTATGCTTAAGAGAAGCCCACCACCAATTCCCGGTAACCGCCCCCACTAACGCCCGCTGAATTAGGGATTCCAGCCGGCCCATGGCGTCTACGGTACGGGTCCTTAGGGACCCCATCCCTGGTAAGTAGAATTGTTTTTTCCCCCTTGTAACCTAGTTAACAGTATGTTGTGTGTCATTGTTTCAACTTTTAACAAATAAGGTAACAATCCAATAATAACCAAAGTTAACGGCGTGAATGAATTGGGGGGTTAGCCTTTTATTTCTTGTAGTAAATACAAGAAGGCACGAGACCTTGTGGTTTTGGGGGAGGGGAAGGGAGCGGTCATGCTTTAACTATATTTTCTATGGGGAACCTAGCTAGCCATATTCGCCAACCCATTCAACAATACAATATATAATCACTCGTCCATCTCCATGCACGCAGCAACCACCAAAATACCGCATTTGCTCTATGAAAAAGTCCTACTTAAAACCCGAAAGTGATGCATGATTTTATTTACAATGTATGATTTTTTACAATGGATATGATGGGAATGGGAGAAAAAACCCCGAAAAACATATATACACGAAAACAAGGAAAAAATCCCCCGTTTGGTTTCCCTCCCATCCCCCCGTCTATAAAATTGGAGGCCGACTGTTTTCCGGGTCGAAAATACCGGAAACAAGCCGGACCTACCCTAGGTACGGCGGGAATCCTAATCTACAGGGATAAAAGAAATAAAGGGTCGGGCTCGGCATGGGTCGGTAGAAGCAGATAATATGATTTTTTACATATGAATGTTCAAGATCTTCAAAAAAGCGGACTGGGATACAGGTTGGGGTACAAAAATAATGGGGGTGGGGAAGATCTTGAGTGCTAACGACGAGATGACGGGGACAATGACACACAACATACTGCTAACTAGGTTACAAGGGGGAAAAAACAATTCTACTTACCAGGGATGGGGTCCCTAAGGACCCGTACCGTAGAAGCCATGGGCCGGCAGAGGAGGGAAGGATGACTCCAACGTTGCCCCCTTTCGTACGACCAGGCTCGCTGCAGTCACCCACCTTTTGCTGAATGTTATGCGATCCAAGCGTTTTCTATCGCATCTGATTTTGACCCTCAGCTGATGCCGAAAATACAAAACCAGATCACGATGAGAAAAGTTTGCATCGTCATACAATCCCTTGTTTCGCGTCGTCCAAATCACCATTCGGGCTACAGCTAGGATCGCGAGAAACACCACACGCTTCTCACCGTGAAACGGAGGAAGAACGCCCGGGAAAGTCTATCTTCTATAGATTTCGCCTCCGCGGTCCAATCTAGATTGAGCTGTCGACCGTACTTGGTGGCGAAATCTCTAATCCTATGCTTAAGAGAAGCCCACCACCCATTCCCGGTAACCGCCCCCACTAACGCCCGCTGAATTAGGGATTCCAGCCGGTCCCGGAAATCCCGTATCTCCAGTAAGGAGGTATTGAACTTCCAGTAGCCGGCTAGACTAGGTCTATTAACTAACCGCAGACTGACTCTAATGAGTTTATGGTCAGTCCACGCTATCAAGTGGAACGTGGGACAACTAACAAAATCAATGTCAGCTCTTCTCACTAACACTCTGTCCAAGTAGGAGCCTACTTTGGCAGAGGGCGAGCTATCTAGCCACGTCCACATCTCCCGCCCTGGGTGATCAAGACGAAACCTGTCGACGAGACCGTGACGAGTCACGAAGCCGACAAGGCTGCTTTCACACCTTCCCGATCTGTTAGCTCCCCGCCCGACCTTATCTATCTTGGGATCAAGGATCGCATTCCAATCACCCATTAAGACTAGCCGCTTCGTATCGTCCAGGAACGGCGCCTACCGACGAAAAAAGGAAACCCTCTCCGCAGCGATATTGGATGCATAAACTGCAACCAGACGAAACTTGAAACTTTTCACGGCAACATCGGCCACAACCAACAGGCCCCCGTCACCTGCAAAAACAACGTCAACATCAGCATCAAGGCTGCGTCCAACTAGCAAAGAGACCCCAGCGCTGGTGCGGCTGCCGTATGCTGAGAAAACGTTAAAATCGCTTTCCAGCACCCGACAGTCGGCACCGCAAGTGAAGTGAGTCTCCTGCACTGCAGCAACAACCCCTCCGAGGTTCTTGAGTTCAGCAAGCAAGCGCGCACACTTGCTTGAATCCCTCAGTCCCCTCACATTCAAACTGGCAAGGTTTAAAGCCATCAATCCGACTTACCTTACTCAGTGTCGACTACGGGCCGGAAATCCTTCGGGGTGAGGATGCCGACGGCCTGACGCAGGGAACCGGTGCCGAGCTCAGTGCTAACTCGGTTATCCCTGGTTATTCCACCGACATCTATGGGGAACCGCAACTTTAGGGACCTATAAAGAGAAGGGTGAACCAAGATAGGGACCCTCCCTGCACAAAAGGTGATACATTTCTTTAGGAGGGAGTGCTCCAACTACGCCAACTTCATGCCCGTATCAGTCAGACAGACCGTACTCAAGAACTTCCACACGCCCTTGGTACGGTCGCCAGCTGACCGGACAAAAGTGGTCACCATGGCTGCACTCCTAAAGTTCGAAGGGTTTGTAATGTTTAAATCATTTATCTTTTCCAAGCTGAGCAGCGGCTTTAGTGCCTTCCGGAGCTGGAAGTCCCCAACTGCTTCCAGCTCCACCGAACACAAAGCCGCTGCCCGCTGTATCTGTCCAATTGAAAGTTTCTCCTGCTGCCGATTTAGTTTCTTTTTCCCGGCATGGGGGTCAGGTTTTCTTTTAGGTGAGGGAATCGCGGGGAATAGTTCCTGGGATGATATGTCTCTGGGGCTAAGTGTGGGAAGGGATGGGGTTCGAGCTAGGCTCGAGGGTTGTGCCCTTTCTGCCGATTGGGATCTAGGCAGGGGGATTTTGTAAGGGCGATGGTATTTGTGCAGAAAGTGTTCTTGTTGTGGTGAGAGAGGTGAAGGAGGGTCCATTTGTTGGGGAGGAGACTGTAGTGATATTTTTGGAGGGGGGAAAGTGGTGGAGGTAGTGTTGAAGGCGATGCTGATGGTAGAGATGGAGGGGGTGACTGTGGTTGTTTTGGGGGGGAAGGGCCTGCCTCGGGCTGGGGTTTTTCCGGGCACATTTTTTTGCGGCCCCTTCCTCACTGTCCATCCTCCGTTTCAAATCGGTGTAGGTCTCCATTTCTTCTGTAGGGTTTGTTGTTTTTTTCTTTTTCATCTTTTTGGATGCTGGAGATGCTGTGGTTGCTAATGGTACTGGTGCTGTTGATGTCGTTGGGGTTGTTGGTGTTGCTGATGACTTTGGTGTGGTTCTGGGTGCCGGTGTTGCTGATACTTTTGACGTAGTTGTTGCCGGTGTTTTTGGCGATTCCGGCACTGCTGGTGGTTGGGCCTTGTCTTGTCTCTGAGAAGGGGATGCATTTGGATTTTTTTCTCCCTGTTTAGGGGGCCCCTTTTTCTTCCGGTTTACCTCGGTCCAGCCCTCCTGTTCGTTTGTTTTCGGCTGGACCTGACTCGCGCCATGGGCCTCCGTTTGTTTGCTGATGGTGGTGGTGGTGCTGGTGGTTGCTGAATCTGTTGTTGTTGTTGTTGAGGCTGCTGTGTTTTCATTTTTCTGTGGACAAAATCTGGCAATGTGCCCAATTTGTCTACAAGCCGAGAATCTTGGTCTACGCCCTTCCACCATTACCATCATTTGCCGGTCCCCGCTGATTATAGTCTCGGGGATGGCCTTGAAGCCATCCCTCGTCAGGCACAGCCGGAAGGCGTACTCCCCGTAGGCTGTCCCGGCCGGGGATCTGAGGAGGTTAAATTCCTCTACCTGGCCAAATTCGCTTAGGTAGGCGGCCAAAACCTCCCCAGTGATGACGGCCGGGACGTTTGATACCGTGACGCGCAGCCTACGGGTCCCCCTATACTCCGGCTGTAGCCTGAAGTGTTTGGTGACAATGTTGTTTGCTGCCGCCTTCGCTGCCTGTTCTTCAGTGGGCAGCAGGACATCCCATGTCGCAAAACTTTTACGGCAAAAGTATTGACATGGGATGCCTGCCTTCCTCACTAGCTCTTCGAAGATGTCTTTGTTGAGCCCCACAAGCTTTTTCGTTTTGAAGTCAGAGACGACCAGCGAGAGGATCCTAGGTGTTAACTTTTCGACCAACTCAGGGATGGGCAGTATCTCATTCCCCTTGAAATACTTGGCGTATCTGCCCACCCTGTCTCTCTCGAAATCAGCAGGTCCCCTCTGCTGGCACTTCCAAGATGTGGGGCTCTTTTGGGCCGGCTGTATCGGGCTGTCTTGACTGTTGATGATTTCCTGTGTCTCAGCGGGGACAGGCAATAAAGGCCAGTTTGCCCCTATAAGGCTTTCCTGTGTTGAGTCTTTTGGGGGGGGGGGTATCAGAAGTCGTGGACCCCTCCATGGCTGCAGAAAAATTCGCAGCCAGGAGGGTAAAATTTAGCCTCCGTCTGTTGCAAGAATGGAGGGGGGTTCTACTTTAGGACGAGAAGGCAAATAATACAGTGAAAACAATCAATACAAAAACACTTGAAAAGAAAAGACACTGAAAAAAATACCAAAAATAAGTAGAACCCCTGAAATAAAATTTAACAGAGAAACAAGTCGAACGTATAACAAAGGTTGAACGAAGAACAAGTGACGAAAGACAAGTAAATGACAAAAAATTAAATAAGTCAAAACAAGTCAAAATAAAAAAAAAACCGTCACTTGCACAAAATAAATTAACTTGGACAAAACAAAACAAGTCTTACTTAACGAATAACAGGTATAACGATGTTCAACAATTCAATCTGAAAATAACTTTAGCAGAATGACGAGGAGGGTTAGCCTTCCCAGACTGATCTCCGCTACTGCCATATAGGGCAGATAGAACAGCTCATTATGCTGAAAAGGTAGTTGATACCCAACAAGTGGTTTGCGTCGTATTCCAACGTAGGCTCAGACGTATCTTTGCTGTGTAAATTCTGTGATCGGAAGACATACATTCAAAAGATGAATATTCCTCTCAATTCAAAATGCTATGAAACCATTTCTTATTCATGAGGATGTAATCTATCTGCGCTTTTGCATTCTTGCGTAAGTGTTGCTCCATGAATTTCCCTTACTTTTCAGGAATGAAGTATTAAGGTATGTTAATCTACTTTCAAGTGAGAAATCTCCTAGGTGTTCTTCATTTCTATTTGACGATTTGTGCAAATTTGTCGCTTTCGTTTTTACCTATTTGAGCATTCATGTTTCCAGTGATGATTAGAACGTTGTGTTTAGGGATGCTATACACAAGGGAGGATAGTACGTAGTAGAAGGTGATGACGTCCGTTTCATCTCTAGCATTGTTAGGACTGTCGCAGGAGATTATCATTGTTCTAGGGTTGCTGTTAAGCGTAGCTATCATTCTCGGTGGTAGTTTCTTGATGATATTAAGTGATATTAGAGTGCAACGACTGAGAAACATTCCTACACCTTTAATGACGACATTGACATAGTTTTTCCATGCAGAAGCTGAGATAAATTTCAATTCATTGTTAGAATACAAATATTATTTCTACTTCAATATGATGGTATCTATCTTCTCGTACACATACTATGTCGATATTTTTGTTGGGTCGGAGACGATCTCCGTTCCAATAGTTGACCAGTATTCGAAAATCAGCTACCGAATCCAAACATAACCAAATTACTTAAACATAAAAGCACGGTATATATATATATATATAAAAGCTCTGTTATTGATATTGAGCACAATTTAATACCTCAAAATGTGCCAACACATTTTAGGGACCCTACTAAGGGACAAATATAACTATTCCATCATTTACTTTACCTGAAGCAATTTAACTATGCGCTACCAATTGATGAATATTGAATACAGTTATTAATATTAGATAACAATACTTGAAACCATTTAGGAATAAAAGTAATAGCAAAACTTGAAAATTTTAACTGTATGCAAACGAATGATCAATATAAATAAAATTATTACTGTTAGAAGTAAATACTAGAAACCATTTACGTGCTGTATTCAATAAGTTTTGAGACTTTTTTTGTACAGGTATTTAAAATTGTCATAGACTCTTGAAAATTCACTATGTTATTGCTATACATATTATTAGATGACTGACAACTTCTAATGATTTCAGGTTCAAATGAACAGTTACAGCAGAAATTTGAATACACCCTACTAAAGCCAGATTGTCACAGCTGGTCAATTTCAAAAATGCAATCTGGACGTGAGAACACTTTAGAAGAATGATATGTAATAAAATTATGTTTTAAGCCTGAAAAAAATGCCACAGAATACCATGTATGGAATGCTTCAGACTGCTTTTGGAGCATCTTGCATGAATCATGCATCAGTTTTTGAGTGGCATAAGAGATTCAAGGAAGGCAGAGAGTCTGTGAGGGATGATGAGAGGTGTGCGAGGAGTAAGGAAGTCAATACACCAGAGTTGATTGGTCAAAGGCTTAGGGTTAGGGTTACATGTTGAGATTTTACGGGAGTTCAGGAAGAGATTCCGTTGGAAGAGGCCAGTACTCTTCAAATCGGGTCAGTGGCATTTCCACCAGGACAATGCACCAGTCCACAACTCCATCCTTGTCACTGACTATTTGACCAAGATGGACATCAATACAGTTCCTCACCTTCCCCATAGTCGAGACCTTTCTCCCTGTGACTTTTGGTTATTCCCTAAGCTCGCGGGCTGCCGTTATGAGAGAATTGAGATGAAAGAGGCTGTGACGAAAGTCATTGACACGCTCACACAAGAGCACTTCCATGGGGTCTTCCAGAAGTTGTTGGAACGGTTCAACAAATGCATTGCAGCCGGAGAAGATTACTTCGAAGGGGACTAGAGTTTCATGTGTGTACTATCAATAAAAGTGCCAATAAGAAAAAAGTCTGGAAACTTATTTAATGATCCTCGTAACTGTTTTCAATAAATGGCTGGTTTAAACACGTTACCTACAGACTATTTCCTTACAAATATACATATCTCGTGGCTTGCTTCTGATACGACTCAAACTCTTTTGGTTTATGGGAAGTAACTTCTCACCTGAAATAAGATTCCAAATTGATCGACCATGATTTGCAATTATGTTGCTTTACAACTTAGTGTAAAGAGAGCCTGAGCACCACAACCTGAAATAGTTCAGAAGTGCTAGAATCAGACAGAGATATTTTATGTAAAACTCCACATATGATTAAAAAATTTACAGTTTATTTATAAAACAAAAATACTTTTGATCGATCTGAATATATTTCCAGTAAAGACTACATTATATAACAGATATTTACTGATTCTAATAGAATTCTAGCTCGGTTAGATTAGATTATATTATTTAGTTAAGCAGCTGTGACGTGGAATAACTACTACGACAGCGGCATTAAATTTTACCTATACAATTAACAAAAATAAAACTGCCAGCAAGTGAAGATGCATTCGTATTTTAAAAAAATTATTTAACCTTTCTGTTTATGAGCGAAAGTTTTAAATTTTTTTATCAAAAATTAAATCCGAGCAAAGGTGTACATTTCTTTATATTTCCGATTTTTCCTTCCCCTACCAATAGAATCATATGATATCACCTTGGCAATGACCTTGGAACCAATACACATGATAGACCAACTATATAGTACATGCGCCCTTTCCACGTTTTTGCAAATTTGATCGCATGACCGGCAGTAAAGTTTTTCCAGCCGAAAATAAAGTTCCCAAAACGGTTTGTGGCTGGTTAGCAATGCCGCATGATGTGGTTATAAAACCTTTGTGATGAACAGAAAAATAGAAAGGAATACCCGGAATAATACAGTTTGATTGAACCAACCCCAAGGGAAGACCATCTAGCGCCATTTCCGTGACAAAAGCATTGAAATTGCACCCGTTTGAAGACTACCTACTTTTCCATGTGATTTTGATTTATCCTGCCAACTTTCTCCTACGGAGAATATTTATATATATGTTGAACTCTCATAGTTCTGTTTTGAATCTTACTCAAAACGATACTGTAAATGAACTTTCTCTTTTTCTTCATAAATAGATACTTTTTGTCTGAATGCGTCCTTTTCTCACAGGTCAAACATATCTCGTTTAGATCTCTTTCCCCTCATTAAATGTTGTGTCTTTTCTATTTATTTTCCTATCCCTCCTTTTATTTTTGCTTAAATAAATGTTTGTGTTTAAAATTTACGACTGGTGTTGTTTTCTGTAAATTTACAAGCGTGTTTATCGGTTGTTTTCCCTCACATTTACTGGCGTCTTGAGAAGAAGTTCCCATACCACGTGTTATTTTATTATTTATATTCGAACTCGGAAATCTCGCATATTTTTCATTGTTGTGTAAATGTTTTCGTCGTTTAAACGAGCATGCACGCGTAACACAGCATATCAACTTTTGATAGCAATTTAATGACAAATACTCCTTATATATATATATATATATATATATATATATATATATATATGGAAGGATGAAGTTTCATCCAGGCAGAAGTCGCATCGATACTGCAATATGGATGCACTACATGGACTCTAACAAAACGGCTGGAGAAGAAGCTAGACGGCAATTAGACAAGAATGCTGCGAGCAATCTTGAACAAGTCCTGGCGGTAACACCTCACAAGACACTAACTGTACGGCCACCTGCCTCCTATCACAAAATCTATTCCAGTTAGACGAACCAGATATGCAGGACACTGCTGGAGAAGCAGGGACGAACTCATAAGTGATGTACTCTTATGGACCCCCACACATGGCTGAGCAAAAGCAGGACGATCATACATTCAGCATACATTCGACATACATTCAGCAACTATGTGAAGATACGGGATGTAGTCCAGAAGACCTGCCAGAGGCGATGAACGATAGGGAAAAGTGGCGAGAGAGGGTCGGGGATATCCGTGCTACCAGCACGACATGATGATGATATATATATATATATATAATATCCAAAGAAGGTGAGTTGGGAATGATACTATTTGAGAACATATAGGAGGATTTTTATAAATCTCCAGGAGTGCTCAATGTATGATAATTCATATATGGATTTCTTACAGAGCAAACTTCTATACGGGGTGGAATGATAAAATGGTCGCCCTAGAAAAGACGACAAGATTCCATTTCCGTTTCATGAAAAACCAGTTTTCTTTTTTTCTTGCAGACCATCTACTAGTTGGCTAGTTGTGTACAAATCCCAAGAGCGATAGGAGCCTTCTATCATATCTGAAAGTGACACAATGTTCAACGAACGAGATCGGAAATGCACCGCTGTATAACTCATGCTCGCTACCGATCCAAGTTATGACAGCCAGAACCATCGCTGGATTGCTACGAATAACAGGGACGTGCCCAAGGTGATGAAAACAAAGTTTCCGGCTACGGTTATGGTCTTTGGTGTGGTTTCAAGTGAGGGCCACATAATGCCACCTCACATCTTCGAAGTTGGCCTAAAAGTCAACTCCAAAGTGTACCTAGATGTGCTGAAGAGTGTGGTGATCACCTGGTGCAATCAGGTGGCCGGTGGCAGACCCTGGGTGTGGCAGCAAGACTCGTCGCCGACCCACAAGTCCAAAGAGACTCAGGCTTGGCTTCAGAAGGACTGCTAGGACTTTGTATCCTTCTCTCACTGGCCACCTACCTCTCCCGATCTGAACCCGCTGGACTACTTCGTTTAGTCATACGTCGAGAACATCTCCAACATGACCTCCCACAACACCAAAGCCAGCCTGATCGCCGCCATTCGCCGAGTATTCACCGAGCTCCCGCCGGCGCTTGTGAAAAAGGCATACTCCCAGGCGGGGATTGAGGCTGAAGGCGGCTACATTGAATAGATGTCAGCTCTACTACATAATCAAGTTACCTGAATTGATTTTTTCAATAAAAGTTTTAGAATAAAGCTGTAGTGTTGTATTCTTTAGGACAATTTTAGCGTTCCACCCTGTAAAACTCATCAAACCGTCATTTTGCTATTATAAATTTATTTCAGCTGGCAACTTAATTAGAGAAACTATTATCTTCAGATAGCCATCTCACAATCGGTGTTATCCGAAGAAGCTGATTCCTCTGATTAGGTTGCCAACTGAAATAAATTTATGATACTCAAATGAAAAAAAATTCAAATATATTTACAGTGACACGCATAAGTATTGGATACATGTTATTTTCTGTTATAACTCTAGTTTATGTTCGCCATTTTGCCTGATATTTGGTAAGTAATATCTCGTAAAGTTGCTTTAGCTGTATATGGAAGGAAAATTAAAAACTCATGGTATAATCCATTTTTTTAATCAAAGTTCAAAATTTACTCTATGCAAAAGATTAAAAAAAAATGGATTCAACCATAAGTTTTTAATTTTCCTTCGATATACAACTAAAACAACTTTACGAGATATTACTTACCAAATATCTGGCAAAATGGCGAACATAAACTAGAGTTACAACAGAAAATAACATGTATCCAATACTTATGCGTGTCAATGTATATTGTCATCCACAGACAGACTGTTTCGTTGAATCACAACTCTTCAGTAAGGCTAGACACGTAGGACGCTTGAAGCTGGGATCTTTGTATCATACCACTCAGCGAACAAGCAAACCACGTCAGCTCGGGAATTATAAGGTATTATGTAGTAGCTTTCATTTGTTTATATTTTTGCCTTATTGGATACAAGAGTGCTCAATTCATTCGAAGGGCTTTACATTACTGACGAGAATTCTGCCATATAGGCGAGAATCAGAGTCTTTTCTTCATGCAACATAGCCAGATATTAATACGTGAAATAGACATATTCATACCGGTACGCAAAACGTTCATAATGTCCATAACGCACATATATAGTTAACACAGGAATCCCGAAACACACACAAAAAAAACAAACACTTACGACTTCTTAGTTCAGGTACAACATTTTCATTACCTTTGAGTTAAAAGTTTTTTCAACATAAGGAGAGTGACACCAGCGCCCATATTTGCACCTAAATAACCCATGCGCTAAGCGAAAGGTTCTCAGCCTAACTAAACCGAAAGGCAAGATATATAAAACGAAATCCCTCGGCCATTATATTAGATTCACAATAGATGTTACACATTTTTACAACAATGGTTCAGTTGAGCAGTTATCTTTGGAGCACTCAGCCTTCTGTCACCCAAGCTGGTGGCTGAAAAAATTGTCTGCTGCATAGGTTGTTGTTAGTTGGTTGGTTGAGTTTTATGGCATATCAACCTTTGTAGGTTATTTAACGCCAAATCCATTTTTATGAAAATAGTTCTATTTCAAACAATTCAGTTTAGCATAAGTATGCAGTTGAAATGTATGTACAGTTTAAGTGTGAAAAACATTTCTATTTCAAGCTATTCAATTTAGTCAAGCAGTTCTAATTCAGCAACTTCTGTTTAGTATTAGTAGAGATTTGTTTACACATATGTAAATGTCAAAACGCTTCTATATCAAACAATTCAGTTTTGTGTAAGTACAGTTTCAATGTTTAAAGCAGTCCCATTTTAAACAATACAGTTTAGTATACGAACGCAGTTTAAATGTAAGTACGGTTTGATTGTCAAAAACATTTCTATTTCAATCTATTTAGTTTAGTCAAACAATTCAGTTTAGCCGTTAGTTTTATTTAACCCTTAGATAGGGCCGTATCAGGTGCTACCATGCCGGGCCAGAGTGGATCTGGGAGCAACGGCAATGAAGGGGTACTCTGCATTTCCCAAAGCTCCAGCATCACTGGGGCCTCACTATCAGATTGTTTGGTGTCATATCCAGGACATTCATCGGTTGGTGGGGGCTTACTCCTCAGCAGAGGTGCAGTCGGTGTATTCTACAGCTCTAGACGACTAGGTAAACTGCATAGGTAAAACAAGGTAGTATTTAGCACACAATAAGATGACAAAATATAGTCTAATATAAGTTCAAGCGGTGGTATAAAATTACTTTTGGAAAACGGTGGCCATTCTTTGAATTCATGGTAGAGGGTCTGAATATTTCAGCTAGGGTTGTTAAGTTGTAAAGGAATATCTCTGATTTATGAGGCCAGAGAGAGACTCTTCGATCGTCAAAGAGGATAGGCGACCGGATGTAGTGTGTTTTATGAAGGCAGTCAAAGAGTATTCAACTGTCAGAGATGATAATATGTAAAGTTGGCGACCGTAATCGAGGGCGACCAGAAGCCTCCTTTTACAATAGTTACTATACCGAGGTGTAGGGGAGGGCACTACTCCTTTCCCTGTATTGCTCTACTTTACCCTTGATACGTACCTTATATTGCTGAGTGTTAAGCAAGGAGGTATCAAGTACTTTTTTTTGAGTCTTTGGTATGACGCGACCTGGGATTGAACCCAGGTCTCCCGGATAATTGGCGAGAGGGTAGGCAGCCGAAAATGGTGCACGTTTTTGCAAAACCGATAGTATCCGACCATCAACCGGGGCTGTCAGAGTGTTTTGATCTTCCAAATCGAAGCGTTTAGCTGGTATTAGAAGTGAGCCACGAAAAACCTCGAATTGTCAGCATATATATCACTCTTTCTCCCTCATGCTTCAAAAATTATCGTAGTTTCAGTTATTATCGACGAAAACATGATAAAAGAAAAACTCGAATTCCTTTTGTTGATGTCGGTTAGTAATAACGGGACAAGAGAAATATCTTACTTCCAGAAAGAAGTCGGTAACCTCGTTGCTTCTCGGGAAACCAAAATACGATTAGGAATTTGCCACTTTTTGTAGGTTAGACTGGTAAAGAGCCTAGCTTTGTATCTCACACTCGCCACTCCCGGAAAAAAAAACCTTCATCCAATGTAGCTGTCAGAAATGATCATATATAACACACTCCTTTGATTACAATGCACCCAGATGTTTGCTTTCACGCTTCCTACAGGACAGAAACAGTAAAGTGAATAAGATACGTAATCCGTTTTAGTTCTGCCAGGTGATACGGTGATCGATCTTTTGTACATCATACCAGTGCTTTGAATTGAGTGTAAAACTAAGATTCGTTTTTTTCTTTAAAAAAATTCGAATGTATCTTTCACACAGGTAGTAATTCTCTTTGCCTTGATTTTAGAAAAATGATATTTTGTAAAAGGTAGATATGAGATAGAAAAAAGGGAGGAGATGAAAAATAGATATTGATTTAGTGATATAAGAAAGTGAGTGCAGGAAAAACATGAGTGATTGAGTTGAACAGCATGTTAAACAGTCTCGAGTTATTTTATGCCGAGAGGATAAAGAATGGCGCTAAAAGTATGTTCATTTTTTTACGTCGTTCCTTGAGAATATTTTTTTGCACATTGTCCTTTGGAATACTAATAATGAAAGATAGATTTGACCCATAGACATGACTGTAACAGTTTCTACCACTTTGAATCAGAGTGGA
This sequence comes from Sepioteuthis lessoniana, assembly GCA_963585895.1. NCBI lineage: Eukaryota > Metazoa > Mollusca > Cephalopoda > Myopsida > Loliginidae > Sepioteuthis > Sepioteuthis lessoniana. Next base: position 15,616,784 of record OY757914.1, on the reverse strand, counting down.
ACTGGGAGTAATGGCAATGAAGAGGTACTCTACAGTCCCTAGATCTTCAGAAACTGAGCCAAATCATCAGATGAATTTTAATGACTAACTCAGGACACTCTTTTTTTGGGATGAAGGCCTTATCCCTTTGCATCGGACAATGTGAACGTATTATAAGCTCCACCGACAGGGTGAGCGAGAAAAAGAGACTGAGAGAAGTTGAGAAAGTGAATAAGAATGAGAGGAAAAGAGAAAGAGAGAACAAGAAGGAGGGAGAGTAAGAATGAGGCAGAGAAAAGGAGTGTGAGCGGGAGTTAAAGAGAAAAAGTGAATAAGAAGAGGAAGAGAGAGAGAGAGAGCGGTTGAGAAAGTGAGTGAGAATGAGGGGAAAAGAGAAAGATTGAGTTAGAGGGAGACAGAAAAAGGGAGAGTAAGAGTGAGGTTGAGAAGGTGAGGGAGAGCAACCGGAAAAGAGAAAGAGCGAATCATATTGAGAGGGAGTGAGAGTGAAGTTGAGAATATGAATAAGATTGAGAGGAAAAGAGAAAGAGTGTGTAAGAAGGAGAGGCAGCGAAAGAAAGAGAGAGAGAGAGAGAGAGAAGCTGAAAAAGTGAGTGAAAGAGAAAACAAAAGAGAAAGAGTGAGTGAGAAAGAGAGGTAGTGAGAGAAATGTGGGGAAAATGAGTGAGAGTGAGAGGAAACGAGAAAAGTGAGTAAGAAGGAGAGGGATTGTGTGTGTGTGTGTGTGCGTGTGTGTGTGTGTGTGAGAGAGAGAGAGAGAGAGAGAGAGGGAGAGGAGAGATCAGAAAGTGAGTTAGATTGAGAAGAAAAGAGAAATAGTGAGGGAGAAGAAAGAGTGAGGGTGAGTTTCAGAAAACGAGTGACAGTGAGAGGAAAAAAGAACGAATGAGAAAGGTGAGAGAGTGAAAGAGAGAGAAAGGTTGAGAAAGAGATTGAGATTGAGAGGAAAAAAAGAGAGAGTAAGAGGGACAGGGAGTAAGGGGGAAGTTTAGAAAGTGAGTAAGAACGAGAGGAAAAGAGAGAGTAAAAAGGAAATGGAGTGAGAGTCAAGTTGAGTAAGTGAGTGAGAGTGAGAAGAAAAGAGAAGGAGTGAGTAAGAAGAACAGGAAGTGAGAGAGAGAGGGGGGTTGATAAAGTGAATGAGATTGAGAGGAAAAAATGAAAGGGTGAATGCAAAGGAGGAGGGGTAGAGAAAGAAAGAGATGTAAAGAGAGGAAGAGAGAAATGAGAAAGGACGGCGTAGATCTCTTTCTTTTGCCACAAAGTAATATTCTTCAATTGTCTGCAATTATTCATTACACTCATTCATGTCCGATGCAGCTTCGAATTTATTTCTGTAGAAATGGCCACGAGCAGAGAGAATTATCGGGTGTTCATTCCTTCTACTCCACCGGCCTCCACAGCTCCCCGTGCCCTGGTTCCCGACGGTGAACATTCTCTTCATTGCGTGCACCTAGCCGCAACCCAACTCCCCTGGAATTCACTTTAGCATCAATTGCAAAACAATGCTTCATAATGGAGTCCAAGAGATTTGCTCCATTAGTCTTGCGAATGTCTAATCCCAGGCGCATTTCGAATCCTCATCATTGCTTATTGTCTGCTGTTTCGTCAAATCTGATGTGATACAGTCGGCCATATTTCTTCGGTTAAATTCGGAACCAATAGGGAAACTTCTATTGATCTAGAAGAGATTCACGGAAATAGCTTTCTTTCTGGTGAATTTTTTTTACTATTCTATCTATCTATCTATCTATCTATCTATCTATCTATCTATCTATGTCAAACGTTTCATATCTATCTATCTATCTATGTCAAACTTCTCATATCTATCTATCTATCTATCTATCTATCTACTTCTGTTTGTTAATATCTGTTTCCGTCTCGTTTCTTTCTATTCATTATTCATTTATATTTATTATTCATAAATTTGCTCTATTCTCTCCCTTTTTCACACTCTTTTCCCCTTTCTCTTTCTCTACTATCTATCTATGTGTCTATCCCCTCCTCCCCTTCTGATTCAAAATCCTTCTTAATGAATAAATCGAACAAATAACTATATAAAATATTCCCAAAAGTCATGTGATATATTTTAAACATGACGCTGATTCATTGATTGAACAGTTACCCCTTTTTCTGTAAATATAATATTTCTTCCTTATTTTTATATTTTATCAAACATCTATAAGTGATTTAACAGCACTAGATATCATCCTTTCTAATCTTGATTATGGTTCATTAGAACCGAAACGTTAAAGGGTCGACTAACTTTCTTTCATATTATATTCTACTTCTTGGATTACCTTGTTCATATATATATATATAATTATATAAAAATCTGTATATATATATATATATATATATATATATATATATATATATATATATATATATATATATATTCGGAAAATAGACGTAAAAATAGAAAAAGAAAAATCATATGGTTCAACCCCCGTTCTGCAGGCTGGCTAGTATAAATATAGGAAAATATTTTTTTAAACTAGAAGATAAGCATTTTAAACATAGAAATAAACTACATAAAATATTTAATAGAAAAACGTTAAAAATTAGTTACTCTTGCACGAAAAATATTTTTCAAATAATAAATAGTCATAATAAAAATATTACTAAAGATATTCAGGATCGAATAAATAATAATAATAATAATAATAATAATAATAATAACTGTATAAAAAAGAATGTAATTGTAAATCCTGAGACAATTGTCCTATGAATGGACTATATGATTTAGATAATGAAATATATCAAGCAATAATTTACCCAAAAGAGAATATAACAGATAAAAAGACTTATATCGGGTTATCTTCCACGAAATGGAAAGAGAAATATTCAAACCATAAATATACTTTCTCTCACGAACATCTAAAACACCTCACGGCACTATCGAAGCAATTCTGGTGTTAACCCCTGAGATTGAATGGTCTATTTTGAAAAAATCAAATACTCCAAATAGTTTTGACGTTAGATGCTATTTGTGCTTAGAAGAGAAAATACAAATAATGATGTATAAATTGCCTGATAAGTTATTAAATAAGAGATGTGAATTAATAGCTAGATGTAGACATAAGCCAAAATTTAAACTATAGACTAATATTTTAAAAAACATAGAAATTAATAGTGAAACAAAGTAAAAAAATGTATTCAATATAAGCACATGAAAAAATAGGTGGCTGAGGAAATTGAATCGATTTTAATATAAATATTAATATTTCCCTTACAAAAATTCATTACATTAACATAGCACATAAAAGTTATTTATCGAACATAACAAGAAAAGAAAATAAATAAAATGAAATAAATAAAAAAGTTAAATTACGATAATTCCAACTGACGGAAGAATTTTGTAATTAAATAGGTAAATAAAAAAACGAAATTTAAAAAAAAAACGAGAAGGTAACTCTGCACATCTCTTCCTTCCCCTTTTCACCCCCGTGTCTATTCTGTTTTTATTTAACCATTGGATCTGAAGAAGTCCTGTTATATTTTTCTTCGTGTTTTTTTGGTTTACATCAGAAACGTAAAACAGGATGGAAATAAATTTATAATCCTAAAATAACCGGTCTTTAGTTTTTTCTTTAAAGAAAGTATTGCTCTGTAAAATTAATTACATTGAGTTCTCTACCAGGAAAATTTAAATGTTCAACTCTTGAATGATTTTCTTGTCCTGAAGGAATTACTCCCAACTCTAGTTTTACTGGACCGAATATATATATATATATATATATATATATATATATATATATATATATATATACGGTCACTAACTTTACTTTTACTTACATTTATTAACATCAATTTATCTATCTATCTATCTATGTATCATTGCGGTATTTATATATGATACGGTGGCCTAGGTTCGAGAGTAAATTCTATTCAGATGTCAAATGTCATTTCTCAGCCTCTGAAGACTGTGGAGTCACGCCTTTGCTGTCATTACTGAGGAATCATTATTCTCAGGGAAATTCTATGCAGGGGTGATAATCCTAGTTCGAATCTCATATATGGGTCAAAAAGATCCTTTTGAAATTTATATGTATCAGGTAAGAATATCTAAACGATGGAAGTATAGGCAAATAAATAATCATCATTTGTGAATAGAAATAGTTACTTGAAAGTTATCTATCTATCTGTTGTGGCGGAATCACCTACTAATGGACTCAACCACTCTCCATAATACCAGAAGACGCAGCAATACGAAGTCAGTCTAGATCAGGAAGCTAACCTCACCCAATGCGTGGTGTTGCGAACTAGCTTCCCGTCCTATGTTCTTGTAACCATCCTTTGTTCTTGTAAATATATACCTATACTATAACCGTGGTGTTCTGTTCTCTATGTGACCCCTTCCAGAGCAATAACACTATCTTATTTTATACTATTCATTCCTTTATTTCTAAACCGGCTGACATCTTCAGTTTAGTCAAACATTTCCGTTTAGCATAAGTAAGCTGTTAGTTCTATTCAACCCTTAGGTAGGGCCGTATCAGGTGCTACCATGCCGGGCCAGAGTGAACCTGGGAGCAATGGTAATGAAGGCGTGCTCTGCATTTCCCAAAGCTCCAGCACCACTGAAGCCTCACCATCAGATTGTTTAGTGTCATATCCAGGACACTCATTGGAGGTTGGGTGTCTTACTCCTCAGCAGAGGTGCTGTCATATATTCTACAGCCCCGGCCAACTGGGCAATCTCGTTACCGACTTGTTGGTATGATTTTCTTTCCTTATTTTCGAATGTCCTGTTTTTGTTTGTATTGCGTGACTCTTTCCTGGTATCTTTTGTGTCTACTTTGTTTCACCAATATTTTTTGATATATTTATTCCAGTTGTACTTTGCCCATTTGACAGGGGCTGTAGAATACACTGTCTGCGCCCCCGCCCAATGCGTGTCCTAGATATGACACTAAACAATCTAATGGTGATGTTTTTGTACAGCTGGAGCTTTGTGGAATGCAAAGTGCCCCTTCATTGCCATAGCACCTTGGCCCACTCTGGCTCGGAGTGGTAACACCAGATAGGGTCCTATCTATGGGTCAAATAGAACTAAACTATGTACTTATACAAAACTGAATTTTGTTAAAAAGGACTAGTTTTGACATTTAACTGTGTGTAAAAAAATATGCTTATACCCTACAGGAATGTTTGAATTAGAATTATTTGACTAAACTGAATAGCTTGAAATAGAAATGTTTTTGACAATTAAACTGTTTACTTATGCTAAACCGATTAGTTTGAAATAAAACTGAGTATTTGTATAAAGATGGATTTGGCATTAAATAACCTACAAAGGTTGACATGCCATAAAACCTAAACAACCAACCAAACTAATCCAGTTGTATTTTCAAACTTGTCTGCCGTTCTCGTTTTGGAAACTTTTCATTTCGTTTGTGTCTGGTGCGTTTTATCTTCCTGATTATTTTTGTTTCTTGTTGAACTTTTTTTATTTGTACTTCAATCCTCATTTCCTGCGCAGGTTTTGTATTCCTGTTCAGATTCTTGGTTTGGTTTGGTTTGTTGGGTTTTATGGCATATCAACCTTTGTAGGTTATTTAACGCCAAATTCATTTTTACCTAAATAATCAGTTCTGCATAAAACAATTCAGTTTAGTATAAGTACAGAATTTAATTGTCAAAAACATTTCTATTTCAAACTATTCAATTAGTTATATGTAACAATTCAGTTAAGTGTAAATACAGTTTTAATGTCGAAAAACAGTTCTATTGCAAATAACTCAGTTAAGCATAAGCACGCAGTTTAAATGTAAGTACGGTTTAATTGTCAAAAAACATTCCTGTTTCAAGTTATTCAGTTTAATCAAACAATTCAGTTTAGCATAAGTATGTCGTTAGTTCTATTTAACCCATTGATAGGGCTCTTATCAGGTGCTACCACTCCGGGACAGAGTGGACCTGGGGGCGATGGCAATGAAGGGGTACTCCGCATTCCCAAAGCTCGAGCACTGCTGGAACCTCACCATCGGATTGTTTAGTGTCATATATCAAGACACTCGTTGTGGGGTGCAGGCAATGTATTCTACAGCCCCAGCTGACTGAGCTACTGTTCAGATTCCTTTGGGAGAATATCTATTTTATCATATTTGCCAACCCCTCGGGCAGGATATGGCACAAGGTCAATTTTTAAGCGGAGTTTAGCAGGTTTCAATTCAGAGTTTTCCTTCTCCTAGACTAGTTGCCTCAGCAAGGCTGAAGAACCTAGTTTGTCCTACTATTTACCCATAGCTGGAGAGAGAATAATTGGATTCATAGCTTTCCCAAGGGTATTAGTGCTATGTGAAATGCAATCAGTCTCGTCCAGGATTTGAACTCGTGTCGCCGTGTCCATTTCCTACGACGATAACCATTACACCACGGGCACCTCCATATCTATTTTATCATCGACTAGTTTTGCTCCAGCATAGACTAACTCGCTGAGTTCTGAGTTGTCCATTGGAATATATTTCAATAGTTAATTTACTTTTTCAGTCTCAAGATTAATTTTTTCCGGATTTGATTTCTTGGCTATGGTAATGTAGACTTCTGTTCACTCATGAGTAATAAAATCAGTCAACACTTTTCCTCTCGTTTTGTATCAAGGTTTATCTTGTAATGCTATGTTCTCTGATAGTTCCGTTTTCAATATTGTTTCAACTCACTTAGAAGGCTCTCTTTTGTTATACAGCAAAGAAAGACAACAACGCTGATGTATTAAAAAGTCTGCTTCTTTTCTTTTGCTTTTATTACCAAAAATGCACGGGTAGGTGAAGTACGGAGGGTCGAAGACCACTGAGATGCATACACAGGGAACGACGGTACGGATCTTCTGTGAACCGCTTTCCTCTTCGTCCTGCTTTTCGACTCAAAATCTTCCTGGTTATTTAACATTTCGGACGTCCACTCAAATTCTCGCTGTCACATCTTCAACCTGCTACTTACACGCTGCACGTGGATATGCCTCCTTCCGGAGTGCACCCTCATAATGCATGAGATCACACTTCCATTTAACATACCACCCATACAAATTACGCAGCATTTCTGCTCGGGGCACACCTGCGTTTTGTTTACTTTAATATCAGGTGCATTTCCTGTCGTTTTGATTTCCGTCTGCTGCATTTTGTAAATTTATAGCCTCTTGTGCATTTTCTCAGTAAGTAAATGTTGGGTATCACCCACCTTTACCACATAATGAATTAGTCCATCTCCCATATATAGCAGTAGCTACTAATACCAGGGCAGACTAGAAGGTGAAGAGTAGCTTCTTATAGGAATAGTATTACAGCGTTGGAGACTGTATCATCGCACTAGATCACCTTACTTGCTACCGTAATAACGGAAGCCAATACTATCACTGGATTATATCTTTATTCTTTATTCACTAATCCTATGTTCTTGTCTACTAATAGTCCCTCTACAGTATATACTTTTTCCAGAGAATATATTTCTATTTCCTCTCGTATCGTGGTTTGTCCTTTATCTAATATTACAAGTGTTCACTAATCCTATGTTCTTGTCTACTAATAGCCTCTCTATTGTATATACTTTTTCCTGAGAATACATCTCTATTTCCTCTCATATCGTGGTTTGTCTTTTGTTTAATATTACAAGCATTCACTAACTAGAACGCAGCTGTGAATTAGTTGCATGATCGCCATTACGAATAGTAATGGTGAAAGTGCATCTCCCTGGAAAGTACCTCTCGGGATTTCTACCTCATTTAAATCTTTTCTTCATGCTATCAGTTCCACTTTCCATTTTTTCATTGTTTCCGCTACAGACTTCATAACTTTGTCGGATATCTCGTACATTTTCCAACATTTTAATATCTAACTATATGGGACAATATCGTTGACCTTTTTGTAGTCAATCCACTACATAGCTACATTTTCCGTCTCGTTTTGCTCTCTTTTGGGATGTGCTGATCAATATACAGTAGACTACCTGTTCCTCTTGTTCCCTTTTAGCATCCTTTTTGTTCTTCGGGAAGGAGTCCGCGGCTTACTTGCGAGAAATAGATCTCCCCTCTAATCTGTGCTGTTAGTATTTTCCACATCATAGGAAAACAATTTATCGGTATATAGTTGCTGGGGGTGATTCCTTTTTGTGGGACTTTTTGGGCCAGGATGGTCTCTTCTTTAATTCATCAAATCGGGTATATTTGCTTTTACTTAGCATCTAATCATACCAGGACCCAAACTTTCGTGGACAGACATGAATTTTTAAAACCAGAATCCATGTTTGCCGTCATGGTCAGGCGTTTCCCATTTCGGTACGTTTTTGAGTGTTGCTCTAAGCGATTACAAGTGTATTATCGCCTGAGGACATTCTTCGAGTCCTTGTAATTCTTTTTCCATGTTTTATTTATCCATTTAGCCATTCTGCTATATTCGTTCGTTCTCATATTTACTCCAAAATTGTTTTGCTTCTTTTGCATTCAGTTGATAGTTTATCTTCGTATATTCTCCACAAACTTGCAGGTAGAATTTTCTTTCGTTATTTTGAAATGTCCTGTTTTGATTGTATTGCTTGACCCTGTTTCGGTATCTTTTAAGTCTCCCTTCTTACGCCAATACCTTTTGATATATCTCTTTAAGAGAGCATTATTAAATTTTTCAGTTGTTGTGTTTTGGCCTTTTCATCCCAAAATATTTCAGTGTTTTCCCCTTCTTTAGAATCTTCGTTTGCTGTCATAATTTCTTTACCTGTTTTTCAAGCCTAAATTCCCATCCAAATTTTGACTTTCGGTTCGTGTTCGTCAGGAGCAAACTGATATTATCACAAACTAATTATAATTCATTCTTTTTCTCTTTTTAGAGATTTTCACATCAGCGTAAGCTAATGGTTTTATCACTGGAGTTTGAATGACAGCAAGTTTTCTTAATTCTCCAAGACTCTTTTCACTATTCTGGCCGATCTCAACAATGCTCTTGTGTGGATAGTCTCTACTCCTCCTGTTATTTCCAAATCTTCCTGTCCTTGTATCAAACATTTGGTAACTGTACCGAGTGTACCAATTACAATTGGTATTACCGTCACTTTCATGTTTCATAGGTTTTTAAGTTCTCAACAAGGCTAGACACTTATCTCTCTTCAAGCTTTTTTTTCAATTTCACCTTGTGGTCGGCCAGAACAGCTTAGTCCACTATTTGGCAGATTTTTTTTGTCTATCACTAGGTCTAATCATCTGGCCGTGATTAGATGATCCGTTCGTATCTCAAAATCCTAGAGAACAACAAAACTGCAAATACTTAAAGGGAAATGATTGGGCTTTTGAATAACGAAGCATCCAAATAAATCAAAAGCAATACTTGCTTGTTCACAAAATCCTATTATTTTAAAATGGATGGTAACTCAAGATAAGCTATTTCATTTCTTGATTATTCAAACTCCAATGTTTATGCCGTGAAAAGAAAAGACATTTTAAATCATAAAAACAAATTTTTAAAGCATTATCTTTCGAATTAAATTAAACCAACTTTTAATCCTCCGGATGTTATCTTTTTACACCATGTCAAACTTATTCACACCCGAGAGGCATTTTACGGAGATTTTATTCGGTGAAATGAAATTTACTTGAGAAAGAAATCGTTAATTATTTTTAACAGAAGAAAATGTAATAATAAAATAAAACACAGTCTTCGATGCTAAAAGGAAGGAATATTTAATAAATTTCATTAAAGATGTGAAAATTTCTACTTTGATTATACCAAACACCAAATATTCCAGAGACTAGATATGTAAGATTGCATTGGGTTATAAAAAGAATAATAAAATAAAACGAGAAGTAGACATTTTTTATATTAGAATAGAATTTTTAGAAATAGAACAAAATTTAAAAAAAAAAGAATTAAAATGATAAAATTAGAATAAAATATACAAACTTACATTTTCCTATCATACATGAGATTTTAATCACATGATCTCTGGGTTCCAAATTTCCGGTCAAGAATTTTATTTATTTTTTTTTTCTGGTCTTTTCTCTTTACTGCCAGCCTCGCTCTAGAATGAACCGTTTACTTAACCGGCACTGAGAACGCAGAAATTTCAAAATAACACAAGTACAACAACTCAGCTACACATTGACTTAATCAGACGATTCTATCTTAATTACTCTAATTCTTCGCACAAAGGAACAGAACAGAAAATACTTGAAGGACATTTTTCCAAGGAAAATAAAAAAAATCGGTATGTAAAAGAAAGTTCATTTTGTGAATTTTTTCTTTATTTTACTCATACATAGAATGCTCACACAATACATACACCCCAAATCCATAACTGAAGCGCCAATGCTGATATCAGGGGAGATAACTCCATTGATAAATTTTGTTGATTGTCCATATCAGGAGGATTACAACTAGAAGGAAAGCCAGCTCTCTGATACACTGACGAGAATGTCAGTCTTGCCAGTTCAATATCAGTTCATTTTTAGACATTAATTGTATAAAATAGAAAAAGAAGAATATGAATTTGAAATTCAAAAAAATCTTACACAAAATCAGAACGCTGGTGGATCACAACTAGTTTAACGACGTGTCAAACCGTCGTGGGTTATTTTATGCCGACATTATACGATTACATAAACTCTTATTGTGTACTTTTTTTGAGAGTTTTTTTATACATAGCTATGTGGTATCAAGTATTCCTATGTAATACAAAAAATTTCACACATTCGAAAAGTTTAAAGCATTCCTGTCAAATACAAATAATTGATACACAATTATATAGTTTCAAGTGATTACTTCTATTTAATATTCGTCGTTTGTTTCTTCTCAGCTTTACGGTAGTTGGATTTTTTGGGAGAGGATCAGCGAAGGTGTCCAAGCTGTCAATATTTGACAGGAATTATTTATAGACTCGCCGGTTGGAAGCAGGAAGAGATCGGGTAATCATATTTACCAACCCCTCTGCTCCGGCAGGATATGACACAAGGGCAATTTTTAAGCGTAGTTTCACAGATTTCAATTCAGAGTTTTCCTTCTCCTAGACTAGTTGCCTCAGCAAGGCTGAAGAACCCAGTCTGCCCTACTATTTACCCATTGCTGGAGGGAGAATAATTGGATTCATAGCTTTCCCAAGGGCATTAGTGCTATGTGAAATGCAATTAGCCTGGTCCAGGATTTGAACTCGTGTCGCCATGTCCATTTCCTACGACGATAACCATTACATCACGGAGGAGACCGGCTAATCAGCGATTACAGGAGCATATATGAGAAGGGCAAATTATCCCCATTTTCACAACCTATTGCAGTTTTCTACTGACAAGACGTACTTTTCTGGATGAGGAATTTCACAACTAGAGGACAGAATGTCTACCCGAATTCCAAGAATGGTTTCAAGTAACTTATGATAATCCTTATAGATAAACAATTATGCCTCAAGTAACTGTTCTTAATACAAACAATATATATTTGTTTGGTATCGAATATTCCTATCTAATAATTCTTGCGTGAGTCAATTCTTTTGCTATATTTTGGTTTGTCGTCGTTTGCAGCATGTATCTCACGTAAGCGAAGCAGTTTAAAGATATCCGCTGTGGTTGGTAGTATTGTGGTAGTTGTGCATTGCTTCTCGCCCTTCCATGAGTGACTTGAAAACCGTAGATATGAACGTGTAACATAGTTTAGTTAGGGAACTTATGTTTTTACGAGTTCGAACTTGACCATAACGCCAATGAAACAACACAAATTCATATGTTGTTTCAAAAGGTAAAGGCGTAGTTGATCACATGTTGTTCAAGAAATTTTGCATGAGTTGCAAGAAATTCGATAGTCGGACAAAGAGAAGAAAGCGAAAAAAGCGTGGATTCCGAGGCTGTGCTCGAATCCATAGAGACAAATACCGTGATTTGCACTCGGAGAGTATCAGGTGAACTCGGCATCTAGCAGTTCGGTGTAGTTAATCACCTTCATGAACTTCAGAACTGCCGAGTTGTACGTCAGTACACCACGTTACAAAAATATTGCAAAACTTTTGAACCACCATAGTAATAATTTTAATCAATAATGATAACAATAATAACAAGGGAGAAGAGAGAGAGAGAGAAAGAGAGAGAGAGACTGAATGTATTCCGACTGCAGCTCAAAACAACACCAAAAGACCAACGATGTTTCAGTGAAAATAGATAAGACGCAACAGAATGGCAAATGTAGGTTATGTGTTGATATAGACGAAACCAATAGTCACATAATAAGCGAATATAGCAAACTTGCACAAAAAGAGTGCAATACAAGAGATGACTGGGTAGGGAGATGATACGCTGAGAATTGTACAAGAGACTAAAATTTGATCATATTACCACATCGTATATGAAAAAAATAGAATCTGCCTTGAAAAATAAAACGTATGAATTTCTGTGGGATTTAGAGACACAAACAGATCACATAATCTCGGCCAGACAACCAGACCTAGTTATCGTAAACAAAAAACCAAGAGATGCTGCCGAATCGTGGACTTTGCTGTCCCGATGGTCAACAGAGTAAAAATCGAAGAAAACGAAAATAAGCAAGAACTTGGGTCTTACCAGATTACAAAAAAATGTTTTGGAACATGAAGGCGACAGCGATACCAATTATTGTTGCACTCGGATCGATCTACATGGTCTTTAAGGGGTTGTAAGTGTTGGAAATTGTTGGACGAGCAGAGACTATCCAGACTACAGCGTTGTTGAAATCAGTTAGAATACTGAGAATAGTCCGGGAGACTTGAGGAGACTTGCTGTCACTTAGACTCCAGTAAAAGATAATCAGCTTTAGCTGGTATGAAGAACTCGCAAGGAATAATTATAATAATAGTAAATGATTAAACAGTTCTATGTGAACCGCGCAATTATGTTCACTTTCGGACAAATATTCTTAGGAAAGGTATGAACCCCCTTATGCTCCTAGCTATGGGTTAAATAGTACCCCTACTGTTTTTTTCGAGAAGGCTAGTTTGGGCATTAAATAACCTACAAAGGTTGATATGCAATTAAATAAATATACCAAACCCAACCCAAAGCACAGACACTTCCACTCTTCTTCACGTTTCTCAGGCTGCACACTCTTCAAATTCATTGGTGATGATCAGTTTGGCCTATTTACTGAGTGGACACTAGTCAGAGATAGAGTTGTATAGCAGAGAAAGACAGTAACACTGACGTATAATGATATTACCTGCTTATTTCCTTTTTTTTTTGATTACCAGAAATCTTTGAATGGGTAAAATGAGATAGATAGATAGAGAGAGAGAGAGAGAGAGAGTCGAAGATGGCTGAATTTGCTCACGCACCGGGGCCGAGGTAAGAATTTGCCGTGAAACCTCTTCTGCTTTGTTCTCTACTTTCGCGAAACTGGGACAGGGCTATCTCAAGTCATCGAATCATCTTAATTTCTCTTCGATCATCAAACCTGGGCTGCCTGGCGAAAGACCAAAGCCCGAAGGGACGTGGCATCTAATGGCTGCCTTCCGCGGTCTTCTTGGTCTCCGATCGTCTCTGCTACGAATATAATATTGCGGACGCTCTCGCAAATTTTCGTGGTCACACCTCCAGTGTGCCGTCGACGCGTTGCACGTGGACACGCCTTCATCTAGCATGCTGCACGTGTAATTTACGAAGCATTTCTGCAACAGAAACATCAGCGTCTTGTTTGATTTAGAAAACAGGTCTATTTTCTGTTTTTTTTTTTTTTTTTTTTTTTTTTCAGCGTGTGACTTCCTTTTAGATTGCCACCCACACAATTTCTGCGGCATGTCAAAAGAGATCTTCAAGTCAATATCAAACAATTACTATATTGCTAACCAGTCACAACAGGCCTATACTAAACAACTTTTTTAGTATTAATAATTACGGAGTGACCACTTGACAAAACAGAAAATTCGAACAAACTAAGCAAGAATTTTGATATGAATATAATACAATAACTTAAATAAAATTTCGAAATAAATTTGTCAAACTGAGTAAAATTTTTCGCTTATCATTTTGAAGGATTGTTTTTATTATTATTATTACTTGGGAGTTTTTCTCAAAGTAGCCTTCCAATGAAATCTGAGTGACAGCAAGGCTCCTCAGGCCTCCAGTACTCTTTTCCGTATTCTAGCCGATCTTAAGAATGCTGTGTTCTGTAGTGTCGATCCTTCCACTGAACTCTAGGTCCTCCAGACTTCTCTACACGTCTTTTTGTGGTACTGTTCCTACTGTTCTATCTACAATCGGTATCATTGTCATCCTCATTTGCTATAGCTTTTTTCTGCTCTCTGACAAGATCTGAGTTTTTGCCTATCTTTTCTCTTTTTTCCTCCTCCATGGTACGCCGTATTTGCAAAATCCATGAGAAAACAATTTTTTTTCTTGTAAATTAACACAAGTTCTGGCCTTCTATCCGGGTTTAAGTGATCTTTTGTATCTCAAAGTTCCTGAATATGGAGTCTCCGTGGAGTAGTGGCTATCGTGCTAGACTGTTACGCCGTTGTAAGCGAGTACGAATTCAATTCGCGCTATTATGATCCCTTTAGGAGCAATACCTTTGGGAAAAAGTATGAATCCTTTGTCCTCCACCAGCTGTGGGTTAAATTGTACCACTAGCGACTCTTTAGAATAATGGGTTTAGTATTAAATAACCCAGGGAAATTGAAATGCCATCAAAGCAAAGAAACGTAAACAGATATAATTTATAGTTATATGGCATGAAGTATTTCTATTAAATACGAATAGTTTTTAAAACGAATTTATTTGACCAACAGATGAGATCCTTACACGTACATCTACTTCAAGTCAGAGTGGACCTGGGAGTATTAGAAATGAAGGAGTACTCCATAGTTTTTCTAGAACAGGAACATCACCATCAGATTCCTTTTTGTGTCATACCCAAGCTATTCCACTTGGAGAGGAATATCTTAACCCTCTGCAGGGGATATAGTTAGAATATTAAATGCTCTGCCAGCATGGCTTGAGAGAGAGAGAGACAGAGAGAGAGAGGGGGGGATTACACTGAGCTAGAAAATAATGAAAGAAAAAGAAAATAGTAAATGAGTGAAAGTAGTGGGTCGCCTAGGCGGCGCTTGTATTTGGGACGGTGAGCATTTCTTCGAAAAGAAAGAACCAATTGTTTGTTTCGTGGTCGCTTTTGTGGAACTAAGTGGTATTAACATAACTCTGAAGTAGTCGTTCTTCGAGAACCAAGACGCTCTTCTGTGGACAATACATTCTGCAACTGTCATAATTGCTAATCTAGATGCTCGCTCAGCGTATGAAGGCGTGCGCCTAAGAGCGTCTAATTTGGGTATGCAGTAATGTAGTGAATTGTGGGTGGATATGTCAACGCTTCCTGGCCCATCTGTTCACTTTAGCATTCCTCTACACGTGCTTGTATAAATCAATTGTTAGGTGGAAGGGTTTCGGTTTTCTTTCCAAGTTTAAAAATGTGCAGAGGTATTCATAGAGATGTGTTAGTGTCAGAGAAAGAAGAAAAATATGTAAATGAACACATTTACGATACAGAATATATTTGAATGAAACTATTGATCCTAAAAAATATATTTTACGTGAGACTCTATCATTTTCTTTATACCTAACTTTATACACACACACACACATATATATATATATATATATATAAGAGAATTATGTACACAATAAGTCTGTTATTTAAGTTTCATGTGTTTTAGACAAAACTTCCAATGAAAGTGTGATAAAAGTGGCCAGTCTTGCGCCAATACACCATAAGTTTTAGTCACGCGATAAGGTGCAACTCACGCTATATAGACGCTACTCTGAACTATTTTATCATTTTTCTGTCTGAAGATTGTTCAAAAGGCTTGAAACTTAAATAACGGCCTTATAGTGTACATAATTCTAATATTTATTGATTTTATGCCAGCTCTGCAACAATAGAATTGAGCTCTCTTTTCATGGAAAAAATCCTTTTTGCAGTATATATATATATATATATATGTTTGTGTGTGTGTTTAAATACCGGCTTTTAACACAACTACAAAACACTGTAATCTTTGCCAAGAGGAAAAATAGCCATGATTACCTTTCCCAAAACAAAACAAAATAAACTTTTAGATAAACGATTAAAACTCATTTACAAATGCAGGTAGGAAAACAAATACCAATTAATCACATGAAAAATAACAAATAAAACAAATACTAATAAAAATATAATGAAATAAAATGAAATGAAATAAAATAGAAATATAAAATAATGAATAAAATAATACAACGATAACAACAACAACAACAACAATGATAATAATAATAATATGCGAAAGAGAGAAAAGGACCTTGCCAGAAAACTAAAAAAAGCTATGGAACATAAAAGGAACGATGATACCATTTGTAATTGGAGCACTCGGAATAATCCCCAAAAGCTTGTTAAATTTAGATATCATAGGATGAGCGGATGCCATTAAAAATACAGCGTTAAGATCGGCCAGAATATGCGGACGAGTCCTGGAGACTTGCTAACTCACAGACGCTAGTGAAAGCCCATCAGCTTGCGCTGGTGTAAAAACTCGCATAATAGACCAGGACATCATGAAGGAGGTAAAACAAGGCGGATAAGTGTATCCATGGTATAGATAGACAACAAAAAGGATTTTGCTAAAGCTCTGCAAAATTTGATAATAAACGACAGAAAATATTCAAAATATCCAACAAAATCATAAACTTCATCACGAAGTTATGGAAAACGTGAAAACTGAATAAGCAGCAGAAAGAAAAAATTCTAGCAGAGGTTAAAAACCAAAGAGTCATCTCCCAAGGAGACTCACTCATGCCACTCCTTCTCATTATGTCAGTGATCACAGAGAATTTCACGTACAGGAAAATTAAAGGGTATGATAAATTAACAAAGTCACAGGAAAGGAATAAAAAAGCACCAAGCATAAATGGTTGACGTGATGATATTCGCCAAAAATCAAAGGAAGAAAAATTCTTTTATAAACTATAAGAATATATAGTAAGAATATAGGCATAGAATTTGGGACTGGAAAATGTGACATGCTGATAAGGAAAACAGCTAAAAAAGAAACAATGGAAGGAACAGAACTATTAAATCAGGAAGGATCAGAAAACTCAGAGGATGAAAAAGTAGAAGTTCTTGGGAATAGTGGAAGCAGACACTATCAAACCATGTGACATGAAAGAAAGGAGTACTTTAAAAAAGATCGCCCAGTTGACTGGGGTTGTAGAACACACCGACTGCATCTCTGTAGACGGGTAAGACCCTGCTCAACGAGTATCCTGGATAAGACATTAAACAATCTGATGTTGAGGCTCCAGTAATGCTGGAGCTTTGGGGGATGCGAAGTACCTCTTCGTTGCCATCGCACTCAGATCCACTCACGTCCGAAATGGTAGCACCTGATAAGGTCTTATATATGGGTCAAAGAGGATTGGTTGACATTTGAACTGAGTACAAACAAATGGCTAATGCAAAATTGAATTGTTTAAAATAGAACTGTTTGATAATTATGTTGTCTGTAAACAAAGGATTGATATCTAATTGAATTTTAAGCAATACTTGGAATTACTTAACTTCACTGACTTATGTTTACAAATCATATAAATCTACTATGTATGTATCTATAAACATAATTAGGCATTAAATAACCTACAATGGTTGATATGCCATTAAACCCAACAAAACTAAATCATATATATTTATACGTATAAATAGAATTTGGCATTAAATAACCTACAATGGTTGATATGCCATTAAACCCAACCAAACCAAATCATATATATTTAATACACATGTATAAAGAGAATTTGGCAGTAAATAACCTACAATGGTTGATATGCCATTAAACCCAACCAAACCAACTCATATATATTTAATATATACGTATAAATAGAATTTGGCAGTAAATAACCTACCATGGTTCATATGCCATTAAACACAACCAAACCAAATCATATATATTTAATATATATGTATAAAGAGGATTTGGCATTAAATAACCTACAATGGTTGATATGCCATTGAACCCAACCAAACCAAATCACATATATTTAATGTTTATGTATAAAGAGAATTTGGCATTAAATAACCTACAATGGTTATAAGGACGATGCATTAAGCCTAACGCTTTTTTGGTGCAATAGACAGTGTACATGTGTCAAGAAATGAAGGAGGAAGAGGATTCGCCTAGACTGAGGGACTGCATAGATGAAACAATTAGATAACACGACGAATACATAACAAAAGCAAAGAAAAAATGTTACAGCAGCCAGTAACAGCAATGTCCATATAAGGAGAAACAATAAAACAACAAAATAAAATACAAAAAAAACCCAATCAAACGCTGGAAGAAAAACAAAAGTAAAGATACTTTAAACCACGAATCGGGGGGATTGCATATGGCGTTATCGAGACATTGCTAACAAAAGGAAACCCAAAGAAAAAAATAATCTCTTTTAATACCAGCACAAAATAAGGACCCATTATGTTAAAGCGAAAATTGATAATATGCAACAAAATAACAAGTGTAGTATATGTGGAGGGAGAGACGAAATGATTAATTACATAAGCGAATTTAGATAATTAGCCCAAAAGGAATGCAAGGCTAAGCAAGTTTGATTAGGAAAGGTGACTTGCCGGTAATTTTATTAGATGTTAAAATTTGACCAAACTGACTATTAATTTATGAACAAACTAGAATTCGACTTGGAAAATAATACCGACAAAATTATCTGTGATTTTAAGATAAAAACCCATCATACTATTCCGGTCAGAAGATCACATTTAGAGTTAATTAACAAGAAAAAAGGCACTTGTCATCTCGTAGAATTTACCATTCCAGCCAATCATTATAGAGTAAGTAAAAAGAAGGGAAAAATCAATGAACACTTGGATCTAACCAGAGAACTGAACAAGAAACATGAAGGGGATAGTGATACCAATTGTAGTTGGGGCACTTGGAACGGACCAAGAAGACTTGGAAAAAACTTGATGAAACTGGAAATCTGGAGAAAAATCAAAACCATACGGAAGAAAGGATTGCTAAAACCGACTAGAATACTCAGAAAAGTCTTAGATCTCAGAGAAGACTTGCTGTAACACAGACACAACTGAAAAACTGTTATATTTAGAGTAAATAAATCGCAAGGTGAAAAACTAATAATAATAATAATAATAATAATAATAATAAGAAGAAGAAGAAGAAGAAGAAGAAGAGATAGACAAATATTTAGATTTTGTTAGAGAACCAAAAAAGCTGGTGAATATAAGGGTGCCATCAAAACCAGTCGTAGTCGCTGAATCGAACGGTTCCCAAAGGTATGGGGAAAAGACTGGAGAAATTAGAAATCAGATAAAAAATTGAGTTAAGCCAGACTACAACATTCTTAAGATGGAAATCTAAGGAGACTTTCTACTCACTTAGGTACTGATATATATATATATATATATATATATATATATATATATATATATATATATGTGTGTGTGTGTGTTATAGATACCTAAAATATATATCATAACACTATGCCGTTTTGATTGGATGAGCCAGAAGATTCTAACCTGAGATAAAAATTTGACATACTTTATTTCGCTATTTGGTTTATTCTTCAAGTTTGCATTCAAGTAGAGACCATCCCATGAAGCCACCTTTCTGTCAGTTCTATTATGTTGATGAAAGTTCTTGCCATTTGAGGTAAAGAACTCCTTAACTGAGGCTTCCACCTCATCTTGGTTCTAGAATAGACGCCAGCGCAGGAATAAGCCATTGATCAGAACAAATAATAATCCAAGAGAGTGAGATGCGGACTATATGTTGGGTATGCCATTATATACGTAAATATTGTAAACTTTTGACCCACCAAAGTACACACACACACACACACACACACACACACACACAAACACACACACACACACACACATATATATATATATATATATATATATTGAGAGAGAGAGAGAGAGAAAGATTATGTATAAAGTGAAATTGATAGAAACGGGAGGAAATAAAAAACGAGTGGAAAGTGAGCAACAAAATGATACTAACCAAGTAACGCATATATTTATTTTTCTCAGAACACGATGTTTATACTTATTAGCAAGATAAAGCTATTATTACCACTTGCTTACATTCACTTTAACCACTGGGCTGACAATTTAAAATTGAGAGATATTTCTGACACAGCACCTCTCTATATATACACACACACACACACACACACACATATATATATATATATATATATATATAAACATAAGTTTGGATAGTGTAGACATAGAATCAGCAACACTTGCTGACGGTCAATTTCTTGCCCATACAACAGATTTATTCACCCAATCTCTCTAAAAAAAAAAGTAGGAGACGACACAAGGTCATTTATAAGCAAAGTTAATTAAATTTTTCCGAGTTTGCCATCTATATGAGCGGTTGCTATACCAAGCGCAGTTTACCGTACTATTTATTTATAGCTTGAACGAGAATAGTTGGATTCATACTTTTTCCTAGGGCTCTAGAGTAATGTGAATGTTAAACAGTCCCGATCAGGATTCGAAATCGGGTTGTCACGACCATTTTCTACGACGATAACCATTACACCACGAATAACTCCACGCCTTTTCAATGTATTTATGTAAACACGCACACACACACACACACACATATATATATATATATCAATGCATATACATATATATATATATATATATATATACATGTTCGTGGTGTGATGGTTATATATATATATATATATAACCATCACACCACGAACATATACATATATATGCATTGATATTTGACGGAAATTCTTTACTAGCGCCATTTCTTGGAATGAAATTAACAGAAACGCAGAATCTGCAAGTAGCAGGGACCGACGAATCTCTAATAAGATTTCGCCTCAGTCCTTTCCAGATTCTCTTACGGTCCGCCAGTCGCGTTTATTCATGTGCTTCGATGCGAAATTCACAACACAATGCGCTCTTTTCTCTGCTTATAAACTGGTTTTCTGGAAGCTCGCCACAAGCAAACAATCATGGCTACTCAAGCAGATCCGGCTATCATCCGACAGGCAACCCCCGGCCACTCATCGAAGCAACCACAAATCTCTAGTGGTCATATATCAAATTTGCCAGATAAGTCATCTGATTATAAAATTGCAAGAAAGAGTGGCACCTGGCATAAAGTAATGACTGTTTAGCTTCAATTATACTTCAGCTCTTTATGCACCCCCGTGATTGGACGAGTAGGACTTATAAAAACAAATACGTCATAAATTCCTCATCCTCCTGACACAATTTGATTGTTTTATTTGTTGTTTTTATTAATCATATATACCAACCCCTCTGCTCAGGCAGGATATAACACAAGGTCTTTTTTAAGCAGAATTTAACAGGTTTGAATTCAGAGTTTTCCTTCTCCTAGGCTAGTTGCCTCACCAAGACTGAAGAACCTAGTCTACCCTACTATTTACCCATAACTGGAGGGAGAATAATTGGATTCATACATTTCCCAAGGGTATTAGTGCTATGTGAAATGCAATCAGTCTCGTCCAAGATCTGAACTCGTGTCGCCGTGTCCATTTCCTACGACGATAACCATTACACCATAATTTATAGGTGTTTATCCAACCCCTCCACTACGAGCAGGATGTGACACAAAGTGAGTTTTTTGACAAATGAAACTTTTCTTTTACTATAATCCTCTGTGCATTTAACGCGATTATTTCAGAGGATTTTCTACAGGGAGAAGCACCGCTTAGACTTCTCTTTTTATACGGTGTGAAGTTGCATTTCTTTGTTGTTTCTATGTTCCCAAATGTTACCATTAAGATGACTCTTCAATTCAAGAAATAATAAAACGTCTTAAAAACTAGGTCAAGTGATTACGTATTAATACAACTTCTTCGTCACAGGCATGATATAACACTAGGCCAATTATTTTGCAGAATACAGCTGGTTTCCTTCTGAATCTAAGATTGGTTGCTGTACGAGCACAGTCTGCCATATTATTTGACCATTGTTGGTTAGAGAAAAGATAGACTCATGCCTTTACAAAAGCGTTAAGTGAAGCGCAAAAAGCCACGACCAGATCTTGAACCCAGATGGCAGATACTATTTCATGTGACTATAGCCGTTGCACTGAGCGCACTTTTATTTCATGGTTATAAAATTTCAACACTAGTTGGATTATTTTATCTCAAAATCAATCTAAAAAGTATGGGTCTCTTATTCAAATACAATATTAATTTCAAAGTTTACAGTATTAATGGTATTCACAATCATTTTAAATGGGTACATCTTTTTAGCTACAATATTAATATTCTTAAAGAACCAATGAATATATAGATTTCCCAATCATTTTAAAAAGATTAAAAACCCTCCATACTGAGTAGCAATATCATTTTTTAAAGAAAAATATTGCTCAAAATCTATGTAAGCACAAGTTCAAGCAAGTTCGCTGTTTTTCTTGTTATTAATGGATATGCTTGACCTTCTTATCGGAGGACTAGATTATATCATTTTGCTGTTCTTTCTGATGTCTTATTATCCAACGCTATTCTATGTTTATCTTGATTTTATCAAATCGGAGCTGTGGCTTGATCGACTTGTATATCTGGTCCGCTGTACTTAATTTAAATTCCCAACGACATATTTATCTGGTCCGTTGTACCTTATTTCAATCCCCAAAAGAATTATATACCTAATAGGTCCTCTCTGACCTGGAGTGTTAGAGTCACATCTATGGATCAAATCGATGGTTGAGATAAGGCTTAAAATGAGTGTGAATGATTACTGGCTCATTTTGGGTAGAGTGTTCGCCAATGGTCCGGGAGACCTGGGTTCAACCGTAGGTCACGTCATACCAAAGACTTTAAGATGGTACTTGATACCTCCTTGCTTAACACTCAGTGATATAAGGTACGTATCAAGGGTAAAGTGGAGCAATCCAGCAAAAGGAGTAGCACCCTCCCTTACACCTCGGTGTTGTAGCTATTGAAAAGGGAGCCTTCTGGTCACCCTTGACTATGGTCGCCAACTATATTAAAACATGGATATTGTATTAATTATGCTATATAGAAAATACTTTGATACAAGAATAACTTGAGCTGTTGTATACAAACTATATGAGCTACCAGTAAGTAGGATAAATATATCTAAAAAAATTGTCCATTAAGTTTTCAACTCTATCAGTAAGGAGTTATAAGTAAAGTTTTTTTTCCTAATTGTTGAGTAACCAGATCTGACGGTGGTGATTGGTTGGCAAGAATTATTCTATACTTTGAAAGTGTTTGGGGTATAGTTGTTTTCGACGTTGGAAAAAAACACAGCGGACTCAGGTCTAAATCCTGGGCAACGCTTTTTGAATTTCACATAGTGTTAATACACTTGGGTATAGTATGAATCTAATTATTCCCCCCCCAGCTATGGATAAACAGTAGGGCAGACTGTGCTATTTAACTTTAGAATGGCATCCAGTCTAGGAGAAGGAAAACCTAGAATGTAAACCTGTTTATCTCCGCTTAAAAATGACCATGTGTCATATATTGCTCGTGCAGAGAGTTTGGTAAATACATGCTCATTGAATGATATTAAAAAGAGCTTTCCATCAAAAAGATATTGAACCTGCTGTAAAATACATTAATAGCGGCTTTTTTAATAAATAAACTGGGGGTGTCCTCGTGATGTAATGGTTAAAGCGATGGACTGCGGAATCGTAGTAAGCGAGTTCGTACTCCAGTTACTCTATTACATTCACTTTCGGGCAAATACCCGAGGGAAAGGTATGAACCCCCTTATCCTCCCAGCTATGGGTTAAATAGTAACACTACTGTTCCTCAAGGAGAATGACTTTGGCATTAAATAACCTACAAAGGTTAATATGCCATTAAAACCAAATGAACCGTCGCTATTTTAATCGCTTTCCAAAGTTATTTGTATTACGTTTACCTTTCAAGAAAACATTAACACTCCTTCCGTCGACAGAGCCAAGAATACGCCGACTGCCATCCCCGTGGAGGAGTCAAACCTCAACTTCTCCAATAGGGTGTCCTGGATATGGCTCTAAAACTTTGTACAATAGACATCAAACAAATTTTAAGTCCGGCCTGGAAGAAAGTACTAGAACATACCGACGACATCATCTATGCAGGTGCAAGATACCCACACCTACCAAAAAGGGAATGTCTTGTGAATGACGCTAACCTGCATCCTGAAGTTTTAGTTATATTGCTCGGCTAAGTGTGACTACAAACCTTTTTACAATCACTTCCAGTTTAATTCTATTTTAGTATAGTAGTACCTGTTAAGGTCCTATTGATTGATCAAATAGATCTGTTTGAAAATTATCAGTAATAGATAGAAATCATCATCATCATCATCATGATGTCGTGCCGCCAGCACGGATATCCCTGACCCTCTCTCGCCACTTCTTCCTATCATTCATCGCCTCTGGCAGGTCTTCAGGGTTACATCCTGTGTCCTCACATATCTGCTGTATGTAACTTCGAGCTGGTCGTCCTGCTTTTGCTTGGCTATATGTGGGGGTCCATAGGAGTACATCACTTATGAGCTCCCTTGCTTTTTCAGCTTTGTCCTGCGTGTAGAAATACTTGAATCCATATAACTATGGTTTTATTTGGTTTTATCGCATAGCAACCATTGTGTGTTATTTAATGCCAAATCCATTTTTATAGACATAAACAGTTTTATTTCAGACAATTCAGTTTAGCATAAGAACAGATTTTTGTTTACATATAGTAATGTAAAATGTAATGTAAAACATTTCTTTTTGAAACAATTCAGTTTAGCTTAAGTACGCAGGTTAAATGTCAAAACAGTTCTATTTAAACAATTCAGCTTAGCATAAGTACAGAGTTTAGTTCTATTTAACTCATAGAAAGGACTTTATCAGGTGCTACAACTCTGGGCCAGCGTGGACCCGGAAGCGATGGCAAAAAGTGTACTCCGCATTTCCCAAAGCTCCAGCATTACTACAGCCTCACTTTCAGATTGTTTAGTGTCCTATGCAGGACACACGTTGTGGAAGTCTTATTCTTCTGCAGAGATGAAATCGGTGTATTCTGCAACCCCAGCTGATTGGACTCTCGTTAGGGGAGTTTTACCCTTAAACAAAGATGCAGTTGGTGTATTCTACAATCCCACCTGACCTGACCCTCGTTGGGGAAGTCTTACCCCTGTGCAGAGATGTAGTCAGTGTATTCTGCAGTCCAAGTTGACAAGACTCTCGTTAAAGGAGTCTTACCCCTGTGCAAAGAAGCAGTCGGTGTATTTCGCAGCCCCAGCTGACCTGACCCACGCTGGGGAAGTCTTACCCCTGTGCAGAGATGCAGTCCGTGTATTCTGCAGCCCCAGCTGACCTAACCCACGCTGGGGAATTCTTACCCCTGTGGAGAGATGCAGTCGGTGTATTCTGCAACCCCAGCAGATTTGTCCAGTCTTTGTCCTAAATGATAATATTTGTATTAATAGGTTATCGTGGTGAAATGGTTATTGTTGTGGGAAATGGACACGGTGACGGGAGTTCAAATTCTGAACAAGACTGTTGGCATTTCCTATTGGGCTCATATCATTTTGAAAGTATTGCAACCAAGTAATCTCTCTTCAGCTATGGATGAAATCATACGACAGACTGGGCTCTTTAACCTTCGTGTGGCAACCAGTCTAGGAAAAGGAAAACACTGAATCAAAACCTGTAAAACTCTGCATGAAAATTGACCTTGTGTCACATCCTGCTGGCGCAGAGGGGTTCGGTAAATGCATGTAAGTATTAAGAAAGAAAGTATTAATTAAAGATAGAATTGTTTCCAATCTTTGGGTGAAACAGATAGTCAAGATTAGGTTTAAAATGATTGTGAACTTGGTAAATACATTGGGTTTTATAACATTGATATTGTCCTATAAAAACAACTCAGAAAATATCCATGTAAAATAAAAAAATATATATTTATATTTGATGCCCTCTTTTGTTTTTTTTGACTGAATAAAGAGATCAGAACAAAAGTCTTTTTCGCCTGACGGGGATGCATATTATAACTTAATAAAAGCGGATAATGTTTTTGCGTGATCTAAAAAAAATAAGTTATTTCATTGTTCGAATAAATCTTTGAATGAAAACTAATTGACAAATGTTTTCATAGTTTAAGTTTTGAAGTAAACCAAATATTCAGCCTTAAAAAAAATCATTCTTATTTTTGCATAAAGAATTGTCAATCATTAATTGTGACTAGTGTGTTCTTTCATCTTCATTTTTAGTTGCCCTCTTGTAGGAACTAGTTCTTACTTGTCATCAACAGAGGAACAAAATTATCCAGGCTTATCAGAGGAACTTAAAATACACCGACTGCAACCTGCATTAAGATAAGACCTCAGGAAAAAAGTTCCGGGTATGACACTAAACGATGATGACGATATTCTGGATCTTTGTGAGGTGTCGATTAACCCCTTTTTGTTACCATTACTCTCATGTTCACTTTGTTGGGGTCTCATCTACTGGTCAAATATAACTGTTTGAGATATTTAAAAAAATAATTTTAAACCACATTAATATATTGACTCATAAAACATTGATATTGCAACTAAGTAAGAAGTGATTACCTGTTTAAGATGATTGTAAAATTGTGTAAAATTGATCTGTTTTGAAAATTATTCGCGTTAGATGAGAAGACATTATACAAGATAACAATGGTCAAATTTATTTTATTAAGTATATTTACTAGAAGGAACAATAGTTTATTCAGGATTATTGATGTTAGAAAGGAATTGTTGAAAATTTATAACTTTCTGCAAATGTTATATCGTCATCTACAGCATCACAACGACACAATAATTAAGACGCAGTGACAAAGACAGACGCAGGAAGTCTTCTTTAACAAAATATTACCTCTCACTTTATTACAAGGATTCGAAAAGGTTGTGTGGGGTTTTACTATGAGAGGGAGCTGGAGACCGAACATAAACTGTAATATTTTGACCCCACGGTTATGACCATCACGTTGTGTCTTTCTTGTTCTCTAGGGCTGCTCAACCGGAGCTCTGGGGTCCACTCTGCTGGATGCTGGCTTTCTTTACTGCATCTTATCAGCATTTTCTCTGGATCCCAACCTCAATCGGGGTTCCTGAGGGCCCCCACGGTCGGATGTGGCTTTCTCTACCACACCTCGCCTCCAACTGTCTGGAACTCTACTGGCAACTCAACTGGCTCGTCGAACTCAACTCAATTATATAATCGTTCGACGCCCACTCGATCTTTGAAATCGAATGTTTAATCGTCATCAAGCGGAAATAACTGTCATGCAGTTCAGAGGTCTCTCTCTTCCGGTGCATCAGTCTATGAGTGTACCATGGGAATTTTTTAGCTCGTCCCATTTCATCAGCCAATTTCCGCCCACGCGATTTCCTCACATAACTGCCATTGGAATGTGTCACTTCCTTCCGGTGCATCACCTTGAATGGCATTTTGCTCGGGCCGAAGGTCAAAATATAACACAAACAAATTATTATGATTGTTGTTGTTATAGTCAAAGGGTAATTTAAAAACAATTGTTGCTATAGAATTTTGAAAATATAATGATAATTGTAATCAAACATTAGAAATAAATAAAATTTCGGCATAAAATAACTCATAAGGAGTTGATATTCCGTTAAACAAATACACCAAAAAGAAACCTATTAATAGTTATAACAATCAAACATTCACAAATTAACAAAATTTCGGAATCAAATAACCCATATGGAAGTGATATGCCATTAAACAAAGGAACCAAACGCAAATTTACATCAGTTGGTTGGTGGGTTGGTTGTTTTGTTTTACGGCATATCAACACTTTTTGGATAATTTAACACCGAATTAAATTTCAAAAGATACAGTTTACTATAACTATAGTTTTGTTTACAAAGAGTTAAATGTCAAAACAGTCAGTTAAATGTCAAAACAGTTTTATTTCAAACAATTCAGTTTAGCATAAGTACACAGTTCAGTTCTATAAAAAAACAGTTTTATTTCAAACATTTCTGTTTAACATAAGTATACAGTTTAGTTCTATTTAAAAAAAGTTTTATTTCAAACAATTCAATTTAGGATAAGTACGCTGTTTAGATGTCAAAACAGTCCTATTTCAAGCAATTCAGTAAAGCAAGTTCAATTTAGTTTTGATTTAACCATAATCAATCAAGTACTACCACTCTGGGCAAAGTCAATGAAAAGGTACACTGCAATCCCCAAAGCTCCAGCATTACTGGAACCTCGCCATCTGATTGTTGTCATATGTAAGACAATCGTTGGTGGGGGTCTTACCCCTCTGCAGAGAAGCAGTCGGTGTATTCTACACCTCTAGCCGACTGTACAATAACCTACATCAATACACTCGATATCAAATCATTGTTATTGGAGTGTTTATCTGTTTAAAATGATTGTGAAGATGTATTTTTATACTGTGTATCATTAGAGAAGGTAATTGTTATTTTTTTTTTTTTTGGAATCAAATAAACGCGCAAGAGTTGAGATACCGTTAAACCAACAAATTGAGATACCGTTAAACCAACTTACTCGCTGATTGGTTCCTATGTTGTTTTGTTTTCCATTGATTTTTTTTTTGAAAAGCTATCAAAATGTGATGCGTTTTTCAGAATATGTTGCATTCAATATCAACGAAAAATAAAATGATTGGTTAATTTTGGAATGAGTTGTATGTATTAAATTGTAATAATAATTATTCCTTTGCAGTTCACTATTTCCCGCCTTTTATATACATTCAGCATCCGAGGCGACCTCTATCTAGCCTGCACCTGGACCTTTTGAATAACGTAAATAAATATATATGGAATGACCAGAAGGTTATTTATCATACAACCCAGAAATGACGTCTTTCTTGACCTTTTAGGATAATCCTCCCGTTTCAGCACGGGTCTATATGAATAAATTCGGCTCAAAGTAAGCTCTAATTTTGAAGACGTCAGAATAATTTATTTCGTGTTCGGTAGGATATGCTTACGTTTAGAGTATTGAACATGAATGTTAGGGCTATGAGGTTCAATTCCCCTATTTTAAACTCGAAACTTATTTGATTCGGTTTGTACAAACGAATATGTGCAGTCGTTTTTAAAGTAAAATCTTGCTTATATTTCTAAGGAAACCACAAGAAAAAGAGGGAGGGATAATAGCATTGGATAGAGAAAGTTATCAGTTGCACAGCACTATCCTTAACATAGTCACCACCCTTAGATGTGAATTTAAGGCAGAACCAACAACTTGCACGATGTAAAAGTAAGTAAAGATAGCGAACGTAGTCAAGGGTGATCTGAAGGCTCCCTTTTCAATTGCTACTACACCGTGGTGTAGGCGAGGGTGCTTGATGTACTTATAAATATCTGTACCAACGGAAGCGCACCAATTTTCTTCAGTAGCATCGATGTCAGCAAAATACAGTCAACGTCGTCCATTTTCCATCGACCCCAAACTGATTGACTGACCGAGGTACTTTTCCTTTTGTGGGTTAACAAGTGTGTAGAACATATGTAAATTGAAGAAGTCCTGAACACTTAGGCAAATAAAAACAGAAGTTTTTGGTATTTGTTGTAAGTCGTCCTTTCTATTTTTTTTTTTTCGGCACCGAGATTAAAAACAAAACAACGCGTCACATGATTCCTGTCTGTCTGTCCATCTGTCTCAGTATCCCCCCCTACACACACATATACTCACTCTGTTTCTGTCTCGAGGTACATTTCGAGAAATCTCTGAGAATGTTTCGACTATCAAGTTGTACACCCTTTTCTCCCAAACATTCGCAGAACATGTAACTCAACCTTTCTAGTAATGATATTATTCACACGTCATAAATTGTTAACTGTGAAATAATTTCCTGTTCGTTTAAGCGCAACACTCGAATCACAATAAAAATAAATCTCTTTGGCGGAAAGTTTTCAGATAAATTCGTTTCGGGAGATTAAAAAAAAATCTTTTAAAAGGATTTACCGTTTAAAACTTTTGACACGTAAACTCGTTAAAAGGTGCAGTTGTGGTTTTCGTTTATTTTATTTTGTTAAAAAACCGCAACAAAAAGAAAAACAAGCAAAAAATATAGCCACACTTCAAAATGAGTTAATAGTACAATTATATACAAAGTCTGTAGTTATTTTTCATAATATTAAATACATGTAAACTATTTTAACAACCCATTTTACTGGTACAAGTTCGGTAGTTCAAAGTTAATTCATAGGTTCCCTACCTATATTAATAGCTATTATCATTTAACCCTTGAAGTACGAGGCTGAGTGAAAATTTTTGTTTCATTCTTAAAGTTACAAGAAAAGCAGCAAGTCATGTCATGATTATCGTCGTAGGGAATGGACAGGGCGTCCTAAGTTGAAAACCTGAATAAGGCTGATTGCATTTCACCGAGCATTTATACCCCTTGGAAAGGTATGAATCTAATTATTCTCCCTCCAGGTCTAGTTAAATAGTAGGGCAGAAAGGGTTCTTTGGCCTTCGTTAGGCAATCAGTCTAGGAGAAGGAAAACTCGTAATTCAAACCAGTTAAACTCTGCTTAAAACTGACCTTGAGTCACATCCAACGCGTTCAGAAAAGTTGCTAAATACATACAATAAAAGCAGCCGGTTATTCGAAGAATAAACCATTGTGTTACCATTTTCTGATAATTCCTTGATATTACACTGATATCAATCCTCCTTATCTATCGAGGCAAAAAAAAAAAATCATTCACTGAGGCATTGAATAACACCTTAGAAATTGATATGGAATTTTATAAACACAAGCTAAACTTTCAAATCTTTCGACAGAGGATATAGTTAACGTATTTTATGTCCCAACGAGAGGTTTGATCAAAAAAGCAGACAAACTGTAAAATTGAATGAGATCAAATTTTAGTAGGATTAAAAAGGTTAGTAAATTTTTATCCTTTTACCCATCGAATTTTAGCGAAAACTAAAAATCAGATTCTACATTTTTGGGCGAATACATAAAAAAAATATCCGCAAAGAAAAAGAAAAAATGAAAAAAAAAAACACGAATATTTTAGAATTTAAAGTAGGGATCACTTTGTTATATAAATTTAACGCAAAATGATCACCCACTTCCTGACCAGCAAAGATTGCTGACGACCAGAGATAGCGGTAAAAAGGAACGTGTAACCAATTTCTTTTCTTTTTTTTTTTTTTAAGCAAAATCAGATGGATAAAGTGGAGGTGTTGACTAAGTTTATTCGGGGTGGGGATTTTTCCAAATAAGATAAAAAAAATACTTTGTAAAATAAAAAATTGTGGGGGGATTTCTTTTCAAGTGATGAAAAAACTAAAAATAAAAAAAGCGCCCACGTTTCTGTAGAAAAGTAAAAATAAGATGGTTACACGTCCCTTTACTGCTATCTCATTGGTAATCAGTAATGCTTGCTGGTCTTGAAGTGGGTGATCATTTTACGTTTAATTTATATAACAAAGTCACCCCACTAAATTCTAAAATATTGTTTGTTATTTTTAAAAAAATTTTCAGGCTGTTTATATGCACTCGCCAAAAAAAAAAAAAAAAGAAAGTAGAATCTGATTTTTAGTTTTCGCTAAAATCCGATGGGTTAAAGGGTAAAAATTTACTAAAAGTTTGATTGGTTTGTTGGTTGGTTCGTTGGATTTTATGGCATAACATCCTTTGTTGGTTATTTAACGCCAAATCCTGTTTATGCATATATTAAGTATATATGATCTGTAGGCAAGTACAGTTAAATAGTCAAACATGTCTAACAATTCAATTAAATGTAAGTAATTTGCTTGCACCTTGTTTAAAAGTCAAAACAGTTCTATTCGAGCCATAGATAGGACCCTTACAGTTGCTACAACTCCAGGTCAGAGTGGACCTGGGAGCAATGTCAAAGAAGCAGCTTGCATCATTCTCCAAAGCTCCAAGGAACTTGTTGGTGTGGGATCTTACCCCTCAGCAGAGATGCAGTTGGTGTATTCTATAGCCCCAGCTGACTGCACTGTAAAAAGTTGGTGTTTAAGATTCGTGTTTGTCGTGTGGATAAGTAGAAAGATCAATTAATCATCATCATCATCATGTCGTGCCATCAGCACGGATATCCCTGTGCTTTTCTCGCCACCCTTCTCTGTCGTCCATTGCTTCCGCCAAGTCTTTAGGGCTACATCTCATTTCGGCACAGCGCTGCTGTATGTAGGTTAACCAATTAATAAACTTTTGTATCGGGGTAAGAAACCGATACACAGTGAAACAGAGTTAATTATTTATTAGCTCAAGTGGTATAGTTCGACTCGTATTACAAGTCTCTCGCTGTGGGTGTTGCAACCAAAGTTGGTCTTCTATGACCGACGTCTTTCATTGCTTTTCTGTCTCTGCTTCTGCCGCTGTCTATCTTCTCGAGACACGCGGTACCGGAAGTACGAGCCACGATGCAACATATAGCGACATAAAAGATTTTGATCAAAATTACTTTGGATTAAAATATGATGGGACAAGTTGAAATCAGACTTACAAGCCTATAATTTCAGCTCAAGTGTCTTCATTTATTTAATTTTAAAGCAAATTCGGTTAATAATCTGGTAAATTACAAAGAGAATTTTGGAATAAATTCTGACATATATGAATAGACGATGATAAATAAAACACATACACACACACACATACAAAAAGCGAAGAATCTCTCTGAAACCTGCGAGTCTTCATTTAAAAAAGAATAAAATAAACATAAGATTGTTTTTTGTGTATCTTTTATAGACAAATGATATTGTTTCTTATTTGGATGACGAATATAATTACATTTTTAAGCGGTAAAAAAGAAAATAAATTAAACGAATTCGTTTATCACTGTAACTTAACAGGCAGTTAAGAACTTAATTTTTACTCATCAATTTTTTAAAAGCAAGTCTTTTGAAAAAAGTAATGCTTCAAAGTACCCCTAAGGTTAAAGTTACATCTTTTAAAAGAAAATCTTCATATTCTCCAAGGAGAAGAATTAATATTGTGAATTGAATTACCACAACCAGAAAATCCTTCAAACAGTTACGAACGACATACGGAACAGCTATTTCGACCAAATTACGTCTCATCAGCGGTGAATACAGTAATCTCCACCACTGGAGATCGAACCAGCGACCACAGATTACAGTGCCGAAACTCTACAACTGAGCCAACAGGGTTAGGGTTAGCAATTCTCTTTGTAATTTACCAGATTATTAACCGAATTTGCTTTAAAATTAAATAAATGAAAACACTTGAGCTGAAATTATAGGCTTGTAAGTCTGAGAATATTTTCAAAATAAAAAAAAATCCTAAAATAGAAGAATATTTTAATACACGTCCTTAGATTCTTTTATTGATTAATCTTAAGAGAGTAAATAAAAATTTGTATTTAAACTATGTTAATTTTGCGAAATGATTAACTACTTCAATCACACCCCTGAATGTTTTCAGTTTCAGTTTATTTCTAATACGGTCTATTTATAGGTACACACACAAACCATCAATACTTTGAGATAGATATCACAGTTCAAAATTTTATTTTAATAATTTAATACTGGTTCAGAAAAACATTCTTTGTAAAATGTAATTCAAAAGTTGTTTAAAAAAAAAGTAGTCAGATAATTGTCTTGAATTATTATTAATATTGCTGAATAGGGTATCATAAAATCAGCATTAGATATTTGGATTTATACAAAAGATACGACTATCTAATCCCAGGGGTTAATCCGAATTTAATCGCATTGTCGTCTCGAGGAGATTTCCAATTGCATAATTGCAAGCTTTGGAAAACAGTATTATTAATCGTAGCATTTAACAAGATTTACATATAATTCCTGATACTGATGGGGATTTTGTAATATATATATATGTATATATAAATCTCATCTTCAAGTCACACTGATAGCACGGAATTAGCTATTTATCTCGCTAGGCATCTCTCTCATCTATCATTCCGGACTAGGTTGCATCCTGCGTTCGAACAGACCTGATGTAAGTCTTTACAAGTCGGCTAACAATGGCATATCCTTGCGCTAGTATTAATAAGAGAACGTCACTTATGAATTCGTGTTTGCCTTTCCAGCAACGCTCCGTATGCCGTCTTTGTCTTAATTGTATAATTTATCTTGTAACCTATCAAAAGGCTACTGAATGAGAAATAACCAACACGTAAGTTGGAAATGAAATAGAAATCTTTATGACATTAGCAAAATACAAGACTCACTAGCGGTGTTAAGAAGGTACCCACAGCTAGTGGCGACAGACAGCATATTTGAAGTAATTTACGAAGCTTGATGCTTTGATGTCGCACAAAGCAGCATGAATAGGGCACCCAATGAGATTCGAACTCACTCGTGAAGGTTTGCTAGTCTAGCAACTATTACACCACCCAAGGTGCCAAAGCAGCATATTTATTGTAATTTACTGAGCGGTTTGCTCACATGTGACTCAAGAACGTATTAATGGGGCACCAATGAGAATCGAGCTCACTCGTGAAGATTTGCTTGTCTACCTTGTAACCATTACACCCCCCCCCCGAGGCGGTTTTATTTTACGAAGCATTTTGCTTCAATGTGGCATAAGGCCGAGTGAATGGGGAAACCAATGACACTTGAACTCACTCGTGTGTTTGCTAGTCTACCTTGCTAACCGTTACACAACCCAAGGTGCCCTAATTTATGAAGCGATTTGCTGTGGCACAAGGCCGTATGAATGGGCCACCCAATGAGACTCGAATTCACTCGTGAAATTTTGCTAATCTAGCTTGCTAACCATTACACCACCAGAGGTGCCCAGACAGCATATTTGTAGTAATTGACGTAGCGCTTTGCTTCGATTTGGCACAAGGCCGAATGTATGGAGCACCTATTGAGACTCGAACTCACTCGTGTAGGTTTGCTAATCGAGCTTGCTAACCATTATACCACCAGAGGTGCCCAGACAGCATATTTGTAGTAATCTACGTAGCGCTTTGCTTCGATTTGGCACAAGGCCGAATGAATGGAGCACTTATTGAGACTCGAACTCACTCGTGTAGGTTTGCTAATCTAGCTTGCAAACCATTACACCACCAGAGGTGCCCAGACATCATATTTGTAGTAATTTACAAAGCTCTTAAGCTTCGATGTGGCACAAGGCCGAATGAAAGGGGCGCCCAATGAGACTCGAACTCACTCGTTTTATTTCTATGTATGATACATAGAAGGCACAAGGCCTTGAAGTTTTGGGGGGAGGGGAAGGGAGCGGTCCTACTGTTCTATATATTCTAAGGAGACCTAGCTAGCCACATTCGCCGACCCATTCAGCAGTACAATATATAACCATTCATCCATCGCCATGCGCGCTTCTACCACCAAAATACCACATTTGCTCTATGAAAAAAGTCCTACTTAAAACCCCGGAAGTGATGCATGATTTTATTTAAAAATTGTGAATTTTTACAAATGAATTCATATGATGGGGATGGGAGAAAAACCCCGAAATATATACAAAAACAAAGAAACAAAGGAAAAATCCCCCGTTTGGTTGCCCTCCCATCCCCCCGTCTATAAAATTGGAGGCCGACTGTTTTCCGGTTCGAAAGTACCGGAAACAAGCCGGACCTTCCCTAGGTGGGGCAGGGAGCCTAATCTACAAGGGTAAAAAGAAATAAAGGGTCGGGCGCGGTATGGGTTGATGCAAGCAGGTTGTATGATTTTTATACATATGAATGTTCAAGATCTTTAGTAAACGTGGACTGGGATATGTGTTGAGGTACAAAAATAATGGGAATGGGGAAGATCTTGAGGACTAACGACTAGATGACGGGGACAATGACTCACAAACATACTGCTAACTAGGTTTCAAGGGGGAAAAAACAGTCCTACTTACCAGGGGTGGGGTCCCTAAGGACCCGTACCGTAGACGCCATGGGCCGGCAGAGGAGGGAAGGATGACTCCAACGTTGCCCCCTTTCGCACGACCAGGCTCGCTGCATTCACCCACCTTTTGCTGAATGTTATGCGATCCAAGCGTTTTCTATCGCATCTGATTTTGACCCTCAGCTGATGCCGAAAATACAAAACCAGATCACGATGAGAAAAGTTTGCATCGTCATACAATCCCTTGTTTCGCGTCGTCCAAATCACCATTCTAGCTACAGCTAGGATCGCGAGAAACACCACACGCTTCTCACCCTGAAACGGAGGAAGAACGTTGTCCACAACGTAACCAACGTCGAGCAGCACGAGCTGTTTGGGTTCGATGCGAGCCGTCCACTCGCCGACGTGGTCCCAAAACGGGCGAACTCGCTCGCAGTAATAGAAGGCGTGCTCAGCCGTTTCTTCCAAACCACAGCCGCAGCGAGCGCAATCGGGCATGTCTGCCAGGCCCGCTTTGTAGTCTAAGCCGACAAGGGGTAACGCATTTCGAACAAGTCGCCAGGTGAGCGAGAACTCGGAGTTGTTCAAGAAGCTCGATCCTGGCGCCCAATTCCAGTGAGAGCGGATCTCCTCCGCCGTCCAGCCGTGCCGCTCGCTGAGAGGATCAGAAGCGGAACCCACCACTAATTCCCGATACAGCTCCTTCCGAGGCCATGAAAGGTCACTGGACCCAAGAAGGTTACGAAGGGCCTTTCGGCACTCGCGGACAAACAGTGCTTCGCCCAAAGGCCTACGTCGACCTTCAGCCTTTGGGTCTGAGTTGAG
The DNA here is from genome assembly GCA_963585895.1 of Sepioteuthis lessoniana. Taxonomy (NCBI): domain Eukaryota; kingdom Metazoa; phylum Mollusca; class Cephalopoda; order Myopsida; family Loliginidae; genus Sepioteuthis; species Sepioteuthis lessoniana. The sequence goes on along the minus strand of OY757914.1, from coordinate 15,580,151 downwards.
GCAAGGAAAAGTCCGACTCGCCTTTCGTCTCCACACTGAGTCCCCCGTCAAGACACGGCCCAGATATGCAAGTCTTTCAGCAAGCCAGTGGCTCTCCAGATCAGGCATACCCAGACCCCCGTTGCGTGTACGTTGGATACAGACCTGCCTACGGACCATCGGCCTTGCACCTCCCCAGACAAGTCTGGAGAGGGATCGTTGAAGCGCCAACCGATGTGCCTTAGGCAGAGGGAGTACAGCCAATCGGTAAAGGATCAAGGGGAAGACGTACGCAGCGCACGCCTCCGCCCTGCCCTTTAAGGACAACCTCCTTGAAAGCCAGATTCCCACCTGAGCATTCACCTTGGCTCGTACTTCCGACCAATTTCGCTCCAGTTGGAGGTCGGGCCCAAACCACACCCCAAGGATGCGGATGGGTCCGTCACTCCAGCGGAAGGGCCCTGGAAGAGTATTGCTACCCCTCCAAGCACCAAGCCGCAAACCTTCGCTTTTGTCAAAATTGACCTTGGCCCCTGCAATCCGCTCATACTCGACAACCGCCTCTTTCACAGCCTCTATATCCCGGAGGCGGGATACAAAGACTGTGACGTCATCAGCGAACGCGGAAACCCTAGCCGCAAGGCGGCCAACGAATGGGATACCGCGCAGTGCCGGACTTGTCCCCTCATCCCTAAGCTTGCGCAGGAGGGGCTCCAGCGCGAGGACATAGAGAAGAGGAGACAGGGGGCAGCCCTGCCGGACCGAACGCTCGATCGCGATCGTCCCCGAACGCCTTCCGTTCACCTGCACCACTGCCTGAGGGTTGTGGTACATCATGCTAATCCATCTTCGGAACTCCGGTTTGAATCCGGCAGTCTCCAAAACAGTCGCCAAAAACCGATGGTCAACCCTATCGAAGGCCTTGGACTGATCCAAACTGATCAGCGCGGCTTCGGTGTCGTCTTCTATCCCCTCTAGGACCTCGCGAATCAAGTGCAGGTTGTCCTGGATCGATCTTCCCTTCACAGCAAAGGTCTGCTCGGGGCTGATCAGATCGCTAATGACAAGCTGTAAACGATTCGCTAAGACCCGGGCCAAAATCTTTAACTCTGTGTTAAGCAGAGTTATGGGCCTGTAATCGTCTAAACCCTCCCAAACATGCCTGCCACCTTTCTTCAGCAATGTGATCACGCCCTTGGTAACACTACCAGGGATGGCTCCCTGGGCGAACCAATGGTTGAACATATCCGTCAGAATAGGCACAAACATGTGCGACATCCTCAAGTACACTTCGTAGGGCAAACCATCTAGTCCCGGTGACTTGTTCAGGCCGACCTGCTTCAACGCGTCACGGACTTCGCATTCAGTAACCACACCCTCGCAACTAGCCGCTTCAGCCACCTCAAGGTGGGGGAAGTCGGCGAGATAGCTGCGAAACTCCCGGAGCGGGAGATCAGTGCAGCGGGCAAAGCGATCCCGAAAGTGCGCCCGAAAGGCGTCACGTATCTCACGACTCGATCGCAGCAGTCGCCCGTCCGGGGTCTTGACAGACGCGATGTACCGATCGGGGAACCTTCGCACTTCTTCTTCACGCGCAGTTGCGTTCGATTTCACAGCTTCGTTGGGAACTCTTCTTAGCCTAGATCTAACTACGTGTCCCTTGTAGCGCTCGCTACTCTCACGCTCAAGGTCCCTCCTAGCTAGTTCTACACCTAGGGAGTCCCCCCCAGCCACCGCCCGGGAAAGTCTATCGTCTATAGATTTCGCTTCCTTGGTCCTTTCTAAGTTGAGCTGTCGACCGTACTTGGTGGCGAAATCTCTAATCCTATGTTTAAGAGATACCCACCACCTATTCCCGGTAACCGCCCCCACTAACGCCCGCTTAATTAGGGATTCCAACCGGTCCCGGAAGTCCCGTATCTCCAGTAAGGAGGTATTGAACTTCCAGTAGCCGGCCAGACTAGGCCTATTTGCTAACCGTAGACTGACTCTAACAAGTTTATGGTCAGTCCACGCTATCAAGTGGAACGTGGGACAACTAACAAAGTCAATGTCAGCTCGTCTCACTAACACTCTGTCCAAGTAGGAACCTACTTTGGCAGAGGGCGAACTATCTAGCCACGTCCACATCTCCCGCCCTGGGTGATCAAGACGAAACCTGTCGACGAGGTCATGACGAGTCATGAGGCCGGCAAGGCTGCTTTCACACCTTCCCACACGCCTAACTCCCCGCCCGACCTTATCTATTTTGGGATCAAGGATCGCATTCCAATCACCCATTAAGACTAGCCGCTTCGTATCGTCCAGGAACGGCGCCAACCGACGAAAAAAGGAAGCCCTCTCCACAACGATATTGGGCGCATAAACCGCAACCAGACGAAACTTGAAACTTTTAACGGCAACATCGGCCACAACCAGTCGGCCCCCGTCACCTGCAAAAACAACGTCAACATCTGCATCAAGGCTGCGTCCAACTAGCAAAGAAACCCCAACGCTGGTACGGCTGCCATATGCTGAGAAAACGTTAAAATCGCTTTCCAGCACACGACAGTCGGCACCGCAAGTGAAGTGGGTTTCCTGCACCGCAGCAAGATCTACACCGAGGGTTTTAAGTTCACCAAGCAAGCGCGTACACTTGCCCGGATCCCTCAATCCCCTCACATTCAAAGTAGCAAGGTTTAGAGCCATCAGTCCCACTTACCTTACTCACTGGCGACTATGGGCCGGAAATCCTTTGGGTTGAGGATGCCGACGGCCTGACGCAGGGAACCGGTACCGAGCTCAGTACTTACTCGGTCATCCCTGGTAATTCCTCCGACATCCATGGGGTACCTCAGTTTTAGGGACCTATAAAATGACGGGTGAACTAAAATCGGGACCCTGCCCGAACAAAAAGGAAGCATTTTTTTGAGGGAGGAATGCTCCAACTCCGCCAGCCTCAAATCCGCACAGCTGGCTTCCTGAATGAAGCGCCACAGCTCCCTTGTGCGGTTACCAGCTGCGCGAACAAAGGTGGTCACCTTGGCTGCATCCCTAAACAAGTAAGGGTTGGATATGTTTTTTTCGTTTATATGTCTGAATGATGATAATGGTTTTAAAATTGTTTTTAGCTGATGGTCTGTAATTTTTGATGGGTCGGGTTCCGTGCATAAAGTTATTCCAATCAAAGGATTTCGAACTTGGTTTGTTTCTGAATGAGTTCTTGTATGTATTAGTGATGATGATGGTGATAGTCCAATTCGATTTACTGATCGGGATCGGGAGAATATTTTGGGAGTGGTGATCGGAGAGAGAGAAGGAAGAATTGGTGGGAGGGGGGGTTCTTTTTGCATATGTTGAGCTGGGGAGTGGATAATTTGTGCTGGGCGTTGTGGTTGATTTTGTATTTGTGCTGGTCTTTGAATGTTTTCTGTGGGTTTCTGGGGTTGAATGGGCATGGGTTGTTGAGATTTTTCTTTTTCTAATTGTGGTTGTTGTTTCTTTGGTTTTGGTATGCACTGTTTTTTCTCCCCATCCTTGTCTGAGTCCCCACTGTCTCTTCTCCGTTTTAAATTAAAAGATGTTTCCATCTCTTCTGGTTTTTGACTTTTTTTCCCCTTCTTTTTTATTGGTGTCTGGGTTGTTACTGGTGTTGCTATTGTTGTATCAAGTACTATTGTAGAAGTAGTAGTCGGTATAGATTCTGTTGTTTTCGTGGGGGATGATTTTTTCTTTTTGCTCCCTTTTACTAGAGTCCACCCTTCTTCTTTGTTGGGTTGGACCTCTGTATCTGTGTTTGTTTTTTCATTAGCTGCTGTAGTAGTAGTAGTCGTAGTTGTTTTCACATTAGTATTCGTTGTATCGTTGGCGGTCGTTTTGTTTGTGACGGTGGTGGTTTTCTGAGGGCAGGACCGCGAGAAGTGCCCTAGTTGTTTGCAATTCCAGCAAAGCGGTTTCCTGCCCTCTACGATGATTGTCATCGTTGTATCCTTATATGAAATGGTGTGAGGGATTGCGTTGAACCCTCCCCTATCTAAAACCATTGTGAATGTGAAATCACCGTATGACGTGCCATGTGCTGACGTGATTTGTGTATAGTCCTCTACGCCGCCATATGAACTTAGATAGGCGGCGATGACGTCTCCATTAAGCTCCATGGACACGTTACATACGGTGACATTTATTCGTCGTTTTCCTTTGTACTCAGGTTGAAGCCGGAAGTACTTTGTGGTTATGTTATGTGCGGCCAGTTTTTTTGCAATTTCTTCAGATGGGAGCAAGACATCCCAGGTTGCAAAACTCCTTCGGTAAAAATACTTACCTGGGATGCCTGCAGTTTTGAGAAGTTCGTCAAATGCTTCTTTTTTAAGTCCCGCCAGTCTCCTGGTCCTTAAATCTGTTACCACAAACGACAGAGTCTTAGGCACGACGGCCTCTACCAGCTCCGGTATTGGTAGGATTTCATTGTCTTTGAAATACTTTGCGTATTTCGTGACTCTGTCGTTTTCGTGGTCTTCCGGAGACTTTTTCTTCTTTTGTATTTGTGACGACCAGGAGACTGGCGTTTCTGGTGGCTTTTGTCCTGGTTGAATGGCCGATGAAGATAATGATAAGTCTTCCGGCTTCGGGGAGGGTTCTGAAAACATGTCCTGTGAAATCGTTTCGTTAGAAGGCGTTTGTTGTGGTATAATCCGGGATGGTTCCCCCATAGTTGCTTTTTTAAAATGGCAACTAGGAGGAAATGGTGTTTAGTATACGGATGAACTTCAAATAATGCAATGAACGGTGAATAAAAAATGGCAGTCGTTTTTGTTTTTTTAAGAATAAAAACGGTAAATTTGAATCGAGGTTTGACCCTCCTCAAAATCAAACAAAAATAACAATTTTTTGAGGGGGGTCACGAAGCAGTAACAATATTATACAATAACAATTTTCAATAAAACAATTTTTCAACAAAAATAACTTACTTTTCGCAAGTAAACCAACTGAGACTTCCTCTGTTGGCTCGAACTCACTCGTGTAGGTTTGCTAGACTATCTTGCTAACTGTTACACCACCAGAGGTGCCCAAATTTACTAAGCTTTTTGCTTAGATGTGGCACAAGGCCATATGAAAGGGGCACCCAATGAGACTCGAACTCACTCGTGTAGGTTTGCTAGTCGAGCTTGCCCACCATTACACCACCAGAGGTGCCCAGACATCATATTTGTAACTCTTTCAAAATAGTATCCAACGAATTTATGAAGAATGGAACATACCCATTAATGTTCATAGGTAGGGATATAACAGTATGAGGAATGGGACATACCCATTAACGCTCATAGGTAGGGTACATAACAGTTTGTAAAATGGGAAGCAGCTGGCTGTACGGTTGCTGTTTTCAGGGGTGCGCCCTCCAGGACTTGTTCAAGACAGCACGCAACATTCTTGCATAGTTTGCATTTAACTTTTTCTTAATGCATTTTTTTTTTTGGCATGAAAGCGTGTTCTTGAGAGAAAAAAAAACTCTTACATATTTACCATTTCTATTTAGCTAATTGTGCATGCAACCCTTTTTTTTTTTTACTCTTTGCCTATTTGAGCATTCTTGTCTCCAACAATGATGAGTATATTATGTTTGGGAATGTGTCAAAAAAAGAAAGATATCCCTTTGTAGAAGGTGGTGATATCTGTCTCATCACTGACATTGGTGTCAACTGCAGCAAGAGACGATAGTTGTGCAAGGGTTACCATTAAATGTAGCACGCATTATTGTTAGGTTTTCTCTATTCTATTTCGTAATGTCAAGAGAAGAGGACTGTGAAGCGTTCCTACACCTCCTATGGAGACATTGACAGAGTTTTTCCAAACAGATGCCGATACAAATATCTACTTCTCTATGATAATATCAATGTTCTTGCATTCATATTATCTCTATACTGACCATGCGTATTACGTCTATGCCGCTGATGTTGTAAGCTTACGTAGTTGGTTTTAAAGTCCTAACCTTAAATGTCACAATGTTAGCAATATTTTTACATCTAAGTTTGGTGTGGCCTCTGTAGCTGACTTACAGGAAATTGAGGCAAGAGGTCAAGCCTCTGCAGAATGAGTCCCTTGTTTACCTGCGTGAAGAGCGGTGTATCTTGGATGTACGGTTTCGATCAGTGTTATGAATAAAATTAAACGAAAAAAATCAATCATGTAGGTTAATTATAATTCTCTCTCTCTCTCTCTCTCTATATATATATATATATATATATGTATGTATTATTCAGTCCAGTTTAAGCGGAGACGGGAATAATTCCGGTAGGACAAAAAAAAAAAAAAATCATTCAACTATGAACATTTAAATTTTCCTGGTAAACATTTCAGTGTAACAGACATTACAGAGCAATAATTTCTTTAAGAAAAAAACAAACAAAAAAAAAAAACGGTAACATTAGAATTATCAGTTTATTTCCATCCTGTTATGGGCATTGATATCAATCAATAATACCAATAATAACAGGACTTCAGATCTAATGGATGAAATAATTCAGAATAGACACAGGAAGGAAGGGTGGGAGGTGGTAGAAGAGGGGTGAAGCGTTTCCTCCCCATTTCACCCACTTCCGGTTTTTAGTTTTTATTACCGGTTGGAGTTATAGCAAATTAATTTTTTTAATTTCTAAATTCTACATAGATTTCAACTTAAAACTCCAGATTTAATAACAATCTAAGGAAGTTCAACATTCCTTAATAACCTTACGTAAGGATACAGAAATACTTATCTTAAATTAAATTCCAAATTTAATATTAAAATTTGAAATTCAAAATTAATATTCGAGCCGATCAATTCAGTAACCTTTCCATTGAAAAGTACGTACACATCACATGGTATTTTCTCATCTTTTTATTTTATTTTATTTTATTCATTTCACTTCAAATTTCAAATCAATCCTATGTTTTGGTTAATTAAATATTATCTATGATAATTTGTATATAGTTTAAATTTAATCCAACGTCAACATCTAGCTCTTAATTCACATCACTGATTTAATAATTTTTCAGGGTCTTGGTATATCATTATTTGTATTTAATATATATATATATATATATATATATATATATATATATATATATATCAAAAATGGGGTTTCCCTCTTCTGCAGGGGATACAGTAAGTGTACTTTGAACCCTATCGTCAGAGTGATGAATCATTTCTGGATTGAGTAAATCGAAAATGCAACTTAAACCCCCATCTCGAAATGTTGAGATGTTAATCCTTACAGTCTGGTATTATCGAAGAATATTTGAGAATATTGATTTCGGAATTATCTTGCTTAACACGAAACTCAATGTTTTTCTTTATTGAATATTATTAAACTCCCTTCGAAAATATGATTTTAACTGATATTTTAAATTTCAGATATTTACTTCTTGAATAATCTGTACAAACCTCATCACAGTCTTTAAAAGAGTCACCGTATTCTTAAAGGGAGAAAAAGAAATCCATTTTAACAGAGGATTTTCGCATTTTTTTGTTAAATTCAATAAAAATGTAATGAAACCGAAAGTGTAAGGAAGGCGAACGAAGATTTAAAAGAAAATTCTAAAATTATTCCACTGAAAATAATTTTTAAAAAATTGTCCAGAAAAATTTCTTCAGTCACAAGTAAAATATTAAAAATCCCAAACGGAAAACCTCTCATGAAATTTAATGAATCGACTTTCGCTTTTTAAAAACTACCTTTTCAGAAATGTGAGAAAATCTCTGCACTTCAAAGATAAATTCTTTCAAAAGCGCCGTGTTATTTAGAGGGCGAAGTGATTCAGCCGCCTGATTTTTGCACATTGAATCATGAAGAGTGGTTGGTTGGGTTTTATGGCATATCAACCTTTGTAGGTTATTTAACGCCAAATCAATTTTTATGTAAATAATCTGTTCTATTTAAAACAATATAGTTTAGCATAAGTTTAATTGTCAAACAAATTTCTATTTCAAACTATTCAAGCAGTTATATGTAACAATTCAGTTAAGTGTAAATACAGTTTTGATGTCGAAAAACAGTTCTATTTCAAGCTATTCAGTTTAATCAAACAATTCAGTTTAGCATAAGTATGCCGTTAGTTCTATTTAACCCATAGATAGGACCCTATCAGGTGCTACCACTCTGGGCCAGAGTGTACCTGGGAGCGATGGCAGTGAAGGGATACTCCGCATTCTTCAAAGCTCCAGCATCACTGGAACCTCACCATCAGATTGTTTAGTGGCATAAGCAGGACACTCGTTGAGGGGGTCTTACCCCTCTGCAGAGAAGCAGTCGGTGTATTCTACAGCCCCAGCCGACTGGGCATGAATCATGAAGAGCATTTTGAATTAAATATATATATATATATATACCTGTAACGCAAAAGTAAATAAAACTCCTCGTACCGTTACAGTGCAATTATAAATTTATTTCGACCACTTATAACCCGCCTCTTCAAATAGGGTACAAATTTTGCGGGGAAATCAATGAATATTAGGGACACTCCTGGTACTCAAAATCAATAAGAGTGCAACGCTAACGGTGATAAATTTAAGTCTCAGTTTGTGTTTGATCGTCAATCTCCTTTCTTTTGCTTCAGGCTGCACGTCGTTTCGTTATTAGAAATAAACACGGTGACATCTTTTGTTTGGAAGAATAAACAGCCAACCGCTTTCGTGTTCACGCCAATTCAATTACGTCTTAGATACAGCGTCTACATTGGCATACATATTATCCGAATACATTGGTCTAGTGGGTAGAGTGTTCACCAATGGTCCCGGAGACCGGGGTTCAATCCCAGGTAGAGTCATACCAAAGACTCAAAATATGGTACTTGATACTTCCTTGTTTAACACTCAAGGTACGTATCAAGGTTAAAGAGGATCAATCCAAGGAAAGGAGTAGCACCCTCTCCTCTACCTCGGCGTAGTAGCTATTGAAAAGGGAGCCTTCTGATCGCCCTTGAGTACGTTCGCCAACTTACTTACATTGGAGAAGTGTCCTTTTAACATTAATGGCAATATATAAGCCTGCCATTTTCATACAAGTGTGTACCTCAGAGACTACCGAGGCAAGTTCTCAAATTTGTCTCCCCTTCTAAATGACCTCTACGAGAATGATTTCTTATTTAATTTTTCAAATTCTGCCCTATCTCTCGAATAATAGATATGTAACATATTGACCCTCGACCGAGCCGTCAATCAAGTGATGCACCTGTGTAAATAAGCGGAAGAACAGCGGAAGCAGGTATACGTAAGACAATTTTATAACCAGGCGCCCGGGGGCGGTTCGAGTCAGTTGGAGAGGAGATGCCGAAGTGAGAGCCAGCGGCAGACAGAAGGCTTTGGGCCCTCAGTGGCCCATGGTTGAGCAACCCCAGCCAAAATGAGGAAGTAGTGCTGCTATGGTAAGAAGAACTTGAGGTCAAAATAACTGTCTGTCCCCGTCTCCAACTCATCTCTCACGCACAACCAACATCACCCTTTCGAGAATAAAGTGTGAGAGATTATATTTTTAAAAAAAAGTGTGTTCGTTTGTTCATTGAAGTTCGTATATTATGTTTGATTATGTTTCTGCTTATATTTGTATATATATATTGTGTAGTTGTATGTGGCTATACAACAGATATAGCAATTAACTTATTAAATACCTTTGGGCTATCTACATAGGTGACTCATTTCACAACGCAAAGACCTATGTAGAACCACCTACAATTTTGGGACGAGCTGATAACAAAAGAATTGTGTATCGATGTGTCACAGATTCTAACGAACAACGTACACACACACACACAAATATATATATATATATATATATATATATATATATATATATATATATATCCACTCGGTGTCCAAAGAAAATTGATGTGGACTATTCGTATATATGATATATGAGGGATTTTCCAAAAATCTATGGGAGTGCTCGGTGTATATATGCCTTTCAAGGTTTATATAAGAAAACTTACAGGCAGATCGTTTATGATATAACTGGATGAAAAGTCAACCACAGTTAAAGTGCCATTAAAAATGTATTTCGACGAAGTGTATTACCTTCGCCTCTTCATGTGTCACACCCGCTTACTTTGAGGTTGAAATCAGCAAATATGCTTAAAATATACAAAAATTTGACAAACCTGCGCTTGTTGACCTTTGGGTGGGTGGAAGAATACTCTACCCTTTTCTCTAGGTCCTTAATATTTTTATTGTTTGATTCCTGTTTTTTTTTCGCCAGATCATTTTTTAAAAATATATATATATATATACTGTAATCCATATTTTCTAATTTCACTCTACAAATAAGCGTGTATCTCATCTGAAAATGTTAAGGAAATACTCTTCGTCGAAATAAATTTATAATGCCGCTTTTACCATGGTTAGGTTTTCTTACATTATATATATATATATATATATATATATATATATATATATATATATATATAAAGGGTGTCTCAAAATAGATGCAACCCATCAATATGATAGTGATTTATAACTGAGACAAGCGCAAGAGCGGCCATTTGGAGGAGATCCTGTAAAAATGCACCCTTTGAGGTGGAGACACATCAAATCAATGTTTTTTAATTGTTATTATATCATCTTCCAGGTTATGCAATCTTTTTTTATTTTCCTTTTCTCAGTAATAATAAATCATTATCATATAAATGAAATGCGACTATTTTAACAAAGTTTTAAATGATTTTGTCTCTAGATAAGTAGTGATGCAAAATATTTTCCTCTCTTGTCCAAATATTAATTGTTGTTATAGTATACTATTTTCAAATCTGAAAAAAAAAGAACACAACATTATTATTAGTAACGTTATTAGCAGTCACATGGGTCCCATATTTAATCAGACACTATATATATATATATATATATATATATAAATGTATACCAACCTCGAGAATTGGGCGAAAGAAAATAAATTTTAAAACAGAGTTTAACAGCAATGAATTCTGAGTTTTCTTTCTCTTAGACCAGTTGCCATACCCAGATTAAACAATCAAGCCTGACCACCTATTTATGATGGAAGGAGAATAGTTAAACTCATACCTTTCTCAAGCCTTATCTGAAATACAAACAGCTTCGTTCAGGTTTCGAACTTAAGTCATGGTATTCATTTCCAAGAGCGGTAATTGTTATACCATGATATATATATATATATATATATATATATATATATATATATATATTTATGGAGGGTGTCAATGATCTTTGTCACTGCCTCTTTCATCTCCTCAACAGCCCCTGAGCTTAGGGAATAACCAAAAGTCACAGAGAGCAAGGTCTCGACTATAGGGAGGGTGAGAAACTGTCTTGATGCTCATCTTGGTCAAATAGTCTGTGACAAGGATTGAGTTGTGGACTGGTGCATTGTCCTGGCGGAAATGCCACTGACCCGATTTAAAGAGTGCTGGCCTCTTCCCACGGAATCTCTTCCTGAGCTCCCTTAAAACCTCGACATAGTAACCTTAACCCTAACCCTAACCTTTTGGCCGATCAACTGTGGTGTATTGACTTCCTTAATCCTCCCACACCTCTCAACATCCCTCACAGACTCCCTGCCTTCCTTGAATCTCTTATGCCACTCAAAATTTGATGCTTGATTCATGCAAGATGCTCCAAAAGCAGTCTGAAGTATTCCATACGTTTCTGTGGTATTTTTTTTCCAAGTATAAAAACGATTTTATTGCATATCGTTCTTCTAAAGTGTCCTCACGTCCAGATTACATTATTGAAATTCACCTGCTGTGATAATCAGGATTTAGTAGGATGCATTCCAATTCCTGCTGGTGCAATTCATTTGAACCTGAAATTATAAAAGTTGGTCAGTCACTTCATACAATGTATAGCAATAACATAGTGAATTTTCATGAGTCTACAACAATTCTAAATGCCTCTACAAAAAAGATTGGAAACTTATGGAAGGCACCACGTATTCCGTTCACTTTCAGACTAATATCATTGGGAAAGCCATGAACTCTCTTATCCCAGCAGCTACGATTTAAATAGTATCATTGCTGATCTTTATAAGGGCGTAATGGGCATTAAAAACCCATGAGGGTTAATATGCCACACACACACACACACACACACACACACACTTGCTTTAGGTAAGTGGAAATCGTCACTATAATAATCCACATTTCACTACGATTGCTTGGTAAAAAGATGTATATAAGCGTAAATATACAGTGATATTTTTGAAGCTTTGCCTTGCTGTAGCACAAGGGAAAATGTGGCACCCAGCGAGACTCATACGTACAAATAATAGTATCTAATAATGGATATTTTTGTCCAGGAGTTAGAGTCGCAGAGAAATTTGTTAGGTCTGTTCCTTGTGAATACAAACTTTCTAGTTAAGGACGCTAGTCAAGGATGCCAGAAGATTTGGGAGGCAAAATAGGGATTAGTTATTTAAGAAAATTATGGCATGTTAGTGTAATTTCATTTTTAGACATGATGAAGCCCTCAGACTTTGTGACCGTCACTTAATAACGTAAGTCGGAAAACAGTTGTGCTTAATGAAGCGTAAAGTGATCAACTCCAATTGTTTCATTTGTTTAAATTTGACCCCAATTAAATATCTTTTGAAATAATTATATTATATCTAATAAAGCGTTGAGTAAACACTTCTAATCGTTCGGCTTTGTTTAGATAAAAATAAACATATGCTAAATATAATAATATTCTAATCATATCAGCCAGATTAACGTAGTTGACCACTCTATCTTTTGATAGTCAGGATAGAATAATAATAAAGAGTGTATATTGGATATTGAATGGCTGCAAAGTGGGAATAACAGGAGTAATTTCTGGACGCTTTATTTGATATGATGGAACAAGACAAAAAATTATAAAATTGATGTCGAATTACAACACATCCAGACTCAACGTTTCTGTATGATTTATAAATCATTGCAACGGGAATGTAATAGATATCCAGTGACCACAAAGATGGAATAAGGGGAATCAGGCTACGCATCAACAGACATGATGAAAAATACTCAAAATTTTCGAATTGGTACCTAATGAATAAAATGCTGCACTAAATAAAGTGATCCCACTATGTTTTATCCTATTTACCCAACCCCTCCGCTCGGGCAGGATATGACAAAAGGTCAATTTTTAAGCGGAGTTTAACAGGTTTGAATTCATAGTTTTCCTTCTCCTAGACTAGTTGCCTCACCAAGGCTGAAGAACCTCGTCTGTCCTACTACTTACCCATAACTGGAGGGAGAATAATTGGATTCATACCTTTCCCAAGGGTTTTAGTGCTATGTGAAATGCAATCAGTTTCGTCCAGGATTTGAACTCGAATCGCCGTGTCCATTTCCTGCGACGATATCCAGTACACCATGGGCACTACGTTTTATTAGACTAAAAAATGACACAAAATATAAAATAATGAATGTCAAATGACAATAATTCCGGAGTAACGGAGGTGATCATTCTACACTTTATTAGATATGATAGTATTATTGCATATAGCATGCAATATATGTTGTATAACGACAAACCGAACAAATGGACGAGATCATTCTACATTTAATTAGACATGATAAAATCTTTACAAAAGTCATGTAATGACGGTCAAATGCCCATAAAACCGGATTAACGGAGATGACAAATCGGTGCTTCGTTAGACACGGAAACTTATAGTAAAACTCATTCAAAGAAGATCGATTGACAACAAAGCCGGAGTAACGAAAGTGATCATGCTACGCTTTATTAGACATGATACAATTAGTGTAAAAGGCATGTAATATATGTCAAACGATAACAAAGCCGGACTAACGAAAAGGAAAACCCTGTGCTTCATTAGCAATGATAAACTTATTGTACAAGCCATGTAATGAAGATCGAATGAAAGAAAAAGCCGAACAAACGAAAGTGATCACTCTAAGCTTCGTTAAACATGCTAGAATTACTGTTAAGGGCATATAATATCGAATGACAAAAAAGCCGGACTAGCGTGAGAGCTCACTCTCAACACCATTAGACCGGAGCGAATTGTTGAAAGGATATTATATCATTTCAAATATTGAGAAAAAAGCTCGAATGACAAGAGGCCCATCCTTAGGATAGGGATCAATCTAAGATCATTAGACGTGATAGAGTTATTTTAGCAGTCATTTTAAGTAGATTGAATAACAACGAAGCAAGACTAACGGAAATGATCACTCTTCGTTTCATTAGACATGACAGATTTATTGCAAAGGACATGTAATGTATATGGAAAGACGACAACTCCGGATCAACAGAGGTTATCATTTTCTGCTTCATTAGACATAATAAAATTATTAAAAAAGTAAATTAATGAAGATTTATAGACAATAATACCGGACCAACGGAAGTGAAAACTACTCTTCGTTTAAGATTTTAAAATTATTATAAAATTCATGTTCTCAAGCCGATTAAAACTGGGCAAACTGATTCGATTTCTCTACGCTTCATTAGATGTTATGAAATTATTTGACCGTCTCTACGTGACGGTCAAATACCTACAAAGACGGACAAACTGAGCGAATGACTCAACGCTTCATTAGACATGATGAATTGAAAAAGTAATCAAATGAAGGCCAGGTGACTGCAATGCCGTACAAACGAAGCTAACCACTTTACGCTTCATTAGACATCACAAAATGATTACAAAAGTCGTCTAATGAATGATGAATGAAACGAAATCGGAAAAATAGAGTTGATGAATCTACAGTTCATCAGGCATCAGATAAAATCATTTCAAAAGTAATTAGATGAAGCTCCGATGACAACAATAGCGGGAAAACGGCGGAGATCCCTCTTCGTAACATTAGACAGGAATAAATTGTTGAAAACTCATTTACTTGAGGATCAATGTCAACCAAAACATTCTTAGAGAGCGGGTCACTCTACAGTTCCAAAGATACCATAAAATTAATGCAAATGTCATCTAATGAAGATTGAATTACAACAATTGTGGATTAACATAGATAATTTCGCAGGGTTTCATTAGACGTGATAAACTAATCAAAAATGTCATTTAATATAGATTAAAGGACAATTAAAAAAATTACAAACTGAAGTGTTCACATTAGGCGTCAATGGACATGATAGAATTATTCCAAAAAATCATTCAATGAAATTCGAATGACAACAGTGGCAGAATAAACTCTAAGATCACACTAAACTTCATCATCATCACCATCATCATGTCGTGCCGCTAGCATGGATATCCCTGACCCTCTCTCGCCACTTCTCCCTATCATTCATCGCCTCTGGTAGGTCTTCAGAGCTACATCCCGTATCCTCACATAGCTGCTGTATGTATGTTCGAGCTGGTCGTCCTGCTTTTGCTTGGCTATATGCGGGGGTCCATAAGAGTAAATCACTTATGAGCTCGTCCTTGCTTCCCCAGCCGTGTCCTGCGTGTCTGGTTCGTCTAACTTGGATAGTTTTCGTGATGGGAGGCAGGTGGCCGTATAGTTGGTGCTTTGTGGGGTGTTGGCACCAGGACTTGTTCAATATTGCTCGCAGCATTCTTGTGTAATGGCCGTCTAGCTTCTTCTCCAACCGTTTAGTTAGCGTCCAAGTAGTGCATCCATATAGCAGTATCGATACGACCGCTGCCTGGAAGAAACTGCGTTTCATTTTATCGGTCAGGTCTGATTTCCATATAATCGAAAGCCTATTGATAGCTGTCCATGCCTTCGTTAGCCGTGTGTCGATGTCATTTTCGGTTGATGAGACGCTGCTTCCGAGGTAGGTGCATTTGTCTACCAGTTTCAGAGAGGTTCCGTCTAGTTTGGAAATGTCACCTGTTTGATTATAGCACATATAGTCAGTTTTGTGTGCATTGACATGGAGGCCAAAGCCTGCAACGGCTGGTTCCAAACTATGCAGTAGTGTTTCGGCTTGGTTGGGTGTATTCGCCAGTAACGCTATGTCATCGGCGTAGTCGGCGTCGGTAATTGTTTTTGCGGGGTACCTTCGGCTTCTTTTCTTTTTCAGCTTGGAGCCTTTTGGTCTGATTTTACCAATCGAAGTTCTAGGCACGTTGTCTAGATAAACGAGAAAGAGGTATGGGGCTAGCGTGTCCCCTTGCAGTACTCCTGCTACAATGTCGAAGTATTCTGTCTCCATCCGTTGAACGTACTTTCACTTTGGTGTTTCTGTAGAGAATAGTTATTGCTGCTACGGTTTCTTTTGGTCGGCCGTATGCTAGTAGGATTCTCTCTGTGAATGGAATCGAAGGTCATGGTAAAGTCAACAAAAAGTAATGTCGCCAGAAGGTTTTTTGGCCGTAACTTCACTCAACCAAATAGAATTATTGCAAAGTTATCTAATGAAGGTTGAATGACAACAATCGAGGAAAACAAAAGTGATTACGCTACGCATCAATAGAAAACCTAAAACTAGCTCAAAAGTCATTTGATGAAGATGAAATGACATCAACATGGAACAAACAGAGATGATCAATCTAGACTTCATTAGACATGATAAAAATAAAGAAAAAGTCATTTAATGAAGGTCAAATGTCATCAACATGAAACGAACAGAGATGATCAATGTAGACTTCATTAGGCATGATAAAAATATAGCAAAAGTCATTTAATGAAGGTCAAATGACATCAAAATGGAACGAATAGAGATGATCAATCGAGATATCATGAGACATAATAAAAATATAGCAAAAGTCATTTACTGAAGGTCAAATAACATCAACACGGAACGAATAGAGATGATCAATCTAGACTTCATGAAACATGATAAGAATATAGAAAAAGGCATTTAATGAAGGTCAAATGACATCAATATGGAACGAATAGAGATGACAAATCTAGAATTAATTAAACATGATAAAAATATAGCAAAAGTCATTTAATGAAGATCAAATGACATCAACATGAAACGAAGAGATATGATCTATCTAGACATCATCATAAAAACGTAGCAAATGTCATTTAATGAAGGTGAAATGACATTAATATGGAACGAATAAACATGATCAATCTAGACTTCATTAGACATGAAAAGAATATATCAAAAGTCATTTAATGAAGGTCAAATGACATCAACATGGAACAAACAGAGATGATCAATTTAGACTTCATTAGACATGATAAGAATATAGCACAAGGTATTTAATGAAGTTCAAATGACATCAACATGGAACGAATAGAGATGATCGATCTAGACTTCATTAAGCATGAAAAGAATATGAAATAAGTCATTTAATGAAGATCAAAAAACATCAACAGGGAACGAATAGATATGATCAATCTCGACATCATTAGGGATGATGGAAATACAGCAAATGTCATTTGATGCAGGTCAAACTACAACAACATTGAACGAATAAAGATGATCAATCAAGATTTCCTTAAACATGATCAGAATATAGCAAAAGTCCTTTAATGAAGGTCAAATGACATCAATATGGAACGAGTATAGATGATCAATTTAGACTTCATTAGACATGATAGAAATATAGCAAAAGTTTTAATGAAGTTCAAATTACATCAACATTGAACAAACAGCGATGATCAATTTATGCTTCATTAGACATGATAAGAATATAGCAAATATCATTTAATGAAGGTCAAATAACATCAACATGGGACGAATAGAGATGATCAATTTAGACATCATTAGATATGATAAGAATATAGCAAAATCATTTAATGAAGGTCAAATGACATCAACATGGAACGAACAGAGATCATCTATCTAAACTTCATTAAACATGATAAAAATATAACAAAAGTCATTTGATGAAGTTCAAATTACATCAACATGGATCGAATAGAGATGATCAATCTACACTTCATTAGACATGATAAGAATATAGCAAAAGTCATTTAATGAAGGTCAAAAGACATCAACATAGAACAAAAAGAGATGATCAATTTAGACTTCATTAGACATGATAAGAATATAGCAAAAGTCATTTACTGAAGGTCAAATGACATCAACATGGAACGAACAGAGATAATCTATCTAAACTTTATTAGACATGATAAAAATATAGCAAAAGTCTTTTAATGAATGTCAAATTACATCAACATGGACCGAATAGAGATGATTAACCAAGACATCATGATAAAAATATAACAAAAGGCATTTAATGAAGGTCAAATGACATCAACATGGAACGAAGAGAGATGATCAAATTAGACTTCATTAGATATGATATAAAGTATAGCAAAAAGCATTTAATGAAGGTCAAATGACATCAACATCGAACAAAAAGAGATGATCAAAGTAGATTTATTATACATGATAAGAATATAGCAAAGGTAATTTATTGAAGGTCAAATGACATCAACATGGAACGAATAGAGATGATCAATCTTCATTAGAAATGATGAAAATATAGCAAAAGTCATTTAATGAAGGTCAAATTACATCAACATGGATCTAATAGATATGATCAATCTAGACATCATGATAAAAATATAGCTAAAGTCATTTAATGAAGGTCAAATGACATCAACATAGAAGGAATAGAGATGATCAATCTATACTTCATTAGACATGATAAGAATATAACAAAAGTCATTTAATGAAGGTCAAAAGACATCAACATGGAACAAACAGAGATGATCAATTTAGACTTTATTAGACATGATAAAAATATAGCACAAGGCATTTAATAAAGTTCAAATGACATCAACATGGAACGAATAGAGATGATCGATCTAGACTTCTTTAAACATGAAAAGAATATAAATTAAGTCATTTAATGAAGGTCAAAAAACATCAACAGGGAACGAATAGACATGATCAACCTCGACCTCATTTTGGATGATGGAAATATAGTAAATGTCATTTGATGAAGGTCAAACTACAACAACATGAAACGAATAAAGATGATCAATCAAGATTTCCTTAAACATGAAAGAATATAACAAAAGTCCTTTAATGAATGTCAAATGACATCAACATGGAACAAGTATAGATGATCAATTTAGACTTCATTAGACATGATAAAAATATAGCAAAAGTTTTAATGAAGTTCAAATTACATCAACATTGAACAAACTGAGATGATCAATTTATGTTTCATTAGACATGATAAGAATATATCAAATGTCATTTAATGACGGTCAAATTTCATCAACATGGAACGAATAGAGATAATCAATTTAGACATCATTAGATATGATAAGAATATAGCAAAAGTCATTTACTGAAGGTCAAATGACATCAACATGGAACGAACAGAGATCATCTATCTAAACTTCATTAGACATGATAAAAATTTAGCAAAAGTCATTTAATGAAGTTCAAATTACATCAACATGGATCGAATAGAGATGATCAACCTAGACATCATGATGAAAATATAACAAAAGGCATTTAATGAAGGTCAAATGACATAAACATGGAACGAAGAGAGATGATCAAATTAGACTTCATTAGACATGATAAAAAATATAGCAAAGGCATTTAATGAAGGTCAAATGACATCAACATGGAACGAATAGAGATGATCGATCTAGACTTCATTAAACATGAAAAGAATATAAATTAAGTCATTTAATGAAGGTCAAAAAACATCAACAGGGAACGAATAGATATGATCAATCTCGACCTCATTTGGGATGATGGAAATATAGTAAATGTCATTTGATGAAGGTCAAACTACAACAACATGAAACGAATAAAGATGATCAATCAAGATTTCCTTAAACATGAAAGAATATAGCAAAAGTCCCTTAATGAAGGTAAAATGACATCAACATGGAACAAGTATAGATGATCAATTTAGACTTCATTAGACATGAAAAGAATGTAAAATAAGTCATTTAATGAAGGTCAAATTACATCAACATGGAACGAATAGAGATGATCAATATTGCCCTCATTAGATATGATAAAAATATGGCAAAAGTCATTTAATGCAAGTCAAACTACAACAAGAAGGAACAAATAGAGATGATCAATCTAGACTTCGTTAAACATGATAAGAATATAGCAAAAGTCATTTAATGAATGTCAAATGACATCAACATGGAACGAATAGAGATGATCAATTTAGACTTATTTAGACATGATGAAAATATACCAAATGTCATTTAATGAATGTCAAATGACATCAACATGGAAGGAAGAGAGATGATCCATCTAGACTTCATTAGACATGATAAAAATATAGCAAAAGTCATTTTATGAAGGTCAAATGACATCAACATGGATCTAATAGAGATGATCAATCTACACTTCATGAACCATGATAAGAATATAGCAAAAGACACTTAATGAAGGTCAAATGACAGCCACATTGAATGAATAGAGTTGATCAATCTAGACTTCATTAGACATGATAAGAATATAGCAAAAGTCATTTAATGAAGGTCAAATGACATCAACATGGAACGAATAGAGTTGATCAATCTAGACTTCATTAGACATGATAAGAATATAGCAAAAGTCATTTAATGAAGGTCAAATGACATCAGCATGGAACGAACAGAGACAACAACAACGATGGAAGGCAGTTGTCCTCGGGGCCCGTAGCGCAGCGGATAGAGGTGTTGAGTCTCTACTGTTCCAGGTGATTATTGTCAAAAGATATCTGTTTTAAATACTACTCAAGCCTGCCAGAGGTTTACTTGGTCAAAAACTTGGTGCGATAGACAACAACTATGGAAGGCAGTAATTACTGGGTATATGGTTAGAAGAATCAGCATTCCTATCCAAGGTCACGGTAAATCACCTGTAGAAGGCCAGAGGTGAAATTTGGCTGAAATGTAGTGAAAGAAGAAACAACACAAAAATTACCAAAATGAGGACGAAAAGTCCGCAATAAATAAAAAAAACATTAATTCTCAGATTGAGAAGCCTCATCTCAAAATTATTCCAGTTAAAGACAATTTTAAAATTCATGTACTGAAGTTCGAATAATAAACATGCCGAACGAACAGAAGTGATTAATCAACGCATTATTAGATATGATATAATTATTTCAAAAGATGCTTAATTGGGGTCAAATTTTAAACAAATGAAACAACTGGAGTTGATCACATTACGCTTCATTAAGCACGATGAAACATTGCAGAAGTCAGGTACTGATGGACGAATGATAACAACGTTGGATTAACAGGTACGATCTTTCGAAGCTTCATTAGACATGATAAAGTTATTGCAAATGACATTTAATGGTGGTCGAATATTAACAAAGCCGAACTATTGGAGTTGATCACTATAAGCTTTATTAGACATGGTAAAATTATTCCAAATTAACTTAATGAAGGTTGAATGATAAAAATGCCGGATGAACCGAGGTAATAACACTAAGGTTCATGAGACACGATAGAATTATTGAAAAAGACATTTTACGAAGTTCAAACGACAGAAATGCAAAAATGATCAATTTATGCTTCATCAGATATAATAAAATTATCAAAAAAGACATTTGTTATATAATTGCAGAAGGATTTATTTTTTATATTATCATTTTTCGTTTTGTATATCTTACCTTTCGGTTTAGTTAGGCTGAGAACCTTTCGACTTAGTGCATGGGTTAGTTAGGTGCACACATTGAGTACAGGTGTTCACGCATGCGTGGGGGATAATGTGACAATCACATATGTCACAATGAAAACCCCAGATAGTAAATAAGACTAGGGATGTGAATGACATCATTCCCAGAAGCGTTGGGCTGAGGATGTTCGGATTTGAAAAAAAGAGTTAGTTGACATTTGGACCTAGACGAGTTGATTTTCGGAACAAGCCGAGGCGAGACCAATTGGGTCTACAGGATGCCCGCACGTTGGTTGAGTCAGTGTGTTGAGAGCTGACGATGTACGAACAGTCAGCATAGTAAGAAATTGTGTGTCTCTCTCTCTCTCTCTCTCTCCTCATGTCGGAAAACCTTAAACTTTAAAAGGTAAATAAATGTTTCGTACCTGAACCAAAAGAGAGTCGTAAGAGTGTTTCGAGTGTTTCGCGGATTCATACGCATAATGAACGTTTTCTTATGTTCGACATATCTGTATGCATATGAACATTTCACATATTAATATCTGGCTATGGTACACAGTTAATGGAGAACGATATGATTGCATGATTGGAAATGCCATTTAATAATCGTTTTTTAAGAACAATGCCTGACTAACGGATTTTATCACTGTACACTTCATTGAACATATTGAATTTTTTCAAAAATCATTTACAGGATGTCGAATGACAACTAAACCCGAAAGACAGGTGTGATACATCAACACTTCAATAAACATGCTAATATTATGGCGAAAGTCATTTAATGGAGGTTGAATGTCAACAAAACCGGACTATCGGATCTGGTTCACCCTACACGTTGTGACACAAGATAAAATTGCCGGACTAACGGAGTTGATGATTATATCCTTCATCACACATAATATAACTATGGAAAAATCATTCAGGGGAAGTCGAATGTGAAACGAACCGGACTAACAAAGGCGATCATTCTACAACTTATCAAACATGATACAATTAGTGTAATTGTTATTTAATGACAGGTCGAATGACAACAAAGCCGGAATAACGGAGGTGATTACTCTACGCTTCATTTAACAAGTTGAAATTTTAATAAAAGTCATGCAATCAAGGTCAAATGACAATAAAACCAGACAACTAAGGTCATTGAACGCTATTTTAGACGTAATAAGATTAATACGGATGTCAGGTAATGCTATGACAATATAACCGGCCAAATTGAGGTGGTCAGTTAATGCTTCTTCAGACATAATAGAATCATTGCAAAAGTTATGTAATCTAAGTTGAATGACAAGGAAGCCGAATTAATAAATATGACTACACGGCGCTTAATTAGATAATATACAATTATTGCAACATTCATGCAATGAAATTTGAATTAAAAAAAAAGGCCGGAGTAACGGACGTGATCACTCTACGCTTCATTTCACATGACAGAATTATTTCAAATCCGGATTAATTGAGATGACCATATCCTGCCCGAGCGGAGGGGTTGGGTAAATATGATGCTTGCTAAGACATGATGAAATCAGACTAATCTTCTTGTATGTAAAGTTGGCGATCATAGTCGATAGCGACACGAATGATCCCTTTTCATAAGCTCCTACACCGAGGTGTAGGGGGCGCTACTCCTTTCCCTGGATTGCTCCCCTTTACCCTAAATACGTACCTTATAATGCTGAGTGTTAAGCAAGGCTGCATCAAGTACCATTTGTTGAATCTTTGGTATGACTCGACCGGGGATTGAACCATTGGCGAACACTTTAACCTTAAAACCCTACTAACGAATGTTTTTCCAATCTATGTCGTTGAATAAATAATTGAATTTTATTTCATGAAGTCAGAATTTTTAGCTAATGAATAAAAAATACTTTTTGGGTCTTGTACGTATTAGTTTATTTATGCTGAACAAAAAAAAAAAACAAAAAAAAACAAAAAAACAAAACAAAACATGGTGAGCATCCTCATTGTGTATTAACAGCATGATTTTTCCAGGTTTGATTTTCAACATTGCGTATTTTTCCCGAAAGTAGATGTCATCCTCATCATGAAATCGCGCTGACAGCATTGATTTCCTTGATTCTCTCTCACGATCAATCCCAATCATTTATCGCTCCTGGCTGGTCTGCGAGAATGCAACTTGTGTCCCAACAGAGATGATATAAGTCTTTGCTGGTTCGCCAACACTGGCATGTCCATATACAAGTGTCTATTAAGAAATATCTCTTATGAGTTTGTTGTAGCTTCTCCAACAGTACTTCGCAGGTCTTTTCCGTCTTACTTGGATGTTTTTTAAGATGGGAAGCAGCCGGCCTTAGAGTTGCTGTTTTGTGAGGTGCTGCTTTCAGGACTGGTTCAAGGCAGTACGTAGCCTTCTTGAGAAGTTACCATTTAGCTTTTTCTCAATGTGTTTCGCTTGTGCACATGTGGTGTATCCATATAGTAGTATGGACACGGCTACAGCTTGGAAGAAATCACGTTTTATTCTATCAGATAGATCAGATTTCTATATAATCGATAACCTGTCTATACCATGCAAGGCCTTCTTTGGGCGTATGTTGACATAAATTTCAGTAGTGGAGACAGTGCTGCAGAGGAATATGAGGCTTGCCAGTTTTGGTTTAAAATACATGTTCTCTGTTTTATTTGCATTTATGTTATGCTTCATCTCCCACCAGCAAATTGAATATCTTTCCTTTATAAAAAAAAAAAAAATCCAAGTTATAAAAAACACCCTAAAGAGGGCCGTAATTTTCACTGGAAAAGTATACATCTTTGGTAACACTTTCTTACATGGGGAAAAATATAAACAAAAGAATCTTTGGTTACCAATTTAAGTGTAACCGAATGTTCTCGAATGTTTCTTTTGAGTTAAAAGCTTACTCCAAATACTTATGAATATCAACTGGGTCGGGAAAGGTGAAACTTAAGTAAAAAGTAAAGTTGGTGACCCTAGTTGAGGGCGACCAGAAGGCTCCCTTTTCAATAGCTACTACATCGAGGTGTAGGGGAGACCGCTACTTATTTCCCTGAATTGCTCCACTCTATCCTTGATACGTACCTTATATTAATAAGTGTTAAGCAAGAAGGTATCACGTACCATTTTTAAAGTCTTTGGTATGACACGACCTGGGATTGAACCCAGGTCTCCCGGAGCATGGGCGAACACTCTACCCACTAGGCCAATGAGCCGGTAGGTGAAACGTAATTCACAAAATCCCTAAAGTTTTTATCCATTTTTTAAACATCGATAATTATGCTGTTTGACGAGTTGTGTAAACTGAATTTGTTGTTTAAGTTTTTACCTATTTGGGCATTCAAGTCTCCATGGATGATTAGAAGGTTGTGTTTCGAGGTGCAGTGCTATGAACAATGGAGCACAGCTCGTTATAGAAGGTGATGAGGTCCGTATCCTCAATAATATTGGTAGGGCTGTTTTAGGAAATGATAGTTGTGCGAGGAGTGCCAGTAAACGTGGCTACCACCATCATCGGTTGTATTTTCTCGATGCTATTTAGTGATTTTAAGGCCTGCGGACCGATTAGCATACCTACACCCCCTATCGCAGAGTCGGTAGAGTTTTTCCATGCAGATGTTGAGAAAAACGTCCATCCAGTAACAGTATTATGATATTTTATATCTTCACTATGAAGGTACCTATGTCATTGTACGCATACTGTGTCTATGTTATCATCTTTCACAGACGCTATCAGCACCGGTAGTTGGCTAATTCTATTTAAATTTTTAACGTTGAATGTCGCTATTTGCAATGTGCTTTTAAATTTAAGTAATTACCTTACAGATTTCACATTAGAAAGTAGATTAACATGCCTTAATACTAAATTTCAGAAACGAAAGGGAAAGCTATGGACCTACGCCGACGCAAATAACGCTAAAGCATAGATAGACTACATCCTCATAAATAAGAAATGAAAAAATAGCGCATTGAATTGCGCGGCATATTTCTCTTTTGAGTGCGTGTTCTCCGATCACGGAATTGTCACAGCAAAGATACGTTTGAGACTACGCTGTAATGCGGCGAGATTAACCACAACCGTACATTATGACTAGACCTTGCATAACAATAGGGATATTAGCGATAAATATACGATAACACTAAGAAACAAATTCAATGCCCTTCAGGAGATATCAGAAACACTAACACTGAATAACGAATACGAGAACTCCGTCAATGCCCACACAGAAGCGGCACCAGAATGTATACTAACTAAGCTAAGAGGAAAACTTTGAGTCTCATAGAAGATATTGCTGTTAAGAAAAGACGACGAACTGACGTGAAAACTACATCCCTATGCAATAGGAGAAACCCAACTAATATCTACGCTCAGAAACTTAAGAAAGCGCAAAATGACCTAACGAATACCTAAAAGGACAAACAGAATACATCTAAAATCAGATCAATTAGATTAGAGACTCGGTTGAAGGTAGACAATCTAGAATAACATGGCAGAAAGTAAACGAGGTGAGTAAAAAGAACAGTGCTGTGAGAGCGAAACTGAAAGCTCCCAGATAACAAGAACGAATACTCTTGTGGAAAAACATTTCAAAAATTTACTGGGAAAACCTCCTAAAGTTACGAATGAACCTTTCTCGAACATTATTAGTAATCAACTAGATATCAAACTAGGACAGTTTACGTAAGAACTCGACGTTTTACTAAGAAAAAATAAAAAATAGAATCTGTTCGTGAAAAAAACCTCGAGGCGATACTGTTATTTGTAAACTTCTCCAAGGTATTTGACTCCATACACAGAGGGAAGATAGAGTTAATACTTCTGGCCTACGGTCTATCCAAACAAATAGTCGCAGCCATAATGATGTTATATAAAAACACAAAAGTAAAAGTTCGTTCAACGAACGGAGACTACTTTGACATCGTCGCAGGTGTACTGCTAGGGTATACATTAGCCCCATACCGGTTTGTGATTCGCTTCAAACGTCCGGGGTCGTTTGGAGGCCTTGTTCAAAGCCGATTACGATTTCTTTGTATAAATTCAATCGATAGTATTACAAAATATTTCCATGCAATTTTTGTAAATATATTCTATGAAGTCAGATGTCATCGTAATGTGATTTTTGCGTAATTTAGACAATTTACTGATGGCACCCTACATATATATATATATATATATAGAGAGAGAGAGAGAGAGAAAGAGAGTGAGAGAGAAAGTAAGAGAGGGAGATTAGTTGGTTGGTTGAGTTTTATGGAATATCAACCTTTGCAGGTTATTTAACGTCAAATACTGTTTATAAATACATCTATGTTATATATGTTTTGTACACGAATAGTTTTGTAATATGATGGCTGATGGATTTCGTTTTATGCCTTTGGGTTTAGTAAGGCTGAGAAGCTTTCGGCTCAGTACATGGGCTAGTTAGGTGCAAACTTGAGTGCAGGTGTTAACGCGTGCGCGGGGAGGATGTGTCGTTCATAGATGTCAAAATAAAAATCCGATAGAAAGGTTGACCAGTGGATGTGAATGCCGTCATGCACCGGAAGCGCAGGCGCGGAGGATTTGGGGGGATTTTGAAAAAGTCAGTGAGTTGAGTTGAGTCCTGCCACGGGAGAAGACGGTTTACTTTCGCTTGCTCGCGGAGGCCTTGGGC
>OY757914.1:15505339-15552908 GCA_963585895.1 Sepioteuthis lessoniana | reverse complement strand
GACAGTCGGGGCGATCCGTTGGAACAGATTTGCCTGGGTGTTGGCAATTCAAAGACAAGAAGAACTCTCCGTCAACAATTGACAATCATTTCTTGGAACGTATTGGTGTAACAGTAATATTTTTATACAAAATTGTCGCCTTATTATTCAGATATAATATCCGATATTTAAACTATATTCAGTAGCATGAAAGGGAAAATCTGTAAGGGTCTCTGAACAGAGACACAAAGAGACACCCGTCACCCCGACCGACGTTTAACCTCAACTGCTCCCAACTGACAACTTTTTCAAAATTTGCTAATTTTTATATATCTAAATTCAGGATATCGGTAGTTTGACGTCATATCACTAAATTATTGCGTCATCTCAAACGTGTCCACAAATGTTTCCAGTTTTCATTTCTCCAGTCAAACATGTGACAAGAAATGGATACATTTTGTTTGGTCTTCCTATGTTGGTAGCTGGGGTACTTGATTGAACTTTCCAATTTGATTTAAATTTCCACCCAAAGATTATTGCTAACTGAAAAACTCGCAACCCGAACAAGCCAGATAATAAAGTAATTAATACAATCAATAATCACGGCAACCCTGGTGATATAAAGGTTAATATTAGAACTCTACCAAGCTGTAACTCTGTCAGTATTATTAAATGCTTGCACTACTTGAACTCTAGTGAATGACTTGATGCAAAAACTTGTAAGAGCGACACAAGAATACCTCGTGCTGTCTTGAACAAACCTTGGAAGCAGCACTCCACTTTATCTTTCATCTCGCAAAGCTTCCAAGAAAGATGAACAATATATGTTGGAAACAACCGGAGAAAAAAGGACGACCTCATAAGCATTATTCTCCGATGAACTCCTACACATGGACACACCAGTGTTAGTCAACCATGAAAAATCACATTTATCTGCTCTTAGAAGATACTGAGTGCTGTTAAGGGAACTGATTTAGTCCTACAGGGACAAATGGTTAGAGAGAGTCCAAGGAATTTATGGTGTCTGCATGCTTTTATGATGATGATGATGACTATATCAAAAGAAATGCATTAGAAGTTAAAAGCCCGTATTTTTTTGACCAATCGAATTGGCGTAAAGATAACCAGCTGTTGGATATTGGTTAATAGTATTGTCATTTAAATCATGCACCAGATTTTGAAGGTGCACAAAACCAGGTTATGTGTAAATTAAGACTTATCGAAAATTTTGAAAAAACATTCTAACACATTCACACTGAGCGGACCACTCTTCTTCACCATCTAAAAGTGACGTAGGTTAACTCCAAAGATTGATTGGTGAGTTTGTTGTGTTGTATGGCAAATCAACCTTTGTAGGTTATTTAATACTAAATACAGATTTTACATGTATATATATATATATATATATATTTTAAAAATCACATATATTTTCATTCGCACCATATATATATATATATATATATATGTGTGTGTGCGTTTGTCTGTATATGTTTTAAAAATCACATATATTTTCATGCGCACTATATATATATATATATATATATATATATATATATGTATGTATCATATATATATATATATATATATATGTGTGTGTGTGTGTGTGTGTATTGTGTCACAACTCTTCAGTGAGGCTAGACACGTGAGATGCTGGGATCGAAACCCAGCTGATTTTAAGTTGTCAGATATCTTTCCCTAGAGTAATCATCATTTTCAATTTAAGCGAAGGAATTTTTTACGTCTATATTTTTGCATATACGCTATCAGTTACCAGAGTGCTCAATTAATGAGAAGAGCTTTGAATTTATGCGTATGTGGTACCTGGCAGTTTCACACCGGAGTGCTTAACTCACTAATGTGATAATATATATTGTGTTTCGTTATATCATAACTCTTCATTGTGGTTAGACATCAATCTTAGATCGAAACTCGACTGACTTTACGTGAGTTGGATATCTTACTGCAAAGGTCCCGTCATTCCCGATGTAACCGAAGGAACATATATATATATATATATATATATATACACCAACCGCTCTGCTCGGGCAGGATATGACACAAGGTCAATTTTTAAGCGGAGTTTAACAGGTTTGAATTCAGAGTTTTCCTTTTATTTATATATAATTGGTACTCCACATTTCCCAAAACTGTAGACCTAGAGATTCACAAACAGAATTTTTAGCGTCATATACGGGTTACTTGTTCGTGGGGGGGGTTCAGTGCTCCTGTAGAGATGCAGTCAGCATATCCTACATCCCCTGCCGATTGAGCTGCAGCTTCAAAGAGTGTGTAAGTGTCGGTTTGACCAGTGGATATCAGCTATCGGCAGTGGATGGTCGGATCAATAATTACGAATTTTAATAAAACAATTGGATTTTTCTGAAAACGACAGTTTGCAGAGAATCGTTGCACACAGTCTGTGGAAATTGCAGTCGCAATTGCGGTCAAATTGCTGCTAAATACGGTTGTTAGGTTCATGGACTAGTTCTGGGTTTCGACGATGACATTAAAGTTAGCAGATCGTATTGACAGGAAATAATTGAAGCGATCCCGAATATAATTATCACCACTCCTGAAAGCACCTGATAATTACAGCAATGCTAATATCATTATAATCTTTCCTCTTTGGACTTAATAAACTCCTTTTTTTTCTCTCGTTATAACAGGACTTCTCTTTTGTCGAACGGCAAAATTGCATCTGTTATTTCATTTAAAAAAAAAATATTCCCTGAATATTCACAAAAGAACAGGGCAAGAAGGATTTTAGAATAATCACCTTTTTATGCTTTTTAAGTATTTTGGTAAATAAATTGAAGGTATATTCTGTTGAAAATAATAGAAAAGGATTTAAAGTGATCGGAATTATTCCTGTATAAGTTTCCCTATTTCAAGATTTTTCATCCCAGAAGTCAAGAGTGCGTATTATACACAAAAAGTACATAATTAACGTTTTTCAAGCCACATACATCACCATGTTCGAGACAAGATGACTAAAAGTAAATCATATCTATTCTTAATATTGATGTCTTTTACGCAGTTGCAGAAAAATATCCACTGGAATGTGTATTTGGTTAGAAATTTGTTTCGCCGAATAAGAACCTATTTTCGCTGCAAGCCTGTATTTTTGTGTGAACATGCCTGTATGTTTGCTCGTAATACTAAGTAAATTTTGTGTTTTAACCCATGATGTAAACTATATAAATTCGTATTTTTAGTCAGAACGTACCGATGAAAAATTAAACGGAAGTTTAAATTTGCTGCAACAAGTTCTAAAAAGTCAGTGCGTATTATACACGAGATTTAAAAAAAATATATTTCTCCTAATATAGAGGTGCATGCTCTACTCAGATAATCACGGTAGCTTTTAATTCGTTTTTTTTTTAGGGTTCACGAGATGTCACAACTGGTTTAAGACAGTTTAAAAACTGACCAGTCTTCATTATTTTCGTTGGAGTTAGGGTAAATCATCTTCGGTCATTGTTAAGGATATGAACATTCCAATGTTCTGGAGTTCTGGAATTACTTCTCTGTTCAAGTATTTTGCGGGAGAAGCGAGCTCACCGGGTGCAGATGGCATCAAGTATGAATGCATAGACTATTGGTGCCGGTTTCGTGCCGGTTTGAAGTTTGTAGGGATAGCAGATTTGGGTCATGTAACTATGACTCCACCCAGGCGATAGGGCTTTGCACTTATGTCCGATACATTTTTAGAACTGCCCCTTTCAAGCTAAAGGTAATTTTGTTTTAAACCGGGGTGATTGGTTTGGTTTAGTTTTATAGCATATCAACCATTGTTGGTTATTTAATTCCACATCCTGTTTATGCATATATATTAAATATGATTTGAAAACACATTATGTAGACAACATTTTAAACGGGCCATTGGTCCTCTTTTGCTTACAGTTGAATATTTTAAAGTATTACTATCTAATCGTAACAATTTAACACCAGTCATTTGTTTGTACATATTCAAATAGATATACTTATTACGTAAAACATTAGTTTGTTGGCAATTTCATTTTTAATTGAGACAGAAATGATTTGTTCGCACACGAGTATCGATGTTGTTTCAACAGGGTTAAATGGTTTCAATTATTGCAAGTTCATACATCTAATTCTATTCAATATAAATCATTTGTTTGCAGACATTAAAGTGTTTACAAATATTGCTATCTAACACTAATTATTCTATTCAACATAATTCATTCATTTGCTCTCAGTCAAATATTTCTAAGTATTGTAATGTAATACCAATAATTCAAATTGTGCAGACTGATAAAGAGTTTCAAGTATTGATATCTAACATTAACAATTCTATTCAACTTTATTAATTCGTTTGGACACAATTAAATGATTCCAAATTATTTGTCACAAACAATTCCATTAAACATCAGTCATTTGTTTACATTCAGTAAAGGATCGAACAGTTCTAATTCTAACAATTTAATTAAGCATTAGTCATTTGTTTGCACACAGTTTAAATAGAAAAGTTCTATTTAACCCATTGATAGGTTCCTATCAGGTGCTATCATTCTGGGCCAGAGTAGAACTGGGAGCAATGGCATTGAAGGGGTACACTGCATTCTCTAACGCTCTTGCATTACTGGATGGTTTAATGTCATAATCAGGACACTCTTAATGGTTGGTGGGGGTCTTACTCCTTTGTAGATATGTAGTCTGCGTATTCTTGAGCTCCAAAAGTGGAGTTACTGTCCTTTGTAAGTATCTTTTTTAATACTTTTTTCAATTTTAAGTTGCCTTCAACCAGATTTGTGATATTTCATTCGCCAACAAAAATAATCAAAATCTAAACACCTTAGCTGTCATTTTCAGCAAAATATGCCAGCAAGAGAATCTATTACCAAAATGCATATCCCCCCCATATATATATATATATATATATATATATATATATATATATATATATATGAAAATGTAAAGAGATAAAAAAGCAAATGGACTTCAGACGATGATTTTATCTGTTGAAATATTTGCCAACGTTAAACGTTTTGGTGTTTAGGCTTTCACCAGGGCATGTAAGTTATTTGATGAAACGAAAACTTTAATAAATCAATTTACTAGTGTATAGGCCCTGATAAAGGTCCAAACACGGAAACGTTTAAAGTTGGCAAATATTTCAATAGATAAAAACATCTAAAGCATTTGTCTTTTTTTTTTTCAATTTCTTTACATTTTCTTTATGTCGGATTTATTTCCAGTTTATTTCAATGCATATGTGCGTGAATATAATTGTCCCAATTCAGGTTATACATATTACTGACTTCGTAAGTGCAAGCAGCCAGGTTATGAGAAAATGAGCACATTTGAAGTATTTTCGTTCGGATTTCTACAGCGAACAAACAAAATTTATCTTATATATGTTTATTATCAGTAATATTTAAAAAACAAACAAAAAGCTCAGGTTGTTTTAGTGATTGTGCTCAATATTCAGGATCATAATCCTCATCATCAAGTCACGCAGCTGGTACAGATTTCTCTAACACTCACTCGCCAATCGTCCCTGTCATCCATCCCGCCCGGCAGGTCTTCCAGTCAACATCCTGTGTCCATACAGAGCTGTTCTAGGTAGATTCTTCTTGGTCGTCCAACACTTGCACGTACATGTGAAAGGGTCTTTAGAAGTGTCCTGTATGTCTCGTTCGTCTTGGGTGGTTTGAGAGATAGGAGGAAGATGGCCGTACAACTGTTGTTTCGTGATATGTTGCTTCTAGGATTTGTTAACTGCAGCTCGTAACATTCTTGTGCAGCTCTCGTCTAACTTTTCCTTTATACACTTTGTCAGCGTCCAGGTGATGTAGCCATACAGTAGAATTGACACAAGCACTGCTTGGAAGAAAACACGATTTGTTTTATCAGATAGATAAGATTTCCATCGATAACCAATCGATAGCAGTCTAGGATAGAATGTCTTAATAGTCAAAAGATACTTTGATGATCGACTTGGGTCGTTAAACAGCCAGTTGTTGTAGAGGTTTGTGATGGCGGTGATTTTAACGACTTTTAGGTTTTAAATAATAATCTGAAATCATTGCCCAACATTTTTACTATATATATATATATATATATATAATTTGATTGATACTTAATGATATATATAACTATAATGTAATATATATATATACATATACATATATATAACTATACTTTTATATATATATATATATATATATATGTATATATATATATAACCTTAAGTTTCAATCAAATTATAGTTATTGGCACAGAAGCTTTATCCTCAGGGATATACCTTCTCGTTTTCATGATTGTTTTCCAATAAACCTATAATTACTTGTAACTGACTAAAATTTCACCATTCTGTACTGCACCATATACTATGTAAACAGTACCATTAAATCACAATGTAAACTGCAATTGTCTGTAATATGATTTGTCAAAAAATTATTACTAATTCTATCAGTTAATTGTACTACTGTATGGTTGCACCACCGAGGCTCTAAGAAAAAACAGCATGCTATATGCTGTTTTGAACAAATTCTGGAAGTAGCAACTAACAAAACAACAGCTGTACGGCCACTTACCTCTCATCACACTAATCATCTAAGTAAGACTGCTGGCAAAGTAGGGAATTATGGACTCCTATATATGCATTTGCTCTGTGCAAACACAGGATGCAGTCTAAAGGAACTGTCACGAGAGACGGACGATAAAGATGGATGGCGGGAGAGAATGAGCGAACTTGTGCGATTAGAATGACTTGATAATCATTATGCAGCTGATATGCTATACTATTGTTGTTTCATGGTAATGAACAGATACACTGTAAAATAGAGGTAACTATTTATTAACTAAAGTGGTACAGTCCAGCAAATATAGGTCTCGCGCTGTTGGTGTTGCGTCCGAAGTTGGTCTTATTACTGACCAAGATCTTGCAAAATCCTCGAGCTTAAGAAACACGACCTCTTTTATATGTCTGTGATATCGGAAGTCACGTGGTATGAGCCACTATACAACAGCTACAGAAATATTTAAAAAATGTTTTTGAAGTAAAGTTGGCGACCTAAGTCAAGGGTGACCCAAAGGCTCCCTTTTCGATAGCTACTATATCAAGGTGTTGGGGAGGGTGCTACTCCTTTCCCTAGATTGCTCCACTTTACCTTGATACATACCTTAAAATGCTGAGTGTTAAGCAAGGAGGCATCAAGTACCATTTTTAAGTCTTTGGTATGACTCGATAAGGGATTGAACCCAGGTCTCCCGGGCCATTAGGGAACACTCTAACCATAATCTTTTTAAAATATGCCACAATGGACAACGAGAAAAAGAAAAAGCGGTGGAGACTCTTGGTTTATATCAATTACGACTGTTGTGTTAAATCCTCACTGGATTCTGAGTGACAACAAATCTCCTCAGGTCTCCAGGACTCTTTTCGATATTAGTCCATTTTCTACGCTGTGGTCAACGAATTGAGTGGTTGATTTGTTAATCGATTTTATTCTTGAAAGAAGAATCGTTTGTGAAACTGAAAGAACAGTCAACATTGGCAGGATACCGCGGGCGGAGCACCTGCAGATCATGACACCCAACCCTCTTGTCTGGGCCCCATGTGGAATCATATTTCGATTTGTCATTTTTCCTGGGTATTTTTGGCTATACTGGATCCAGGGTTGTTTATTATCTGCGTTCCTGACACATATGTGACAGAGAACAGTAATGGTAAGAGCAGCAGGTCATAAATAAAGAAATTAAATTTAAAATATGCTAGTTTTAATTTAGTTTAAGTCGACAAGCAGCGTATTTTTATAGTCTATCTCTTACAATAAATATCTGAACTAGTAGTAGGTATTCTTGCGTTATCGTTTTGTTTTTTGGTATTTTCTGCTGTAGTTTACTAAAATCTCCTTTCCATTGAATCTCCTCTTCCCCACCGCTCAGAATAAGGACTATGTATGTTACATATTTTGCCGGTTTTGTTGTGCACAAGAATTGTTATCCCATAATTTGCCCTTGTAAGCCATCCCGAAATACATTATTTTCCATTTATCTCAACGAGGCACAGGCAAATGATATAGAATTTATCACAGAAAAAAAAAATCGTTAAAATCTAAATTATGCTTTAGAAATAGTATAGCTGAAAAACCCTTGAAAAATCATCTTCCCTAAGATTACACAGACATTTACCAAATATTTTAAGGACAGCAAAATCTATTATACGTTTTGAAATTTAGACAAGTTTCAGTAACCCTTTCCTTTATCCAAATAGCAGATAGTAGCGAAGATTTATTCCTTTTACTTAATCGACGGGTGTTCGAATCTATCCAATTCCCCACCTCTTTTTAAAGAAAGGGTTACGTGACATTCGCGAACAATCGATTCTATATTCACCAACCACTCATTTATATACTTTTACCGACCATCCCTAAATACATTATTTTTCATCTATCTCAAAGAAGCGCTGGCAAACGATATAGAGTTTATCACTGAAAAAATTAAACGTTCAAATCGAAATTATGTTTTTGAAAGAGTAAGCTGAGAAAACAAATCTTGAAAAATCGTCTTCATTTAAATTACACGAAGTTTTTAGGGACGGCAAAATCTATTATTAGTTTCAAATTAAAGACAATTTTCATTAATACTTTTCCTCGTTTAAATAGCAGATAATATTAATACTATTATTAATATTATCATTATTAATAATGTCAAAATATATTATGTATATATATATATATATATATATATATATATATATATATAAAATGATATATAGAATAAATCATATGATATCTTTAAAATACTAATATTATTAACACTATAAATATCAATACTATTAATATCATTATTATTGCAATATTTTGGTACGTGCTGGTTTTCGACGCGTATATAACGTGGTAGGTACCCACTGTAGTGGTTAGTATCGTGGTAGTTGATGCTCTGGCACCTTGTGCATTACTTCACTCCGTCTGTCATTTCAAATCCAAACAGGTAAGCGTGCAATGTAGTTTTCATGAGTTTGACCTTGGCCATAATGCTGCGTTAGCAACCAAAAATAAAATTGGTATCTGTCAGTCTAGTGTGGTTCTCAGCAAAAAAAAAAAAAAAAAAAAAAAAAGATACGGGCGCTCACGAGTTGTGACTAACATTACTTTTATGGGGACATATCCTACCATACCCCAAAGATATACATATTAGCTCGCCCGGGGGAGAAAACTTCTCGTTCCTTACGAGACATTTGACAGACGGACTGCAAGCCGAGCACGGCTAGTACTCCCTTTGTATGACTTCCTTTTTCTGCTAATACGTTAATTGTATTAGCAGAAAAAAGGAAGTCATACAGAAAAAGGAAGTCATTACCTATCACCCGTTGTTTGAGTTGTTCTTCCATCGGTCTTATCTGAAGACCATAACAATTACCAATATTGTGATTCATATTACCGAAATTGTGACTTACAATACGAACAACGTGACTCACATTACCCAAATTGTGACTCACATCACGAAAAATTTCAAAACTTTTGACCAACCTATATTTGTTCTTGTAATTATTGAACAGAAGAAATGTGCTGTTCCGAACAGCTCGAAAAACATAGTTAATCGATTAGAAGAAGATCGATTATCTTAAATAGAGGCAAAAGTGATTGAAACTAAATTTAAGAAGTATCGGAAGTGTGTAGAGTGTGAAAAGATTTGTTTTGGTTTCTTTGTTTGATTGCCTATCAATCTTCGTTGGATGTTTGATGCCAAAGCTCCCCTTGTAGAAGAACAGTAGTGGTGTGTGGGGTTAAGGGTATTAGTCTGAAAGTGAACATAATAGCGTGATACGAGTTTGAACTCGCTTACTACGTTCCACAGTCCAGCACGCTAGCCACTAACATACGGCGACTTTCTCTCCACCAATATTATTGCATATTATCTATTTCTATTTGATAAGAAAACTTGAAGCCGTAAAACTAAAAAAAATGAGTATTACTGGATATAGATATTTACTTGAAGCAGTAAGATTGTTTGGTTTGGTTTCTTTGTTTAATGGCATATCAATCTTCGTGGGTTATTTAATGTCAGAGCCATCGTTATGAACAACAGCAATGATTCTGTTTAACCGATAGTTTGGAGGGAAGAGGAAGTTTATATCTTTCCCAATGATAATTGCCCAAATGTGAACGTTAATGCTCGACTGAAGTCGGAGTCTGCAGTCCAGCACATTTTCTTCTACATCACCGGAACTGTTCCTATGCCAAAAGGTAATCTATAAATATTGATTATCCAAATTTACATTAATTCTGCTCTCTAGCTGGAAAATATATGCCCACCTGTAGAATGGTAACGTAGAACTAGTGATCTAGGGAGAATTTAGAAATTCTGTAAAATCTACACAGATGAGAATGAGGAGATCACTCCTTAGGCTTCTATTTCAAAAATTCCAGGAATCGTTGTCGCGGTCTTTTCCGTATCTGAAAAAAATTCAAGGTGGTATTTGATTCTCGACGAAAGTCGAGAGATTTGTTTTAGGCAGGGTACAGTAGGAACGCTCTCAATCAAACTATTGACGTTATACACTCGTATCTATGTTTCATCAGCATCGATTATTAAATAAATACAATGCAGCCCCTACGTGAATTGAATATGAAATTTGTTTCAGGATTCCATAGACACCTGAAGAAAGTTTGAAGGCACAGTAGTCGAAACTTAATGATTATAATATCAACCAAGATTAAAAGACGAAATTAAATATCATCATCATCATCATCATCATCGTGATCAAGTAATAATGAAAGCTCGGAGTCCCTCGACTCTCTTTCTCTCACTCTCTCTCTCTCTCACTCTCACTCTTTCTCTCTCTCTTTCTCTCTTTTTGTAACATCACGGGATCAGATATAATGAGGTAACACGACGCACACAGATATAATTAGAAAGTGTTACCTTACGAAACCCAAATTGAATAGATGTTACATTTCACAAAGTACAAAGCGACTCCGTTGTTTCCTTAGATAAGAAAGTTTATTCAAGTCAGCAACATTTCAACATAATCACACGGACGAGAGAAATAGAGCGAAAGGTTAAAGTCATCTTACTAGAAACGCAAGGTGTTTCATGCGTATTAGTCTATTAAAAATATATTGAAGTATATTATTTTAAGATCTACACACACGGCCGAGTAAGTGATGGTCTATATGAAAAGAAAAAGCAATCCGGTCTTCTTCAAATTGCAAGTAAATCGCCTTTCCCTGCGAACAATATAACATATTTTCGAAAACGCCTTGAACTAATTGCTACGTAATAGGGTTCTGTAAATTTTTTAAGCGAGTTTTGAGTACGTTTTTACGTGGCAGTTACAGTGAAAGAAGGTAATTTTTTGTATCTGTAATAAAAAAAACCCCAAAATGTCCCAAAAACTAGTTTGGAATGTCTGTCTTTACCCAACCTCTCCATCATGAGTGGGATGTGACGGAAAGACAACTTTCTAAGATGGGTAAACCTGTTCGGAATTAGGTTTTCCTTCTTTAAGAAGTCCTACAAAAATTAAAGGACCAAATTTACCCTACAATTTATCCATAGCTGGTGGGAAGAGCATACGGGTTCATGGCTTTCCTAAAAGTATTAGCGTGAAGTGAAACACAGCCTCGTCTAGGCTTTGAACTAGGGTCACTGAGTTCAATTTCGATGTCCATAGCTACTGCGCCATCCAGGCTTTTGAAGATGCATTCATAACTAAAGAAATAAATTGGTTTCCTTGAAATAACTGATCTTGTGATTAAAAAAAAATAGCTTCTTATTTACAGCTATTATTATTATTATTATTATTATTATTATTATTATTATTATTATTTACTCATTAGAATTTTTCACATCAGCGTTAGCTGATGGACTTTCATAGGAGTTTTAGTGACTGCAAATCTACTCGAGTTTCCAAGACTCTTTTCAGTATTCTAGCCGTTCTCAATAATGTAGTAGTTTGGATGGTCTCCACTCGTCAACCAACTTCCAAGTCATCCAGTCCCTTTAGTAATCCTTTAGTTACCGTGCCAAAAGCACCAATCACAATTGGTATAATTGTCACCTTCATTTTCCATAGTTTTTTCAATTCCCTAGTAAGCTCGAGGTACTTATCCTTCTTTTCACATTCTTTCAGTTTTATTCTGTGGTCAGCCGGGACAGCAAAGCCGACAATTTTGCAAGTACTCTTTTTTTGTTTATCATTATGTCTGGTCTTCCGGTGATCCGTGTGTATGTCAAAGTCCCATAGGAGTTTATGTGTGTTTTTCTTTAGGACAGGTGCTGGGTTGTGCATATACCATTTGTTCGTACGGTTAAATTTGAATTTCTTGCACATCTCCCTGTGGATCACCTTGTCGACCCAGTCGTGTCTAGTCTTATATTCCTTCTGCGCTAATTTGCTGCATTCGCTTATTATGTGATTGATGGTTTCATCTCTGTCACCGCATAGCCTATATTATTATTATTATTATTATTATTATTATTATTATTATTATTCCTTGACAGTTTTTCATATTAGCATTCACTGGAGTCTGAGTAAGAGCAAGTTTTCTCAAGTACCCAGGACTCTTCTCAGTATTCTGGTCGATCTCAACAATTAAGTAGTTTGGATGGTCTCCACTCGTCCTCTTATTTCCAAGTTCTCCAGTCTCTTTATGAATCCTTTGGTGACTGTACAAATAGCACCAATTATAATTGGTGTAAACGTCACTTTCATGTTCTACAGTTTTTTTCAGTTCCCTAGGAAGGTCGCAGTATTCATCCTTCTTTTCACTTTCTTTCAGTTTTAGTTTGTGGTCAACCGGGACAGCAAAGCCCACAGTTTTGCAAGTTCTCTTTTTGTGCTTGATTATTATAAGGTCTGGTAATATTATTATTATTATTTGTAGTTTTTGCAAAAGTAGTGCAATATCAAATTTAACTGCAAGTAAGAGTGAACGAGACGTAGAAAAGAGAATTGTATTCCGATGAGAGAATGAATAATTTATGACCAAGCCTTTTTCCTGCGGGAAAATTCACGGCCAACCCTATTATTTTTACCCCACCAATATATCGCAGTTCTCTCTTTCTCTCTCATTCTCTCTCTCTCTGTAATAATTCTGACGATCTAAATTGTGGTTAGAAATCTTAACAAGATGATAATACCAGTAATTTTTTCTGTGTATTTTTCGATTGAGTATTTACGTTTCTGTTATCACGCTTCGGTTACTGCTTTCTACGGCCTTCCAAGTTATGTCTGATATACTGAAGTGATTTTTTTTTTGTAAATACTCGATTAGTCGAATATTTGTGACTAATATTTTAAGATGAAAAATTTGTTCATTCCATAATCAATCGAATATCCTTATTTTTTGTTGATTTTTCTTTACTTGTTTTTTTTTTTTTTAGTGCAGTTGTGTTCTTGCAGTCATCGACCTTGATGATTTTTCCGAAATTCTTAAATGAATTACTATTGTTCCATATATTTTGCCCTAGTTACGCCAATGGCCCGGGATACGAGGGTTCGATCCAAGGTAGAGTCATATCAAAGACTAAAAATGTTACTTGATACTTCTTTGCTTAACACTCTGAACTATAAGATACGTATCGAGAGTAAAGTAGAGCAACCTCTGGTAAAGAGTTGCTCCCTTTGTTACTCCTCGGCGTAATAGCAATTGAAAAGGTCGCTAACTTATTATTACTTTTATTTTCATATTTGCTCTGTTCTCTATGCATTAAATATGCATTTGAAAAGGCATGAAGCATATTGTCCCCGGCGAGGGATAAACAACAAACAATTTGGGGTTCTTTAACTTTTTGAAAAAGCCGATCTATTGAAAGGTTTCGATAAATCAGATCAAGGATGAACATTTGCTGGTACCATGTAACCTAGTAGAGAAGAGATGGATATTAATAAGCAAGCTCATTACTCTAAGAGATGCTGTGGAGGGGTTGTATTCGCCACGGTATTCCAACCAATTAAATGTCATAAGAAGATTCGAGCGATCCAATACTTATCTTACTGTAGTATACAATCACTAAATGATGACAAACAATGAGGAACACGTATATACAGAAATGTAATCTTATATT
The DNA here is from genome assembly GCA_963585895.1 of Sepioteuthis lessoniana. Lineage (NCBI taxonomy): Eukaryota > Metazoa > Mollusca > Cephalopoda > Myopsida > Loliginidae > Sepioteuthis > Sepioteuthis lessoniana. The sequence continues at coordinate 15,538,886 of OY757914.1, read as the reverse complement.
TTTATTCTTCGACCGTTTTGAGCTGAAAAGTAGTTGGATAGAGTTTACACACACAAAGGCGCTGTTGGGAGTCGGACACAGCCAGCGAGAGCTTATTTCAGCCAAAAATCTAGACATTATATGGTATTAAAACTCCCACACAACCCATGAGACCGCGGCTCTTCATCCACTCAATGCTCGTTTTTCAGTGGCTGTTGTTTACACTTACGCAATGCTTGTTCTTCATTGATCACAGCTTACACCCACGCCTTTTTATGCTTCGGGTATCACGCCCATGCATTGCTTGTTTTCCAATTGTCACTTTGATGATTTTATCGACGGCTGAATGGATCTGTCAACTCCATCCACCGGATTCATCGCCAGTCAATGCTATATATTATAATATTATGACACAAGATCAAAGAGGAAAAAATGGAGTAAAGAAGCATGAGATTTTGCTTCCATGTCTGCCTTTAAAATCATGTCTTTTACCAGAACTAGAATATTGCCGGTCGAGTCAGGAAACGTTCAACTTTATCATATTCTATGACTTTCAGTCTTTCTATCACTAAAAATTAAAACGATCTGTTAATAAATAAGCTCATTGGTCAGTTGGACTCAATGTCCAATTTAAAAGATATTCTTGTAAATTAGATCTCAAGCCACATTAGAATAAAGCTGACTCAACAGTAAACCTGGCTTTAAATATAGCCCCCGAGAAAGTCAAAATTTGATACTCTGAACTGAAACTAAAAATCGACAAATTCTTCCTAAAAATAGACCCTTTCCAATAAAACAAACACCAGGGAGAATCAAAACGAGAAAGAACAAGTCAGTAAATTATATTTGTATTGTTCACACAAGACGTACGTGATTTTATATTATCACACAAAAGGAACAACCACAGTTAATCACGGGTCGGTGCAGTGATCGTTCAACGAAAAGCCAAAAAAAAAAAAAAACACCTGGATTTTTATGGTGTTGCAGAGTGGTTTCTGAATAAAGGAAAAACTGCTAAATCCCTTCCACCTTATATATATATATAGATATAGATAGATAGATAGATAGATAGATAGTATAGGACGAACTCAGAAGTGACCCATTCCTGTGGACCCCTTCACAAAGGGAGGACGACCAGCTAGAGCCTACATACAACAGCCCTATGCCGATAGAGAGGATGTAGCCTTGAAAATCTACTGGGAGTGATGGACGATAGAGATGGGTGGCGTGAGAGGCCCAGGGAGATCCGCGCTAGTGGCGTGACATGATGATGAAGATGATGATGGTATAGGATAAAAAAAAAACTGACAAGAAAGAAAAATTTTTTATAGCATGTTAAACGCCCTACTCGTTAAAACATTTTCTTATAGAATTCAGAGACAAACCTCACGTTAAACAATGTTTTTTTTTTCCATACGAACATGAACGACCTGTTAGAAAACGTCGACATGGATGACATTATTTCTTTTTTGAGAGAAACAAAATTTACCGAAAATTATAAACGTAAACATGATCTGTATAATAGAAATCGAATATTTAAAAAAATATCGCAGGGAATGTTGACATAACGTTACAACGAAACATTAATCGCTCCCTAAAAAGCCCTTAAACGGCGACACAAAAATGTAAATCGAAACTAAATAAGTACACAGTTCCATTGCCTCGAGACACAAAATAACTACAGACAGATTGATATGCCATTAAAATCAATCGATCAATCAGCAACTATCTCAGTCAACAAATATCTGATTTTTTTCGCTTATAAACAACCAGTCCATTCTCATTATAAGGGAGAAAAACACTGATTCATCGACCGTAAAAATCATAAATTTAATCTTTCATGCCAAGTAATTGTTTTAATGTCGATATATTCCGCAGCGCGAAAATGGGATGTTTTGCTTCGTCTCCGGGGATCCATTTGTCTTCATTCGAACACAGAATGTCGATATTAAGGGATCAATACTCATGGATCGATAGCAAATATCACCATGCCAAACCCTTTGCCTATCAATGTTTATCAAGATGCAGGAATTGATTACAAAATAAAATGATGTTACATTGTTGTGAGGGCAGAATGTTCACGGGTCGGTGCAGTGATCGTTCAACGTAAAGCCAAACAAAACAACCACCAGGATTTTTATGGTGTAGCAGAATGGTTCCTAAATAAAGGGAAAACTGCTAAATCCCTTCTACCTTATATATATATATATATATATATATATATATATATATATATATATATATATATCACGTCGACCTTATATATATATAGATATAGAAATGGATGAACTCATAAGAAACACACCCCTGTGGACGCCTTCACATGGACTAGCAAAGGCATGAGGACCAGCTAGAGCCTATATACAACAGTTCTGTGCCGATACTGTATGTGGCCTCAAAGATATACCGGAAGCGATGGACGATTGAGAAGGGTGGCGCGAGTGGGTCAAGGGGATCTTCACTGGTAGCGCGACATGATGATGACGATGATGATTGTGGTATATGATAAAATCAAACTGGCTGCAAAGAAAAATTATTCCTTTTTCATTATTGACTTAAATTAAATAAAACTTCAATTCCTTAGACACTCATAAGAAGTGATTATTTTTCTTGGGTATGTTTTGAAATTTTCCCTTTGTTACAGAGAATGATTAGTCTCTTAAATTGAAACATTTATGACTAGACCTTTACTTTGATTAATAATCAGTTTGAAAAGCATCAGATTGTGGTATACAAGGATAACAATACAACACGAAAAAAATCTCTCATCATTTGAAATTTAAAACAAGAAATTATCATCAAAAATAAGGTCGTGGCTGCAAAAGAAAAACCCTGCATCTGAAAATACAAAATTTGACAAGTAAAGCAGCAATATATGGCAAAATCACAACTGATCAAAAATAGGGCCTCGTCGGTTGGGGAAGTAGAATACATCGACTGCATAACTGCAGAGGGGTCAGATCCACCGACGAGAACCCAGTGGGCTGGTGCTATAGAATACACCGACTTTATTTCTGCAGAGAGGCAATATCCCCAACGAGAGCCCAGTTTGCTGGGGCTGTAGAATAAACCGACTATATATCTTTAGAGAGATAAGTTCCCCTCACGTGGGCTCAGTCGACTATATATCTGCCGTGGCGTAAGATCCCCCAACGAGGGCTCTCTTGGCTAGGGCAGTAAAATACACCGCCTGTATCTCTGCATGAGATAAGATCCCTCTACGGGGGCTAGATTGGCTCGGGCGGGAGAATACACTGACTGTATCTATGCAGAGGCGTAAGATATCCCAACGAGAGCCCAGTCAGCTGGGGCTGTAGAATACTCCGACTGTATCTCTTCAGAGGCGTAATATCCCCCAGCGAGGGCTCTGTTGGATATGGCTGTCGAATACTACAACTGTATCTATGCAGAAAGGTAACATACCCCAACATAGTCTCAGTCGGCTGGGGCAGTAGAATACACCGACTGAGTCTCTGTAGAGAGGTAAGACCCCTTAACGAGTCACAGGGATATGACCCAAAGTCATCCGATGGTGAAGCTCCGGTCTTGAAGCTTTACAGAATGTGGAGTATCCCCTTTATTGTCATTGCTCCCAGTTCCACTCTGGCACGGAGTGATTGCATCTGATAGGGTAATATCAATACGTTAAACAGAACTGTTTTATATTTGTGCAAACAAAGGATTTATGTTAAATCCAATTGTTAGAAATGGGGCTTTTTGACCATTTAACTGTGTGTATACAAATGACTGATGTTTAATCGAATTGTTAATAATACGTAGAAACACTTTGAACTCTTTGAATGTGTACCCAAATTGAATTGTAAGTCTTATATAGCAGATCTTGAAACTATTTAAGTAAGAGCAAACGGAGGATTAATACTAAATAGAACTATTCGTTTGTTTTGGTTTCTTTGTTTAACGGCATATCAACCTTTGTAGTTTATCTAATGCCAAAGCTAATCTCCTAGAACAGTAGTGGTAAAATGTAACCCAAACCTGGGAGGATAAGGGTTTTCATACCTTTCCCAAGGGTATTTGCCCGAAAGTGAACTTAATAGCGTGACCGGAGAACGAACTCGCGTACTACGCTTCTGCAGTCCATCGCTTTAGCCATTACACCACGAGAAGACACCCCCGAACTATTCGCATTAGAATATTTCGAACTATTTGTGTGCTCACGATATAAATAATTCTGAGCTAACAAATTAGCTGAGTCATTCCAATAAAAGATTATCTAAAAATTACCGACTTATAAATCATATGTATATCCATTTAATTGTATGCAAACAAATGAGTTCTGGCTCGTTTAAATATGTTATCTACAAACAATGCGTTTACAAATCATATATAATATGTATAAAGAGAATTTAGTATTAGATAACTTCCATTGGTTGATACACCAAAAAACCCAACTCAACCAAACTAAACCCATTCAAAGATTAGTTGAAATTTTTCAAAAGTATTGGTGTCAGCTGTCTATTTTGTTTGTTGATCTCGAACATCGTAAGTTTATTACAAAGTTGACAACTTCTGAACAATAAGAGACATAGTTGTTAAATATACGATAAGTTTCCAGATATTTTTCGTTTGGGCTCTTTCATTGATAGTAAACACATGAAACTCTAGTCCCCTTCGAAGTAATCTCCTCCAGCTGCAATGCACTTGTTGTTCAATTTCTTGAAGTCCCCATCGAAGTCCTCTTGTGTGAGCGTGTCAATGACCTTCGTCACAGCCTCTTTCATCTCCTCAGTTGTCTCACAACGACAGGATCTGAGCTTAAGGAATAATGAAAAGTCACAGGGAGCAAGGTCTGGAATATAAGGAGGCTGAGGAAGTGTCTTGATGCCCATCTTGGTCAAATAGTCTGTGACAAGGATGGATTTGTGGACCGGTTTATTGTACTGGTGGAAATACCACTGAACCGATTTGAAGAGTGCTGGCCCCTTCCGACGGAATTTCTTCCTGAACTCCTTTAAAACCACGACATGGTAACCCTAAACCTAACCCTTTGGCCAATCAACTCTGGTGTATTGATTTCTTTACTCCTCCCACAGCTCTTATCATCCCTCACAGACTCCCTGCCTTCCTTATATCTCTAATGCCACTCAAAAACTGATGCTCGATTCATGCAAGATGCTCCAAAAGCAGTCTGAAGCATTCAATACGTGGCATTATGTGGCATTTTTTCCAAGTTTATAACAGAATTTTATTGCATATCGTTCTTCTAAAGTGTCGGATTGCATTTTTGAAATTCACCAGCTGTGACAATCGGGCTTTAGTAGGGTGTATTCCAATTCCTGCGGTAGCTGTTGATACGAAATCATCAGTCATCTCATAAGATGTATAGCAATAACATAGTGAATTTTCAAGAGTCTACGACAATCTTAAAAGCCTGTACAGAAAAAGTCTGGAAACTTATCTTATGCACCTCGTATTTGAATAACATTTGCATATAACTTGATGCCTGGCCCCTAAGACGAACGTATATGCACCTTTTTTTCAGGTACTCTAAAATAGTAGGACAAACTTAACTCCCTAGCCTTAGTAAGTCAATTGGTTTAGGATTGGTTATGTTTAAGGAATATTTATTGGTTTTTAAGGTTTAATCCTTATATATATATATATATATATATATATATACGGAGTGAGATGGGTAAATTGTCGACCTTTTAAATTATTGATTTTGTGTATGCACTTGGTTTGTTTCGGGTCTTGTTTACTATGCTGCAAACTGGAGTCAGTCGGGCACTGTCCGTGAGAAAACCAGCGCCATGTCTTAATTGACTCCACTAAAAATTTGGAAAGGGTATGCTTGGCACTTATACATCGAGATCCCCAATTTGATGTCGAATATTTGTACAATAGAAGGGATTCAAAAAGAGTTTGATGAGTTCACTGGTAGTTATTAAGGTACGGTTGCCCGTAAACCTTATTCTGATCGTTCTAATAAGATAAGAACTCCCAGATTTCTTGATATGATGCAGGCCATGATTTGTAATTGTTGCAGGTGACTCACCTATGACCAGAATAATGATCTTAACCAAAGAGAATATCAATCAAGAACTAAGCTGGTAGAGCAGAGAGCGGCAGCAGCAGCTGTAGTAAGCACCGTGTCTGTCTTCGTGTACGTTGAACCAAGGAGAACCTCCTCAGAACTTGGATACATTTGTGTAGCGCCTCATATAACCGTGTTGAGTTATTCATTTATTGACCCCTAATAATCGGTCATAACAGTAATGATCCCAGCAAATCAATCAGCTCAATAGCAAGAGACAGGTGAGAATGTGAGTTTCTTATCAGGCAGGAAGTACATGAAGAAATTCGGTATTTCTTATAAAAGATGAGAAAGGGATGACTTTTATCGTCATCATTTTTTTGGATATAACTCTAAATGATCAATATGCTGTATAGCCGTAATACAACTATACGTATACATATACAAATGTATGCGGAACGTAATCAAACATAACGAAGAGCTTCAACGAACGAACGAACACGCTTCTTTATAAAAATATATCTCTCATACTTTATTCTCGAAAAGGTGATGTTTCTTGTGTGTGAGAGATGAGTTGGAGACGGGGACAGACTGCTATATTGACTCAGCAGTACTTCTTTCTCATCTTGGTTCGGTTGCTCAACCGTGGGGCACTGAGGGCCAAAAGCCCTCTGTCTGCCACTGACTCTTAATTCGGCATCTTGTCTCCAACTGACTCAAGCCATCTGTGTGCTGGTTATAATATTGTTTAACGTCCACCTGCTTCCGCTATTCTTCCTCTTATTTACACAGGCGCATCTCTTGATTGACGGCTCGGCCGAGGGTCAATATGTTACAAATATAGGAGAGGCGGTTTATTTTTATTTGTAGTTTTATAAACATAGTCTGTGTTTTAAACTTATATGGCGAGAAGTATTAAAGATATGCAAAAAAGAAGAGGAGAAAGTGAGTTTCTATCGTTAATGTTCTGTTAATATGTTTGGGCCCGCTTTTTTTTCATGGATTAATCTGACTATAGAATGCCATCTTTCCATATTGAAGTTTAGGAATTTTATTATGACTGGGGATATTTTTGAAATGTTTAGAACTTGAAAATCCGTTCGTGAAATAATCTATCAAAAGCTTTTTTGTTGTCAATTTAAGTCGTGCTTAAATTTTTATGTTTTAATCATCAATTCCCCGTGCTCAGCTTGTTGACGAGGGGATTATCTTAGCAGTCACATGATTGCTTATTGTATTACTTTTGTTAGAAAAGGTAAGATGTCCTTACATTCTAGGAAAATGACAGTTTTCGCGTTTAGAATCGATGTTATCATTTGCTGTTTTTTTTTTTTGTTTTTTAAGTAGGTATTTTATTCCTTTTGTGAGTTAAAATTTTTTTTCACGTTTTTTAATGATTTCTAAAATAGGTTTCCTCGTTAGTTGATGCGTAGAGGGTTGTTGCTGGAGCCATAAGTTTATTTTTTTTATCTATTCCAGGTAACTTCCATTTATGGGAGCATTTACGTCCAATTTTGGTCTCTTCTATATATATATATATATATATCTTTTGAATTCTCTACTTGAAATATTTTATCATACAAAATTGATTGATAGCATTCTTTTCACCAGAACATTATGCTAAAGATCCTGGGGTTTTCATTCGCTATACTTTGAATATCTATGGAAGCTTAATCATCGAGTTGAAATTTGAGTCATGGTAATCTTTAGGAGGCTATTTTTTCTTAACAACAGATGTCACTCTTATAGATGAGCTGTAGTAATTTCCTGACTGAAATATTAATGCTGGCTATGAGGTTCTTGCGCTCAACATTAGGTGAATCATGCCGTTGACCATCTTTTGGATTCGTCTTCATTGATTCCCATCCACTATGCTGAATCCCATGGTTTCCTATGCCTTGCACAAATATGACTTGTATAAGACTCTTTTTCCCTAGACTCTAATGTCAAGTGACAGACTAGGGTAAGATGTCTGAATGATTATAGAGGTTTTCCCTTTCCAGTACAAGGTGGCTGTCATATTTTTCCCGGAATGAGTTTTCAAGTTTTTGATCTTGTGAATTTTCCTTCTGAAAAAAATTATTTTAAAGCTATCTCATCTTATTTTTATCTGGTTTTGTGGGTTCAAATTATTCCTTATTTTTCCTGTAATCGACTCTATGCTGTTTTATTTTTTTGTATTCTGAGGCTATTTTTCTTTAGTAATAAATATATGAACAAAAAGTTACAACTTTCCTAAAAAGGCGATTTTGGAATCACTAAAAATTATAGAGACACAGATCTTACTGCTATAGCTGCTAAGGTTTATTATCTCCTACTTCTCACTCGCATTTGATCTGAAGTACAAAAGTATCGTAGGAAAAATATGTATGGCTTTTGGAGAAATCAATCCATAACTTCCCAAATTTTAACTATTCGTCGAATCATTGTAAGATTACGTGCAAATATCTTGCGGCAACTCTACTGTTTGAAGATTTTTCAAGGCATTGGATTCAGTACCCAGGGACAAAATGGAGCAAATACGCCTAGCATATGATTTCCCCAAAGAAACTCTTACAGCTATAAAGATGCCCGACAAAAAGCAATGATACGCTTACCCGATGGTGACACAGACTTCTGTACCATTGTCACAAGAGTCCAGCAAAGAGATACATTGGCTTCATATTAGTTTATAATCTGCCTGGTTAACTACAGACGTCAATAGGTGGTCGTACTCTAAAACAGGCAAGAAGCTGAGGATATTTCACAGAAACTATCAGGGATTCAGACGACTCAGATGATCTTGCGCGTGTAAAAGCCGAATATCTACTGAATAGTCTTTTTGAGGAATTGGTCACACGGCAAGCCTCTAAAATTAGTAGACCATTCCATATACATCGGTAGCAATATTTTATCTACTCAAGGCGATATCAACATACACTGAAAAAAGAAATGGACTTCTATGAAGGTTTTATTGACTATATGGAAATTTTATCATTCTAATAAAATAAACTTACATTCTTTCATGCTGTATCCATGTCAGTACAATTGTATAGCTGCACTACCTGAGATTTAACGAAACCCGTGGAAAAAAGTAAATGTGGGTTACACACTGATGCTGCATCCCGTTTGAAACAAATCCCGGAAGCAGCACCCACAAAGAAGAGGAGCTGTACAGTTACTTACTCCTCATCTCACAAACCATCCGAGTCAGACGATTAATACGTGCTGTGCATTGCTGGAGAAACAGAGCCGAATTCATACACGGAGTTCTCTTATGTTCAGATATGGACACACCCATGTTAGCCAACAAAGATTATATTCATCAGCCCTACGAGGATGCTGGATGCCGTCTGGAGGACTTGCCAAGAGCGATGGACAGATGAAGAGATGGAGAAAGATACAGTGAGACTTAAGTGAATTTGAGCAATTTGTTGATGATAATGAGTTATGAAATGAGCGTGACATCAATTTCTATTTCTGTTACATTATCGCAAAAGTCTATTATATAAAGATTGGTAATTCAGATAATATTGCACACACACACACTTACATACACACACGTACATTACACACACACACACACACATATATATATATATATATATATATATAATATGTGTGTGTGGGTGTACGTGTGAGTGTGTGTATATTGTTTCATGTACATGAGTGTGTGGACGAAAAACTCAGTATGAACGTTGGTAGGTATACTCTATCTGAAGTTTTTAAGCAAATCACATATACTTCTATAATTCAAATTCGTATAGAAAAAATTGTTAAGTTTCTAACAATCAGTTTAGATTTCAAAACAAAACCTGAGTTCAAATTTTAGGCTGTATTAATAAGTTTCATTGAAACTAATTCAATTATTTGATGTAAACTAAAAAAAATCTGCCGTCTGAAGTTATTAGGCAAAATCAAATAATCACATTTTACTTCAACAAAAAGGTAAAACAATAATCAAAAATTATGTAGCACCCACAATAAAAAGAAAGATATTATGGAAGCTGAGACGACCATGTTAGCTCGTCAAAGACAAGCAACATATGGTGAGAAAAGAAGAGCAGACACGAAACTTGAATTTATTTCCTGGTTTTCTGTTGTATTTCTATCATGTTTTTCCGCTGGATCGAGTCGAGCCTAAGGCCTCCTTTGGAGCGCACCCCCAAGACTGGAGCTCGAATACTTTCGTGGCTGATGTTCAACTATTTACCTCAACACGTCCCGTTGTCAACTCCCAAAAGACCCGAGTTGTACTCTCCCTTCCACCTGGCGTCGGTGGGAGAAACATCCGCCCCCGGCGATTCCACACATGCTCATGAGAATTTTTGGTTTGGTTTCTTTGTTTAATGGCATATCAACCTTTGCAGGTTATTTAATGCCAAAGCCATTCTCCTAGAAGAACAGTAGTGGTACTATTTAACCCATAGTTGGGGGGATAAGGAGGTTCGTACCTTTCCCAAGGGTATTTGCCTAAAAGTGAACGTAATAACGCGACTGGAGTACGAACTCGCTTACAACGATTCCGCAGTCCATCGCTTTAACCAGTACACCACGAGGACACCCCCGAGAATTTTTGAGACCTCCAGTTTTCCCCTAAATATTTCAATCGTAAAAAGAGCCTTGGCCTGGCCTTTTGGAGAATGTTTGCTTTTTTTTCTTAATTTATTTATTTAGTTAGTTTTTCAATTTCAGTTTTCTATCAGCCGTTCAATTACGTTACTGTGGGTCAGTGCCCAATCGAACGGGGCTGTAGAATACACCGACTGCAACTCTGCAGAGGCGTAAGACCTACCCCCCTCCAACGAGTGTCCTGGTATGACACTAAACAATTTGATGGTGAGGTTCCAGTGATGCTGGGGCTTTCGAGAATGCGGACCATCCCTTCATTGCGATTGCTCCCAGGTCCACTCTGGCTCGGAATAATTGCAACGGATAGGGCTCTCTCTATGAGTTGAATTGTGCATAAACTGCATATTTAAGCTAAACTGAATTATTTGAGTTAGAACTGTTTTACTAAACTGAATAGCTTGAAATAGAAATGATTTTTGACAATTAAACTGTGTACTTACATTTAAACTGCCTACTTATGGTAAACTGGACTGTTTGAAATGGAACTGTATTTACACTAAACTGAACTATTTAATATAGAACTGTTTCATCATTTAACTTTGTGTAAACAAAATCTATACATATACTAAATTGAATGGTTTGAATTAGAACTGTTTGATTAAACTGAATAGCTTGAAATATTTTTTTCAATTATACTGTCTTTGTACTAAACTGAACTGTTTTAACATTGAAACTGTACTTAAGCAAAATTGAATTTTTAAAAATATAACTGACTTGTATAAAAATGTATTTGGCGTTAAATAACCTACAAAGGCTGATTTGCCATAAAACCCACACAACCAACCAACCTACCGTGGGTCAATAATTTGTACTCATGCAAGAGAATGACCAAAACATTCTAGTTAACTCTGCCAGTAGTATATTAAATGCACAAAGGAATAACACTTCCTTCAACTGATATCTTGACCAGTGTAAATCCCGGTGAACAAGTATGGGATGAACTTGAATGATAAATCAAAGCTGAACAAGCCACAAGCGTTGTTTACTTCCGGCAACTCTTACAAGCAATCTGGGCAGAACTCGCTTCAGTCTACCTACTGGCACCTTGGGTCATATAATGGTTAGCAAGCTTCACTAGCGAACCGGCAAGAGTGAGTTCGAGTCTCATTTGGCGCCTCATTCATTCAGCCATGTGCCACATCTAAACAAAATGCTTAGTAAATTACTACATTAAGTATATCTCCAGTGTTTGGTAGAAAGAATGCTAAGAACCTGTGAAGCAATGATAGCTGCTAAAGGGGGTCATTTTATTGAATCAAATGTTTAAGAGGTTTCTTTTTTTGGTTTGGTTTGGTTTTTTTTTAATGGTATATAAACCTTTGTTGGTTATTTAATGCCACAGCCATTCTCCTAGAAGAAATGTTGTGGTACTATTCAACCCATAGCCGAGAGGATAAGGGGGTTCATAGCTTTCCCAAGGGTATTTGCCCGAAAGTGAACGTAATAGCGCAAATGGAGTACGAACTCGCTTACTACGATTCCGCAGTCCATAGCTTTAACCATTATAACCACGAGGACACCCCCTCTTTTTTTTGGTTTAATTTGCATTTTATGTAGTTCAGGAAGACTTGTATTTAGAATAATAAATAAAAAACATTGTGATGCTTAACTTTTTTCATTAAAAATAACACTTTTAAGATGAGAAATAAAAATTTTGAAGAGTGACCAAATACGTTTGACAGATAGTGTACATATATATATATATATATATATATATATATATATATATATATATATATATATATATATATATATATATTGATTACATTTGATACGCGACAATAACTTATTTGGTTATTCCGTGGAATTTTTACTTTGGAACTGTTTTAGCTGTTTCGAGGAGGCAAAGAAGAATTCGTAGGAATCAGCTTATTAACTCTCAAGCATTGATTAGTACCGATGACAATGTCTGCGACTGAAAATAACGCCTGTCTCAGAAGAAACGAAAATAAAATAAAAAGAAAAGACACCGGAAAATGATATTTCATTCACTAGTGCAACTCTGGTCCACGTTCGGGGTCGCCCGGTCAGCTATTTAGGAAGCGGGATTGCGCATGCGTGGGTCAGTGATTGATTGACGTGTGATTCTCTTTCGAGACACCAGTCCGTGACAAAACATGATTTACGAATCATGATACGTGCCAAGTGACTATTATCTCGTCTATTTGAATATAAAGCATGGAAGAGCCGACCCAGAGATTCTATATTCGGTACAGAATTGGTGAATTTAGACACATGAATGAAAACTTTGATTCCTATCTTTGTGAGAGATCATCCTCGTTGAATGTACTACCATTGTAGTCATTTATTAAGCACTGCTTAGTCTGGTACACGACTCAGGTCCCCCAGTTATAACCGAATTCACTAAAATTGTCTGCTTGCCGAGTTCGCTCGCTATTACATTCTACAGGGTGCCTAAAATCAGTGATTAAACTTTGTTAAGTTTGACGCAAGCCAAGAAATAGGGGCTACCAGAAGAGAATCAAATTCACTTATTATGGTCTGCTCACCGAAATCGGTCACGATACACTCTGTGATGAGCCTGAAATAATTTAAAAGTTTGACGCAAGTCAAGAAATATGGGATTCCCGGTGAGAATGGAATTTATTAACATGGTCTGCTAACCACGGTTCGTGAATGCCTCTAATCATATAGCATGTTTAGTTCAGATTTCAAACATATATAAAGTATACGGTACCTAGTAAGAATCAAATTCATTAAGAATGTCCTTCTCGCCGAGTTGCCTAACAATTGCATCTCAACGCACTCGTAATAATAAAAAATAAAAAAACAAACAAACAAACGAATCAACTTCAACTCAAGGTCAAGAGATTGGGGCAACTCGCAAGGATCGAACTCTGTACACTGTTGGAATTGCCTGCTTTGCAGAAGTTTTTGAAATAAGTTCCGTGGACCACAGTGTTCTCCATCGTCAATAGCTGGGGTCCTCATACGCTGTAAAGCAGTCAAGAATATTTATACTATACGTTCAGTGATACAAATAGAAATTCTGGCTTAGCGTAGCTTCTGAGTGTCCATTGTTGTTTCAAAAGACGGTCAAAATTCCGATATCTTTTAAAACGAAATGTTTATATGCACTTTCGGGACTCACCAGTGTGATGACCAAATACAGTGTTGCAGCCCAATCGGCTGGGTCAGTAGAATACGCTGACTGTATCTTTGCAGAGGGATTCGAAACTCCCCACGATGAGAGTTTTGTATATGACATCAAACAATCTGAAGGTGAGACCCCAGTAATGATGGAACTTTGGCCAATGTGGAGTTATCTCTTCATTGCAATCGCTCCCAGGTTCACACTGGCACAAAGTGGTAGCACCTGAGAAGGACCTATCAATGGGTAAAAAAAAAACTGTTTGACATTTCAACTGTGCAAACAACTGACTTATGCTAAACTGTTTTGCTTGAAATAGAACTTTTTCATCATTTAACTGACTGATGTTTAATTGTTAGTGACAAATCTTATATATATCTTTTATATGTGTATAAATCGGATTTGGCACTAAATAACTGACAATGGTTGATATGTTTTAAAACCAAACCATTCGAAGTAGTACCTGTTAGAGTTTCATCTATGGGTCTAATATATTATTGTGGAAATTATTTTTATAAAATAGAATACCTGATATTATAAAAATATGTGGGGAAAAGACTGATATATTTTGAGTATGAATCATACAAAGAGATAAACATCACCTGAAATTTCATCCAGTCGACAATATTTCGCTTAATTGATACATTTCTTGTTACTGGGACAAAACCGTATATAAAATACGATTATAATTTTTTTACTGCCACGGTGCACAAAATGTTATCTGACAGTTTAATTCGTTCTCATAGAATATCTCTTATTTTCTTTTTTAGATTAGGTTGTCCATAACTTATAAGACTAATAAGTTAAAGTAGTTTTAAGTTTCCCAAAAAAAGTGTTTGCCTACTTTTTGAATTACGCTGGATGTAAATGGGTAGGAGTGTGTGTGCGAGTATGTGTATGTGAGCGAGAGAGCTGTTCAACTAGGACAGCCAAGAGTTAGTTTTCGAAATTAAAAAAACACAAAAATAAAGCAAAAAAATGTTTCAATGAGTTATAAAACAATTGTTAATATTTTCCAGACTTGTATAATTAAAGAGCGAGAAAGGGGTAATTTAATCAGGCAACTTTCCAAATTATTTCCCATCATGCTTCACTCATTTTTGTAGCCAACCTACAACCCCTGCATCGAATATTCCGATAAAGTATTTTTTTATGATCGATTTCTTTAAAAAGCCGGCATTTTATTGTTCTGAGGTGTCCATGTCGCAATAAACAGAATTCTTTTCCGGTGAAAAACTTCTCTTGTTCTTTCTTAAATAAAACAATTTTGTTTAATATAAATACTATTCGGGTTGGAAGCGGGCTCTATTTCTCAACTTATATGAACGTAACTTGAGTCTCATATATATATATATATATATAGAGAGAGAGATAATTGAATTGATTGATAACTGGCCCAATCGGCTGGGGCCACAGAATACATTGACTGCATATCTGCAGAGGGGTAAAAAATACGAGTGTCCTAGATATGACATCAAACAATCTGATGCTGAGGGATGCGGAGTACCCGTTTATTGCCATTGCTCCCAGGTTACACCTGATGGGGTCCATACTTATGCTAAACTGATTTCTTCATATAGAACTGTTTTGACATTTAAACTGTATACTTATGCTAAACTATTTTTTTTGAAATAGAGCTGGTTATACCATTAACTGTGTGCAAACAAAAAAGTGTATTTATGCGAAATCGAATCGTTTGAAATAGAACTGTTTACATGTATAAAAATCGATGAAGCATTAAATAACCTACAATGGTTGATATGCCATAAAACAAAAATCAAACCTAACTAAACTGATTAATAAGAAGATAGAGACTTGGAATTCCTACCCAGTGTTATATAGTCATATGCCGATTCACATCTACATACATGCAGCATCATAACGACACAATAATAAAACAGACGCACGAAGACTTCTTTAGAAAAATATTTGTACCTCTCACTTTATTTGTAAGGTTCGAAAAGGTTATTCAAATATTTGCGTGTGAGAGGGAGTTGGAGACCGAACAGAAACTGCAATATTCTGACCCCCACTCTTATGTCCGTCAGCGTTGTGTCTTTCTCGTTCTCTTGATGCTCAACTGGAGGCCCTGGGGCCCAGTTCTCTGCTGGATGATGGCTTTCTTTACTGCATCTTATCAACAACTTCTCTGGACCCCAACTCAATCGGGGGCCCCGAGCCTCTTCGGCCTGGTGTGGCTTTCCTTACCACATTTCGTCTATAACTCCGTCCGATCTCTAACTGCAACTCTTGACTTCTGTCTTGACTGAGTTATATAATAGTTCAACGTCCACTCAGTCGCCTACTCGATCTTTGAAATCGCATGTTGGATCGTCGTCAAGCGGAAATAACTGTCATGCAATTCAGAGGTCCCCATTTCATCAGCCAATTTCCGCCTACGCGATTTCCTCTCATAACTGCCATTAGAATGTGTCACTTCCTTCCGGTGCATCACCTTGGAATGGCATTTTTGGCCGGGTCGAAGGTCAAAATACAACACCAGTTGTGTCTGTTAATAACTGATCATGTATATATATATATATATATATATATGTGTGTGTGTGTGTGTGTGTGTGTGTGTGAATCCCTCCACAGAGGCAGATCAATTTTTTAGCAGAGTTAAAATCTAAATGTTTGAAATTTAAGTTTTCTTAACACGAGACCGGTTGCTTTACTATAATTAAAGAACTCAACCTACCCGACCATTTACTCTTACCTGGAAGGAGATTTATTGGATTAATGTCTTTCCGAAGGATATTAACGCTATGTGAAATATAAGCAGCCTCGTCCAGGATTTGAACTCCAGTCACTGTGTTCATTTTCATCAGTAATAACCATTACACGACAGGCATCTTAAATTTTGAATATACTGGGCAATCATTAGCCATAATCATGCAAGGCATTATTACTGTATTGGTTTCGATTCGGATTTGGTCTCCTCCTCGTGTAGTCTCGAACCAGAATAAGACAATCTTACTAAATTCCAAGAAAACCTCCCTGTGGAAAAGTGGTTTAATTTGGTTGGTTGGTTGGTTGGTTTTTAGTGATAACAGTTCAGCCATAGACGAAAACCTTTTTTTACCGATCTTTTTTACGGACTGCAAGCGATGGTTTGGTTTGGTTTGGTGGGTTTTAAGGCATATCAACCTTTGTAGGTTATTTAACGCCAAATCCATTTTTATCCAAATAGTTATATTTCAAACAATTCAGTTTAGCATGACTACACAGTTGAATAGTCTAAAACATTTCTATTTCAAGTGATTCAATTTATTCAAACAGTTCTAATTCAGTTTAGTATAAGTACACAGTTTAGATGTCAAAAGAGTTCTATTGCAAGCAAATCAGTTTAGCATAAGTACGCAGTTTAAATGTCAAAACAGTTTTATTTCAAACAATTCAGTTTAACGTAAATACTCTGTTTAAATACAGAAAACAGTAAAATCAAGAAAACACGGTTTAGTTTTATTCGACCCATCGATATGAACCATATCAGGTGCTACCACTCCGGGACAGTGGACCTGGGAGCGATCGAAATAAAGCATTACTGGAACCTCACCATCAGATTGTTTTAATGTCTAACCCCTTTGTGGTGGGGTATTACCCCTCTGCAGAGAAGCAGTCGGTTTATTCTACAGTCCCAGTTGGCTGGGCCAGTTTAATCTGTTTAAATATGATTATTGTATGTATTACTCACCCAGTCGGCCACAGCTCTAATGTGACACAAGGGCAATTTTTAAGCGAATTAACAGTGGTTTGAATTTAGACTTTATTCTTCAAAGGTTAAAAAGCACAGGCTGCCCAACTATTTATCCATAGCGGGAAGAATAATAATTGTATTCATATATTTCCAAGGGAATTAACGATATGTGAAAAGCAAACAGAATCGTTCAGGGTTTTAACTCGGTTAGCCGAATTGATTCCTATGACGATAACCGTTACGCTACGAGTATCTCCATTGTTAGAATAAAGCAAGCAAAATAAATTCTTCGTAAATAATTTGTACCTCGCTGAGGAAAAATGGTTACAGAATCATTCTCACTGACTATTGGTTCGGTTTTTTTTTTTTTTTTTGTTTAATGACATATCAACCTTTGTGGGTTATTTGATGTCAAAGCCATCCTTGTTAAAGGACAATTGTGATATAATTTAATTCATAGCTGGGAGGGATAAGTGAGTTCATTCCTTTTCCAAGGGTAATAGTTTGAAAGTGAATATAATTGCAAGAATGGTGTTTGAACTCACGATGATGTCACGGTCCAGTACGTTAGTCACTCCACTGACTATTATTATGGAAGCAAGTTCGATCCCTATTAAAAGCCAAAAATTAATAGCTTTGTGCAAGAATAATTAAAGTTTGATATCAAATTTTAAATCTAAAGACAAATTGTATAAAGGCGTTCATAATGTAACGGGTATCACTGTAGACTGCGACCCAAGTTCAAAACCTGAAAGTGGCTGCTTGCATTTCCCATAGAACACAAATACATATCGGAAAGGTACGAATTCAACTATTGCATTTCCATCTATGAGTAGATAGTAGGGCGCAGACGAAGCTCGTTAAACTTGTTATGGCAACCAATCTAGGAAAAGGAAAACTGATTTCAAATCTGTTAAAGCATCGCTCGGAATTTGACTTTGTGTCGCATCATACTCGTGCTGAGAGTTAGGGTGAACACATAAAGACGATTTTTTTAAAGCTTTGGCAACTACTTAACTCGTAGATATATCCTTCCCAATAGGTCGGTATCAAATTATACAGTCCAAGTCAGTAGGTCCATTTATATTTTATTCCCACCCTTTCTAAATGACTCCCAAATATGTATTTGATATGAAACCCAAGTGAGCCCTGCTAGATTCCGGCAATAAAAATATCAAAATATGGTTTTCTGTTCGTGTGAGTTGGCAAATGGAGGTTCCCGGGTGACACCTGTTCACTGGGCTGAAGACATAAGCAATACGGCGGAAAACAAATTAAACAAACGTTGGTCTCCGAATTATCAGTTTGGGAAAAACAAGCACTGGGTTGGGTGTGATGTTGTTGTTAGATGCCAGTGCACACCCTAAGGCTGAAAACACCAGCTACAGGAAATACGGTGTCTTTAATAAAAACTTATAATTACTTTATTCCCTGTGAAGATATATGTTTATATGCTTATTTGGCTGCGCGCCGAAATTCAAATAAAAGTTGCGTATCGTCGTTTGTCAGTTAAATATACAACCGCGAACAAATATAATGAGCTTCCAGCTAAAATGCTATCGAACAACTGTCAACAAGAATGATAGATAAATAGATAAATAAATAAATAGATTTAATATTAATTTCCTTTCGTCGATGATAATTTCACGTACCCCATTTTTTAGCATTACCATAATTTCGGATTTGTATCGTTCCTCGTTAGAAGAGTAAATAGATTCTAAATTTAGAAGGAAAGAAGGCAAATCAGAAGGTCTGACATATTCGAATAACGTGAGACACAAATCGGCAGTTCCGGATGGTGAGATCGTGAAAGTGATGAGCGACAATATAGAATGTTAGTTTTCAAACACTCCTGATACTCTCCAAATGCGACTCATCGGATTTGCCTCTATGAATTGAACCACGGCCTCGGAATCTGTTTTTTTTTTTGTTTTTTTTTTTTTGTCTATCGGATCTTGCCTGATCATCGAGAATCTCGAAAACTTCACCGGAGAAATTTCTTGAACCAACTGTTAGCAGTATTCTGATCAATTTTTCTTCGCCATTCACATGATACGTTTTTGGTTATTATGGCGTTATGGCTAAATTTGAACCCTTTCCAGAATTAGACAACGTTTCACGTTCAATGTGCGTAGTGAAGCAATACACAACATGTCAGCGCACCAACTACCATGATATTACCATGCATAGCAGGTACCTACTACATCTTGAACTCCATCATATAGTATACACACTCCAAACTTGTGTTACATGATTAAGGAATGATTTTTTTTATATTAATCATTTTTCGTTAATTATATTTTATCATTCAGTTTGGTAGGGCTTTAAACTTTTCGGGTCTCTTAGTTCAGGTGCACAGTCATTGGGTACATTTTTACGCTCGAATGCAAAAGATATGCCAATCACCATTTGTCATAATAAACCCCCAGACAGGAAATGGGCCTGGAGTGTAGATGACGTCATGCCCAGAAGAGATGGTCCTGAGAATTTGAGGATTTTGAAAAGGGTGAGTTGATATTGGACCGTTGAGGCAAAGTGTTGGGTCTTCTGTCGTTGAGCCATGTGGTTAAGCTTTACAGATCTCTACCGACAGAGAAATGCCGCACGTTGGGGGCGGGGTCAGCATAGTATGGTTAGCAAAGACTTTTAAGAATTGCGTCTCTCTCCTCGTGTCGCCATGGACCAAAATCAGGAGTTAATAAACCTGTTCGTATCTGAAACAACAGAGTTTGCATGTATTTGTATATGTATCTGTTCCATTGTTATTATTGCCAACCCAAAATTATACAAGATTAGCACATATCAAATATTGCAAAACGTTTGACTCACTCTTGAAAAAAGGATGCAAGCATATCTATTAAAACATTCAAGTAACACTTTTATTTTGTATTTAAAATAAGAATAAATTTGTACAATTGTTACCGGCACATTTGCTCAGTGGTAGAGTGTTCGCCAGAAGACTAAGGTTTAATCCCAGATCGTCATACCAAAAACTAAAAAAATGGTACTTGATTCCTGCATGCTAAACACTCAGTATTATATGGTACAGATCAAGGGTAAGTGGAGCAATCCAGGGAAAAGAAGTAGTCCACCTTCTCCTACACCTCAGTGTAGTAGTTATTGAAAAGGTAGCCTTCGGGGCGCCCTCGATTCCGTTCAGCCAACTTACATAATAGTTATTATAGATCTAACGCGAGCAAGTTTTAGGTGTTTATTTGACAGACGTCGACTTGTTTTTCTACACTTAGTTAGTAAGATGGTCAGGCTTAACAATTACTGTTGATTAATTAGTACATTCTCATTAGGTATCTTATGCTCGCGCTCATCAATTCTTCTTGAAGGTTTTAATTTTAATAAATAAATTTTAAAAAATGTGTATAAATCAGCCAATGTGCAGTATATTAACTATGGCTATATTGTTTGTTTATTTATTTTTTGGAAGGATAAAAAAATCTTTAGAAAACCTAGGCCAAGTTGTTTGACGTACGAGAAGATTATATGGAATATGCATTTTTCAGAGCTCAAAGTCATTTACTTTTTGGCCACTGCTTTCAGCAGGTTCTCGTATATTTGATTGGTTCTTTACACTTATCTCTTGTATCATGACCTTGTGCCAGACTAATTTTAGCTTAATGAACATAACTCATGTGGACTTCTAATATAAAATGGTTATTGGGAAGTTCTTCTTTTCGACTAATTCACTAGTTTTTAGCAGGTCAGATCAAACGTTATTTCACTCCTTTCTGGGAGCTCCTTTACTGAAACCTTGTTCCAGTCTGATGTTATCTTAGTAAATCAGTATCTGGGAGCTGATTACTGCGTGGCGATAGGTAAATTCGTCAAGAAGATCAGTTCACTGATACAATGAGATGCTGAAAAGTCTTCGGCCAGACCACGAAAGAAATTGCCTTGTTTTTATATACATATTTTATTGATTGCTCTTTTTTGGTCATTAAATATCTGTCGCAGCCACAGATCTATTTCCTTTCGCGAATCAATGGTCAATCAATTGGTTCGCGAATCAATTGGTCAATTAGTGGCCAAGCGATTCGGCTACTAATTGACCAATCCAGGCAGAGCGCATTGATTCCTTCTTCCTCTCAAGAACTATTTTTCTAGTCTCTTTTGGGTAGTGAGTCGACGGACAGAGAGCAATTAGCCAGCAGCCCGAACAGACATCTCTCACATCAACTGCTACTGACTCCACTTGGAACCCAATCGCTAAAGAACACGCTGATGCTAGCTTCACACACACTCACTACAAACCAAGGATCAACTTACTAACCAGCGACCCAAAAAGAGAGACTTTCTTAGTCTCACTCCTTTACGCCTGCTACGATAATAAACCTTTCTTTGTTGTGTTGTTTAAAAGAAGTTTCATTTTTCATTTGCGTTGCCAAATAATTTATAATGTTGGAAAAATTAACAATTTTCCAGAAACACAAAACATCCATAGGTGGTTTATTTAAGTGCCAACCATTCTTTGCAGAATCTCTGATATTAATCAATTAATCAATAAAATGATGTAAATGGTAAATTTCTTGACTACGGCAACGAAGTAAGTGAGTTCGATCTCCAGTCGTACTGTTACGTTCTCTTTCGGACTAATATCTTTGGGGAAAGGTGGGAAGTCCCTAATCCCTCCTCCAGCCATGTATTACTGGGAATAGTATCACTGCTGTTTTTCTTCAAGGATGGATTCGGTATTAAATAATCCATTAAGGTTGATATACCTGTAACGGTTCATAAACATTCTATCTCAAGAGGAGAGTTTATTTTATGCACATGTGACGTCGGGGCAGTCTGGCACTTGATCCATCGCAAAATGAGTCCAAGTCAAGACTCCTGTTTCGGGCATAAAGTAACTAGCAAATAATGTGGAGGGTTAATTTGGGGCTAAACTCATCTCGACGCTGGCAAGGGGGGTTCTAATTACACTTTTACATACCCAACCGAGCCTCTTCGTTTACCTACCTCCTCAGATAACGGAAAACATGGACTTCTAGGTTAAGACTAGATATTATTTACTGTAGTCGGAAATTCCAATTTCCCGTTTAATGTTTTTAAAGCGAATAAAAGATTTAGCGAGAATAAATTAAAGCGAACGAAGCTGAAAAAGATATGTGCAAAAGAAGGCAACTCGATTGATAAAAAACATAACAAATAGATTTCAACACAAGGTAACATTTAACTCTATCAAAATTTTAATAAGTGAGGACCAAAAAGATAATTATAGGATTTAAGGAACAATTCCTTCTCTTTTCTTTCTTTCTTTTTAAGGTGCCGGCTATATTAAACCAACAGACAGACTTAAACACAAATGTCTCTCTTTCTTCTTTTTTTCTTTTCTTTCTTTCTTCTTTCTTTCTTTTCTCTTAAACTATCGGCTTTGTTAAGCCAGGTCGGCAGTGTGAAACACAAATGTCTCTCTTCTTTTTTCCTTTCTTTTTTTTCTTTCTTTTCTTTTCTGAATGCATATAATTCTTTATATTTTTCTTTCTTTAACTTGAGAGAGTGCATATAATTTCACTATTTAGGAAGGGTAGAAGAAAAAACAGTTTTAAGTTGTACTTAGCTTTTCGACGAGTTTACTTCGTAGATTCCTTTCTTTTACGGGCGAGCGGCATTTCTCTAGAACCTGGCGGAAGGCACCGTTATCTTCTCTCCAAAGATTCTGTTCCACTCATTCCCCGGAGTTTTGGCTAATAAATCAGCACGTCTTTTAACGCCGGCTGCTGTCCTAAAACTCCATTCTTTTCGCGGGCGAGGTACTCGGAGTTTTGGCTAAAAATTGAAAATCCCCTTCCAAATTTTCTCTGACGAAAAGGGTACTACTTTTGGCGCGAAAGGCTTCGGCCAATCATTTGGCTCCTTTCTCCTCCTCTACCTCATCAAGTCATGCTACTCAACGACCTACATTTCCTTCTCCGTTCACCCTGTTATGGAGTGCAGGTAGTTTGACCTGCATTCTAACTGCTTTAGCGGCCAGTCGTTGGGCTCGTTAGTTCAAACACAGAAGGGGAAGGGAAATTAAATCTTACTTTTCCCCTCTCAGGGGCATACCACGTCACATACCACTTAGCAAAGAAACCGTACCATACCACTAAAATAATAATTGAATTCTTTTTTTTTTTCGAACAAATGTACGAACAAGTAAACCAAGTCTTTGAAATGACGTAACTTGTCAAAGATTATTAAATTTAATGTTTATGTCATAAAGTATTTTCGTTGTAAATTTTTATTTTGTATTTAAAAAATATATATACAGTTTTTATGATAATTTTTACGATAACTCCAATATATTAAAGTTCCAGGGGTTTTTATTGAGACACGTTACCAAGTCATGCTTTTCAAGCTTAGCAAGCTATACTCTCAGAACAATTACGTCTGATTAGCGAGTTCGATCTCTATAGGTGCCCTATACTTACGGCTTGGTGCCAAATCAAAGTTATGCTTCGAGGTTTCTCGCATGGTATAATGGTTTGCAACCTTCATTAGTAGACCATTGTAAGAGATTGTGATTCTTACTGGGTGCCGAATAATTCTGGTTTTGTCCCCATATAAATCAAGCTTAGGAGGAGTGCTTATTGTAATTTTTATACGAAATAAAATCGGTGACCAGAGTTCAAATTCTGGACGAAGCTGTTTACTTTTGAATTCAGGTTAATATCCTTGTGGAAGTTATTGATCCACTTCGCTAACAGTAAGTAGTATGACATTCTGGACTATTTAGCCTTGATTTGGCAACGAGTCTAGGTGAAGAATATCTGAATCCAAAGTAGATATATCTCCCTTAATAACTGACCTTTTGTCATATCCTGGTCTTTCAGGCGTTTTTAGACACACGTTTTGTTTTTCAGTACTGGATCAGCAAAATAGTTCCACATTACACATACGGCGATTTAGTGAGTTCCATTTCACTGAATACCCTATAACTGTGCGTCAAACGTTGTTTATGATAATTCTAAATTTAATTGCTAAGTAAATAATTATGTATAAATCAGTCAATTTGTTGCATATTGATGATGGCTTCATTGCTTATATATTTGTTACTGGAAGGCTTAAATAAAACTGAGAAATTATATACCAAGAAAATTGAAGTAGTAGGAGAACACTTTGAATAATCATCATCATATCGTGCCCTCTCTCGCCACTTCTCCCTATCATTCATCGCTTTTGGCAGGTCTTCTGGGCTACATCCCGTATCCTCACATAGCTGCTGTATGTATCTTCGAGCTGGTCGTTCTGCTTTTGCTTGGCCATATGCGGGGGTCCATAGGAGTACATCACTGATGAGTTCGTCCTTACTTCTCCAGCAGTGTCCTGCGTATTTGGCTCGTCTAACTTGTATAGTTTTCGTGATGGGAGGCAAGTGGCCGTACAGCTGGTGTCTTGTGGGGTGTTGCCGCCAGGACTTGTTCAATATTGCTCTCAACATTTTTGTGTAATTGCCGTCAAGCTTCTTCTTCAGCCGTTTAGTTAGCGTCCAAGTATTGCATCCATACAGCAATATCGATACGACCGCTGCTTCGAAGAAACTGCGTTTCATTTTATCGGTCAGGTCTGATTTCCATATGATCGAGAGCCTATCGATAGCTGTCCATGCCTTCGTTAGTCGTGTGTCGATGTCTTTTTTGGTTGATGAGACGCTGCTTCCTTGGTAGGTGAATTTGTCTACTAGTTTCAGAGAGGTTCCGTCTAGTGTGGAAATGTCGCCTGTTTGGTTAAAACTTTGAATAATATTGAATCATATGTACGTTTTATATGGAAATTTAAATCAGTTGTAAATCTTTGATTATAATCCTAACTTCATGTTCAATGTTTATAACATTTTTTAAGTTGCCTTTTCTAATTTGTTTGTAATCGTTTGTTTATTCTTATGTAATAAAATAATTTACACAAATATCTATCCCAGCGCAGTCAGGTAGAGAGGTAAGATACCCATGACAATAGTGCAACCTGTAGCAGTATGTAATGGCTAAGGGCGGGATCATCGTAGGTGAGGAGTCAGTGACCCGGGTACTAAGAGGTTATGTGACCAGCAAGACACCAATTTGGTCTATTCTTGGACTAGATGGCCAGCCGTAGAAGCCTGATATGATCAATCGGCTGGTTATATCAAGCCCAAGCATCTATATGGTTAAGCACCAGCTGTTATCTGAAAGGTGTGGGAAGGCAGTGGGTGAGTATCAACCTTGTGAAGAGAAACAGTTAATGAAAATTATTTCAAACAGTATACATGAAATCATACATACAACTCCACCCCAAAAAACAAGGTTTGGTACTAAATACCCGACAGGGTGGATATGCTACGAAAAATAATCAAAAAACCATCTTATCTAATGAGAACTGGAGCCTCATCACAGGATGCAGTTTAAACTCATACCGACGGCACTACTTTGATTAAAGTCCTGAAATTGAGTATTTCCATTTCTGTAGAGATTTTCTACCCTGACGATGGAGTTTAATTTATGTCGACTGCACCGTCTGCTGAGGGTTAAGACCCCCACCCCATATAAAATCTTGCTTATCTGTTTAAGTAATTCCCTAAATCATCTACTCTAAGAATTTTTCATCATAGTTTTTTGTACACCGTGCTTTTAATACATGTTCTGATAGGCATGATTTAATCGTTTCCCATTGGATAGTATTTACAGTATTTTTCAACTTCTCGCCGTCCCGGATTGTGATACAAATGCTGTATACCCACGATTTAAGCAATTCAATGAACGAACGAACACGCTTCTTTATAAAAATATATCTCTCAAACTTTATTCTCGAAAGGGTTGATGTTTCTGTGGTGTGCGAGAGATGGCTGGAGACAGGGACAGACTGCTATATTGACCCAACTACTTATCTTGACCATAGCTCGCTGTGTTATTTTCAAGAACCCACTTAGCACTTCTTCCGCATCTTGTCTGGGGTTGCACAACCGGGGGTCGCTGAGGGCCACAGCCCTCAGGGGGTGTTCTCAGTCTGCAAGCTGGTTCTCACTCTGGCCTTCCTGTCACCAACTCACTCAACGGCCGCCAGGTTCTGCCTATATTCTTCCATAACGCCAGCTGGGTTCCGCTTCTTCTTCTGCTTATTCACACAGGTGCATCTCTGATTGACGGCTCGGTCAAGGGTCAATATATAACACAAAATCAGTTTATTGTAAGGATTAGATTGGAAATTAGCCTCTCATAAGTGGTACCCAAAATAACACATATTCGCCAGCATTTCCATTTTGGAACTCAGGGCAATAAATGCTGTCGTTATTTATTTAGAAAGACCCTTGCTTTATTTTACACGAGTCAATACATGAATGTGTGAAGTTGGTATTTGCCAGGAATTTACGGCATTAATGATATTTGACAAATATGTAGTTCATTTTTCTCTTATTATTTCAACCGCAACTGCATGAGATGTTTTACACGCAATTACTGTTCATTTATTTCTCATTTGTTTGTGTTGGGGTGTCCCCTATTGATGAACTCGTCCTCATGAGACATACCAACTGAGCTCTCTTCTGCGCAATCGCAGTCTCGAACTCAGTCTTGGTTCTGTCTCAGCAAACCGTTACCAAGAGCAGTAATATTCCTGATTGTTAAGCTGAGGAAGGGTTTCTCTCAGCTTTCCTTTGTGCATGTACTATTTGACTTCAATATAATTCTTATTACTTGTTTCTGTGTCGTGTCATTATTTGAAGCTCCCCTCGACCGTAACAGTTTGAATAAATACTGCCGAATTTTTGTTGGCTTACTATGAAAGCCTATTTGGAGACTAATTTGATAGTAGATCATATCTCTATTTTCAGAGTTTCTTATTAGTTGAATAATGAGCATATTAAAATTATAAAATGATATATTTATTAAAAATTGTAGCGTTATGAACTTTTTACTTGTTCCAGGTGATTGTTACTAACGAAATTTAGTTATCTGATCTTGAGCAAGACTAGAGATCAGAAGTTGATGTTTTGATTATAAGTTTATTCTCGCGAGCACTGGGGATGTTTGGTTTTAACTGTGACAGATTCGTATTTACGAATCAGGGGTGAGAAGGCATGATCTGATGTCAACAGATTAAATAGGGAGAAAAATATATAGAGGAATAGGATTTTACAGTAACAGATTGATAGTCAGAGAGGAACAGTTAGAGGATTTTTATCTTTTTTTCTTTTTTTTTTCATTTAGCAATAAATGAGCTAATTATAGACAAGATGCTAAACTCTCTTTTTATTAACTGAAAATTCTAGTCTCCGAAAATATGCCATACTATAATTATATATTGTATTAACAGAGTATGTGTTGAGTGAAAAAAAGATTCTGTTTCTGTTAAAGGTTGGTGTGAGAAAATAGCAGACAAAATCTCATGTTTATATCCTTCTTTTACGATACTAGATTGAGCTGAAGGTAAATACAAGACTTTTCAGAAACTATTTGTACTGAGTATTTTAAAAAGATAGGACTTAAAAAATAATATTCAGTGTGTGCTATCCCTGGCAAAAAATATGGAATTAGTACATTTAGATTTACTGATTCATTTGAAAGATATGTCAACCCGGTGGGGGTAATTTTAAATGTTCTTGTGAAAGAAATGCATACATTATTGATAATTGTTAAAAAAATCAATATTGAATTTGTTGAATAACAATAACGTAAAGCGTCCTGCTGGCAGACAAAAATAAAGCAGGTGGTAACTCAGTATAGTACTTCTTACAATGCTAAACTGAAGCTGGTTTATATAATGAAATCTCTTTACTCACTTACCAGCAGCCAATCACGCCCTATGCAATGGACTCGCCCACATATGCACAATGGGATGCTCCAATACACCATAAATAGCCCCCGTTCCTCAGTCGCGGCAATTTAGCTTCCTGTCTTCACGATTGATTGCTCTTAGCTAACGCGACGAATTACTCTCGGCTATCGCAACTAATTGCCCAACGTGACCTGACAAATCCTAGATGTCACTGCAGACAGGGTCTATGACACCTGATGATTGGGAACGCTTCTTCATTGAAGCGGGCATATTCACTGACTCTGCCAAAACTCATATGACTTATTTTGCAGACGAGAAGCTGACAAGCCTTCAAATGCTGGATCGGTCTATGCTGGAGGAGATAGGAGTCACACTAATGAGGGAAGCCCTGTGCATCCTTCAGCAGGCTAAGGAGGCCACTGCTCAGTGAACTCGCATTCAGGCACTGGCAGACAAGCCCCCACACCCAATCTCAAAATTGAGATGACCCCACAACAATTTAGAAAATTCCGAATTGACTGGGATGTCTTCACTAAGATGGCAAATATGCCAAGCTCCTAGTTTAATATCCTCTTATATAGTTGTTCTGACAAGGCTGTGCAAAACGCCATAATCAACACCCATCCCAACTTCTTCCCCACTGATCCAGACAAGCTTCTTGACATGGTAGAAGCATTGGTCACCCAGAGATCAAATCCTATTGTCCATCGCCTTGCTTTTGCCTCCATGTCTCAGGACGAGGGTGAGCCAATACAGAACTACCTTGTCCGCCTTAGAGCCGTAGCTGTTGACTGTACCTTCTCAGGCCCCTTGTGTGAGCATGATCTGTCCGATATATAAATTAAAGATCAGATCATCTGAGGCGTAGAAAATGACGCATTCCAGGCCGACCTATTGGCCAAAGCAGGAACCCTCAAAACCCTCAAACAAAATGTCCGCCATGCTGAGGCTTTTGAATCAGCATTGCGAGACCAAACTTCAATGGCTGGTGCTTCTGACACAACCTCTGCCCGGCTATCAACATACCGCAGACAGAAGGGCATGCCACAGACCGACAACGGGGATGCCCGTACCAACGCCTATCCCAATTAAGAGGCTAAACCGAACCGCCAGATCTGTGGGGGTTGTGGCAGTCACCTACATGGCACCCCAGGGACCGGGTCTCGCCAGCTAAAATGCCCAGCATGGGGACAGGCCTGTAGTAATTGCGGAAAGCCTAACCCCCTATCGAGGGTATGCCGGGCAAAGAAAGTGGCACAAGTAGTTAGGAAAGGCCCAGAGGCTAATGAGGCTACCATGGACACACTCATCGCTCATATTACCTTTAACCAGACGACGGGTATATACACGGCGAAGGATACAAGCCAAATAATGAAGATATAGGCATACGTCGTCCTATTCTCGCCAAAGCAAGATCCCAGACAAGCTAGGAACATCCCCCAGGAATCGAGGCACTAAGATGGAGATCTTCCCCGACAATGGAGCTACCATATGCCTCGGAGGACTTAAACATCTCCGGAATATGGGACGGTCTACAAACAACCTCATCCCATCTAGGAAAGTCGTTCGGGCTGTGGGGGGCTTTACACTGATGTGTCAAGGCTGGCTTCCCGTAGAATTCAATGACCAGAGTAAGACAACCAAGGAAGCCCTGTACATATGCAAAAAAATCCAAATGTCGTATAACTCCAAACATAACAAAGTCAAGGATCAGCTACCAACGCGTCCCAAAAAACTGCCTTTTCCCCCAACAGAACCAAACATTCCTAGGCTCAAATAATCGCTCTTAGAGCATTTCGCCAATACATATTTCAGGAACAACGGGGAATTCCCACCAATGTCTGGCCCCGCTGCTTATATCCACCAGAAAGAAGGAGCAGTCTCCAAAGCCAGACATAACCCAATCCCTGCGCCGTTTCACTTCAAATAAACAGTGAAACAGGCCCTTTGGGAAGACGTGAAAAGGGGTGCCATAACCTCTGTACCCGTCGGCATGCCCACAGATTGGTGTAGCACTATGGTAATTACTGCCAAAAAAAGGACAAGCCACGAAGAACAATAGATTACCAACACTTAAATTCGCAGTGCAAACGGGAGACACACCACACGGGGTCACCGTTCCAGCTAGCACTACTAATCAAAAGAAAACAGTATTGGATGCTGTTGACGGGTACCACTCCGTTCCTTTAGGCAAGGAGTCCCAGCCGCTCACTACCTTCATTATGGAATGGGTAAGATTCATGTACTTAAGGATCCCACAAGGCTACCTTGCATCTGGCGATGCCTACACCCGAAGGTACGATGAGGTAATAAAAGACATTCCGCCCAAAGTAAAGATCGTAGACGACACACTACTCTATGAATCTAACATCGAAGGGGTCTTCTTTCACACCTTCGATTTTCTCCTTCATTGGGCGAAAAACGGAATCGTGCTCAACAGAGAAAAATTTCAGTTTTGCCGAGACATGGTGCAGTTTGGAGGCCTCCAAATAACACCCTCTGGTAAAAACCCCTTTCGAATCCATGCTCGAAGCGATGTTAAGCTTCCCAATTCCAAAAACACAAAGCGATGCCAGATCATGGTTCGGGCTAGTTAATCAAATCACTTGGGTATATTCACTAGGCCCAGTCATGCTCCCGTTTCGCGATCTCGTCAAACGATACTCGCATTTTGTATAGGACAAAAGCCTCGAAGATGCTATCCGTGCATCTGGACACAATGACCTGCAATCCTTCTTACAATGCTAAACTAAAGCTGGTTTATATAATGAAATACCCTTTACTCACTTACCAGCAGCCAATCACGCCCCATGCAATGGACTCGCCCACATGTGCACAATGGGATGCTCCTAGGCACCATAAATAGCTCCCGTTCCTCAGTCGCGGCAATCTAGCTTCCTGTCTTCACGGTTGATTTCTTTTAGCTAACGTGACTAATTACTCTCGGCTATCGCAATTAATTGCTCTACGCGACCTGACGGATCCTACAGAATTGAAAAAAATTCAGATAAGATTTTAAAAATTTTAAGTCTAAATTAAGAATTCAAAAGATTGAAATTATTGTAAGAAGAAGAATTTAAGATGTCATTTTAAGAACTTTCAAATGAATTACGAAACAGAATTTAATGTTTATATGGATATTGTGTTAATAGTGTAAATGCTCTGTGAAAAGATTCTTTGTTTTTAAAGGTTGATAGGAGAAAATAGTAAAGAGAAAATGCTCAAGGAGGCTCAGCAAACAAGTAAATAATTAAATGATACATTGTATGTACATATTTTGATCCATTGTGCAGTTTCTTAAGAATTTTTTGCACGGTATATTAAGGACACCCTTTTCGGTGGAAGTCTTACTCCTCCACAACGTATACAGTCAGCATGTCTTAAACCCGAACGAAAGGGTCGGAATGTATCTTGTTTCTTTGATCATGTTTCTTTTTTATTTAGTAAGAAAGAAAAAAATAACAGATAAAATGCAAAACCCTTTTTTTCTTAGCTGAACATGCTGGTTTTATAAAATATACCATACTATAACTATATCCTCCAGACTGAGTGTTTGATATCTGCGAAAGAGTATATACAAGCAGTTTGACATATAAATTGAAATTACGTATTGAAACTAATAGTTTCACGCTTTCGAAATAATCTGGTAATAAGAGATTCTGAAGAATTCTGAGAATTATAGGAGAGTGGTACATGGAAAACATAGAATGTAACAAGGGATCTGATTTATATTACACAAGATCCTTGAAGTATGCAGACCAATAGACTTAAAAACATACGCTGGAAAAATTCTAATGTTGATTATTGTTATGTCATCGGAAAAGGGTTAAAAAAAAGAAAAAAAAACACTTACTTAGAGAGAAGAATAAAAGTTATATATTACAGTAAACTAGTAATACAATATCGCCAGTGTAGCTCTCTACCCACTTCCTTGGGCACCTCGGGTGGTGTAATGGTTAGCAAGGTAGACTAGCAAACCTACACGAGTGAGTTCGAGTCTCATTGGGAGCCCCTTTCATATGGCATTGTGCCACATCTAAGCAAAAAGCTTAGTAAATTACCACCTCGGGTGGTGTAATGGTTAGCAAGGTAGACTAGCAAACCTACACGAGTGAGTTCGATTCTCATTGGGTGCCCAATTCATGCGGCCTTGTGCTACGTCTAAGCAAAAAAGCTTAGTAAATTACCTCTACCCACTTCCTGAGTGGATTACAGTCAACCGTTATATCTTTATTGGAAGAATCTATTGTGCAAGGAAAGTAGGGATGATACCACAATAATTATACTATGCCTGACAAGAATTATGGGATTAGTACATTTACATCGTTTTTACTAAGTTTTTGAAATAAGCAGTAAATAGTCTGTTGTATACCCATATATATATACAAATATAAGCGGAAACAATCAAACATAATTTACGAACTTCAATGTACAAACGAACACTTCTTTCTAAAAATATATCTCTAAAAAGGTTTGATGTTTCTGTGGTGTGTGAGAGATGGGTGGAGAGACATATATTCAGGGAGAGGACTTCTTCCCATATCTTCTTCCAGGAGTCAGGGGTTGCCAACGCTTGTACCCCCTTGCAAGCTCGTCAGAACCGCCTCTGGTCGCCTTCGTCTCCATCGCTCGACGACGATTCTCTGCATTCAGTCAAAATCTGATTGTGTTGTTCTCATCATCTTCCTGTTTACTAATCAAAGTGTGGCAGCTGACCAAAGCACACAGGGTCACTAGGAACGAACCTAAAATAATTGTCATATGTTATATAACAAGTCTAACAACAGAAAAAACGCAATATTTTTTTCTATGATTGCCGAACATTTCAATTTCATGAAATATTTCTTTAAAAAAATCAGACTAAATTAATTCCGACTTCGATCGTACGGAAGTCGGACCTAACTGATAAAATGAAACGCAGTTTCTTCCAGGCAGCGGTTGTGTCGATACTGCTATATGGATGCACCACATGGACGCTTACGACGCGGCTGGAGAGGAGGCTGGACGGAAATTACACAAGAATGTTGAGAGCAGTATTAAACAAGTCCTGGCGACAACACCCCACGAGACTCCAACTATACGGACACTTGCCCCCATCACAAAAACTATACAAGTTCGACGAACCAGACACGCAGGACACTGCTGGAAAAGCAAGGACGAGCTCATAAGCGATGTACTCCTGTGGACCCCCACTCATGGATGTGCAAGAGTGGGACGACCAGCACGAACTTACATACAGCAGCTATGTGAGGACACGGGATGTAACCCTGAAGACCTGCCGGAGGCGATGAATGATAGGGAGAGATGGCGAGAGAGGGTCAGGGATATCCGCGCTGGCGGCGCGATATGATGATGAATAGTATAATTTTTTTCGAAGCCTTGCAAAGGAAAATATTATGGGATAACTCAA
>OY757914.1:15475339-15502839 GCA_963585895.1 Sepioteuthis lessoniana | reverse complement strand
TTATGAGTTACTTGACACCATATTTTTTGTATTTGATAGGAATACTTGAAACTATAAAGTATGTGCAAGTTAATTGTATTTGATAGGAATACTTGAAACTATAAAACTATGTTCAAGTTATTTGTATTTGATAGGAATACATGAAACTATGGAACAATGTGCAAGTTATTTGTATTTGATAGGAATGCTTGAAACTATAGAACTATGTTCAAGTTATTTGTATTTGATAGGAATACTTGAAACTATGGAACAATGTGCAAGTTATTTGTATTTGATAGGAATACTTGAAACTATAGAACTATGTTCAAGTTATTTGTATTTGATAGGAATACTTGAAACTATGGAACAATGTGCAAGTACTTGTATTTTTTAGGAATACTTGAAACTATGGAACAATGTGCAAGTACTTGTATTTGATAGGAATACTTGAAACTATAGAACTATGTTCAAGTTATTTGTATTTGATAGGAATACTTGAAACTATGGAACTATGTGCAAGTTATTTGTATTTGATAGGAATACTTGAAACTATGGAACAATGTGCAAGTACTTGTATTTGATAGGAATACTTGAAACTATAGAACTATGTTCAAGTTATTTGTATTTGATAGGAATACTTGAAACTATGGAACTATGTGCAAGTTATTTATATTTGATAGGAATACTTGAAACTATGGAACAATGTGCAAGTACTTGTATTTGATAGGAATATTTGAAACTATAGAACTATGTTCAAGTTATTTGTATTTGATAGGAATACTTGAAACTATGGATCAATGTGCAAGTACTTGTATTTGATAGGAATACTTGAAACTCTGGAACAATGTGCAAGTACTTGTATTTGATAGGAATACTTGAAACTATAGAACTATGTTCAAGTTAATTGTATTTGATAGGAATACTCGAAACTATGGAACAATGTGCAAGTACTTGTATTTGATAGGAATACTTGAAACTATAGAACTATGTTCAAGTTATTTGTATTTGATAGGAATACTTGAAACTATGGAACTATGTGCAAGTTATTTGTATTTGATAGGAATACTTGAAACTATGGAACAATGTGCAAGTACTTGTATTTGATAGGAATACTTGAAACTATAGAACTATGTTCAAGTTATTTGTATTTGATAGGAATACTTGAAACTATGGAACTATGTGCAAGTTATTTGTATTTGATAGGAATACTTGAAACTATGGAACAATGTGCAAGTACTTGTATTTGATAGGAATACTTGAAACTATAGAACTATGTTCAAGTTATTTGTATTTGATAGGAATACTTGAAACTATGGAACTATGTGCAAGTTATTTGTATTTGATAGGAATACCTGAAACTATGGAACTATGTGCAAGTTATTTGTATTTGAGAAGAATATGTGATATAATATAAATGTATGCAGAAAAACTGTTCGAAAAGCACCCTTTGAAAATGTAAATGTTAAAATAGCTTTAAATAGTGTTGCATAAAAAGTACTCGATACCGATCACCCCTTTGTTATAATGGAATAGTCATAACAGACGACTATCGTTCGGTATATAACCAAGAGTATTATTTGCCATGTGTGTTTAAAATGTTATCAAAGTTGAATAAAGCTTAACTCTGTTTTTTTTTTCTTTTTTATTACAAATAGAGAATTTAAAAAAGAGACCCTTCTTTTCGTCCCCATTTCTTTACAGAATCACAGTGAGGAGGAAATAGATAAAAGTAGTCCCCTCTTCGTATTTTCATCGTTATCTACTTTCGTCGATATACTCTTCCCAGCTTGATTTCTCGGTGATTCCCTGAAGAGACGTGGCCGAAAAGAAGGTCTCCTTTTTTTTAGAATTTACAATGCACGTTGTTTTTTAACACTATTTTGAAATTTTGTTCGTACGGAACATTTTTCTAATATAAATGTACAATTAAGGCTATTATTATGAGGGGGATGATGTGTACGTCTGGCGGTTACTTAAATTACTTGGTCCACTCGGCTGCAACTGTAGAATACGTCGAATGCATTTCTGCAAAGGGATAAGACCCACCCCAAACGGGTGTCCTGGATATGACACTAAACAAGCAAATAAACAGTTCTATTTCAATCAATTCAGTTTAACATAACTACAGTTTCAATATCAAAAATTATTCGATTTTCAACAATTCAGTTTAGCATACAAAAACAGTTCCACTTCGAACAATTCAGTTTTAGCATAAGTGGTGCTTTCAAAAAGTTTCCAGTCTTAAAATTGTCGCAGACTCTTGAAAATTCAGTATGTTATTGCTATACATATTATGAGATGACTGATCATTTTTTTTAAATGATTTCAGGTTCAAAGGGACAGCTACAGCAGGAATTGGAATACACCCTACTAAAGCCTGATTGTCACAGCTGGTGAATTTCAAAAATGCAATCTGACACTTTAGAAGAACGATATGCAATAAAATTGTGTTTTAAACCTGGAAAAAATGCCACAGAAACGTATGGAATGCTTCAGACTGCTTTTGGAGCATCTTGCATGAATCGAGCATCAGTTTTTGAGTGGCATAAGAGATTCAAGGAAGGCAGGGAGTCTGTGAGGGATGATGAGAGGTGTGGGAGGAGTAAGGAGGTCAATACACCAGAGTTGATTGGCGAAAGGGTTAGGGTTAGGGTTACTATGTTGAGGTTTTAAGGGAGTTCAGGAAGAGATTCCTTGGGAAGAGGCCTGCACTCTTCAAATGGGGTCAGCTTTATGGAATGCGGAGTACCCCATCATGGCAATCTCTCTCAGGTCCAACCTTCCCCGGAGTGGTAACATCTGGTAGGGTCCTATCTATAGAACATAACAGTGATTTCGAGAACTTACTTTTCTGGCATTTAAACAGCATATTTACGCTAAACTGAACTGTTAAAAATAGAACTTTGATATTTAAACTGCAGACTTTGGCTAGATTGAATTATCCAAGGTAAGATGGCCTGGAGTGGTAGCACCTAATAGGGCCCTATCTATGGGTCAAACAGAATTAAACTGCGTACTAATTCAAAACTGAATAGAACTGTTTTGACATGTAAACTGCGTATTTATGCTAAACTTACTTGTTCGAAATAGAGCTGTTTTTGACATTGAAACTATACTACGCTAAACTGACTTGTTTGAAATAGAATTGTTTTGAGATTTAACTGTGTGTAAACAAAAACTATACTTATACTAAACTAAATTGTTTGAATTAGAACTGTTTGATTAAACTAATTCGCTTGCAATAGAAATGTTTTTGACAATTAAAGTATGTACTTATGCTAAACTGAATTGTTTGAAACAGCATTGTTTATTTGTATTAAATGGATTTGGTATTGAATAATCTACAAAGGTTGATATGCCAAAAACCAACCAACCAACCAACTGAAACTACATCACAATTATTTTAGCTATTGATGATATATTCTCAATAATTATGAAGTAATCTTTATTTAATAATGATGTTTCTTTTGAAGTTTAGCTGACTTACTGCTAAGATGTTACAGTCCAGTATGTTTGCCCAAGAATGTCTTCTCCTTGTTGAATTACATTGACATCAAAATGTACGGTATTCATATTTACCAACCCCTCCACTCGGGTAGGATATGACACAAGGTCAATTTTTAAGCGAAGATTAACAGGTTTGAATTCAGAGTTTTTCCTTCTCCTAGACTAGTTGCCTCACCAAAGCTTAACAACCTAGTCTGCCCTACTATTTACCCATAGCTGGAGGGAGAATAATTAGATTCATACCTTTCCCAAGGGTATCAGTGCTATGTGAAATGCAATCAGTCTCGTCCAGGAGTTGAACTCGTGTCGCCGTGTCCGTTTCCTACGACGATAACCATTACACCACGGGCACCTCCAACTTTTTTTTTTTTTTTTTTACCAACCCCTCCGCTCGGGCAGGATATGACACAAGGTCATTTTTTAAGCGGTGTTTAACAGGTTTGAATTCAGAGTTTTCCTTCTCCTAGACTAGTTGCCTCACCAAGGCTAAAGAACCTAGTCTGTCCTACTATTTACCCATAGCTGGAGGGAGAATAATTGGATTCATACCTTTCCCGAGGGTATTAGTGCTATGTGAAATGCAATCAGTCTCGTCCAGGATTTAAACTCGTGTAGCCGTGTCCATTTCCTACGACGATAACGACTACACCACGGGCACCTCAAAACGTACGGTATTAATGAGTGTAAAATCCTGCAATATGAATTATTCAGGATGACTGAAAAGTAAATCCCTATGCTTTTATTTCATATTCATTTCTTATAAAAATTATCTTTGTCGGGTTTGTTTGAGTTTTATGGCAGATCAACTTTTACAGGTTATTCAATACCAAATCTATTTTTGTAGAAATAAACAGTTCTTTTTCAAACAATTCAGTTTAGCATAACTACAATTTCAATTTAAAAATAGTTCACTTTTAAACAATTCAGTTTAGCATACAAAAACAGTTCAACTTGGAACAATTCAATTTTAGCATAAGTATGCAGTTTAAATGTTAGACCGGTTCTATTTCCAGCAATACCGTTTGGCATTAGTTCTATTTAATCCAGAGATAGGACCTTATCAGGTGCTACCACTCCGGGCCACAGTTGAACTGGGAGCGATGGCAATGATGCACACTACCAGATTGTTTAGTGTCATATCCCGGGCACTTGTTGGAGAGTTAGGTTTAGGGCCCGAATCAGATTGGAATACTTGAAACTATAAAACTTTGTGTAAAAAAAACTTAAACAATTACACAGGAAATATGAATATAAATCCAACATTGGTACCCCCCACAGATGTCAAGAAAGGGAGGATCACTATCAGATGTAGTTTAGTGTCTTACCCAGGACGCCCTCTTGGTGGGGTGAATTTCCTACTCAGCTGATAATGCAGCCGGCGTATTCTAAGCCACATTGATAAGCCTGGCTAACATATGGAACGAAAAATTTCGAGGCAAGCAGACTTAAAACATGCCATTTAGATTCTAAGATAAAATCCCTCTTTTTGACCTTGTGCCCGACTAGGATGAGCTTAGATAATATCTAAAAGTACAGCATAGTTTACAACTGCTTCTTTCTGTTCAATAAATCCCAAATTTATGACTAAAGAAAATATCGTTTAACTTCCTATTGTCTTTTATCTTGTCAATATCTACGGCTTTTTCGTCTAGACGAACAATTGACAAGTTTTAAACAAGATTAAGGATTATTGACAAATCGACACACACACACACACACACACACATATATATATATATATATATATATATATATATGCATATAATGTTCATATATATGCATATGAGTACAAAAACTAATGCATTTGGCATAATGTGTTTATGATTACTGTTGTTAAGCGGAAAGCATGACTTTTGAATAAGGTAGTCAAAATATTTTCGGATACTACTGTTAATAAAGAGAGTTATGTGATCTTTGTTTCCTGATGTGGCATACAATCGGCAGGTTCAGTTATCGACAGAGGACACTGTGTTTATGTAATGGGAAATTTCAAATCTCTACACTTCGACATAACGTCGGAGAATTTCTTTGGTTTCTGCGTAGACATTATCATAAGTGGGTTTTCAGAACTTTGTGGCTAAATATGAAATGAATTTAAAATCTATTCCTCGACATACCATAAGGAGAATTTCAAATCTTTATTCCTCGACATAAACAGAGAGAAATTTCCCATCACTTTGTCTCGGCATTCCTTAAAGGGAATTTCTATGGTCTCTGTGTTGACATATCGTGAGAATTTATATCTCTACCTAAAAAAACATTTCAAATCGCTATTCCTCAGCAT
Organism: Sepioteuthis lessoniana; assembly: GCA_963585895.1. Taxonomy (NCBI): domain Eukaryota; kingdom Metazoa; phylum Mollusca; class Cephalopoda; order Myopsida; family Loliginidae; genus Sepioteuthis; species Sepioteuthis lessoniana. The sequence goes on along the minus strand of OY757914.1, from coordinate 15,497,069 downwards.
AACGTAAGTTAAATTTAACTACTCTGTGGCTGGACATTGAAAGGAAATTAAAAAGTCTATTCCTTGACATAACTCAAGGGGAATTTCTATGGATTCTTAATTGACATATGGTAAAGGGAGATTGAAATCTCTACGTGTAGACATTAGGTAATCGGAATTTCTAATTTCTGTAGTCCGATGCAAGCCACAGTACTTGATTATTGCCTTGGTTCCGTGACTATGACACGCGTTTGCGGCTAGTCGGTTTATCAACTTCCTCCGTGCCCACGTTGTGTTTGAAAGATATAGAGGTTGGGGATGACACAATCTATCCGGAACTTCTTCTGATGGCTGGAGTGGTTCATTGGAACAATTGGTATGGGTGTTGACAACTCAAAGATAAGAAAAACTCTCCGCTATTTATATATATAACAGCTATTTAGGGAAACACAGTGGTATAACAATAATATATAAAACACACACACACACACACATACACACACACACACACATATATATATATATATATAAATTTTCTAATTGTTATTTTGAAAATGGTCCATGTGGAAAGACCCTTGGGTTGGTTCGCTATGGGGACGTCCACCTTTCAAATAGTCTCCAGTTTTGACAGATATTTTAAATTATTACTTTTTTATGGAATCAGTGATACTTCAACCAATTTTTTTATGGATTTGGGTTTGGTAAGGTTTTTTAATTTTTTAGGTGTGTGATTTCACGGGTCTATTTTTTTTTATTTGAAACGGCTGAATTTGCTCAGATTAATTTTCTGAACTGGTGATATCTCTATTGTTGTGTATTTGATTCCCTATTTTTCTTCTATGTTCCAGTGGTACATAGATATTATTTAAGGTGTCTTGTTTGGATGAGTCTCAATATACTTAACTTGTCGACTACTCTTTAAAGTGATATGCTCCCTAAAATTTCTCCCTTTTGTACCTTCACAAATTTTGTTGTCCAAAATGGTTAACTTTATCGACATTCTTCCTGCTCTGTTCTTTCTTACAACTGACTTAACCAAAACATGTTCATTTCTTGGGATTACTTCTTCTACTGGAATTAATCGATATAAATTTCCATTCTATTGTCTCGTGGCAACTGATTTGGCAATGCAGGAAATAGTGGTATATGAGGTTAACTTAATACTGTCTAATAAGTAGATATCGAACTCACCACTTTATTAACACCAAGTGGTATTTTTATCCCTTTTAACTTTAATTGTCTTGGATTAAAATTTATTTGAGCTCGGTTTTTGATTAACCAATCTTCGCCCAATAGGTTTGTCAGATCCACGTTTGGTGCAATATATAGCTTCAACCAAGTTTTAATCTCCACTCAACCTTAATGGGCAAGTGGACCCTACCACTTAATTCCATCTTTTGTCTATTCACCAGTGTTACTATTTAATCTGAATCTTTCATCGTTATAGAATCAATCTGTAGTTCCTCAAATAGGTTTGCTTTAAGAAGTAACATATCCGATCCAGGATCTATCATTACTTCTGTCTGCCCATAATAATTATCTAACATACTGAACCTCGGATATGGAGTTAGTATTCTTCAGCTCGTTTTCTTTTTGGACATTTTACTCTTTCTCGGTTGACAGGAACTTTTTGGACAGTATCTATTACTTTTCTGACACCCATGTTTTTTGGATTTATATTTTCCCGATATCTTTCTTTTTATGGAGATTCGACATGAGAATCTATCTATTTATTTGTTCTTTTCTTTCTGAGTTCTTCTTGGGTTTTGATCAATTTTGAGTTGTTGGTTAGATTTTGATGGTGCCCTCAATTTTCTTTCTCTGAGGCGGAGTAAGTGTCCTCAGTTGATCTTGGACGATCTTTTTTCATCCTATTCTACTCTACCACAGTTCCAGCGCCATCGCTGGCTTTTAATTGATCTAAATGAAGCATTTACTTCCTTTTTAATATGACTCGTTGTATTGAGTAGCTACAACTATCACAAACATAGCCCTCTCCATGTAATATAATGGCCGAGGGATTTCGTTTTATGCCTTTGGGTTTAGTTAGACAGAGAACCTTTCGGCTCAGTGCATGGGTTACTTAGGTGCAACATTAACGCAGGTGTTCACGCGCGCGCGCACGGAGTGGACGTGTCTCTCAGAGATGTCACAAGAGCCCAGATGGGAAACGAGGCTAGAGCGTGCGGGTGACGTCACGCACCAGAAGCGCGCGGAGGATTTTGGGGATATTGAAAAAGTCAGTGAGTTGAGTTGAGTCCTGCCTCGGGAGAAGACGATTGACTTTCGCTTGCTCGCGGAGACGTTGGGCAGGTGTCGCACGGGATGGGGGGGTGGGCAGATGAAAAAGCCAGAATAGAAAGAATGTGTATATCTCTCCTTATGTCGAAGGACCTTTAAACTCAAAGGTAATAAAAAGTTTCGTACCTGAACTGAGAAGTCATAAGTGTTTTTCGTGTTTCGAGATTCCTATGTTCTATGTATATATGTTACGAACATTTTATGGACGTTTCGCGTCGCCATATCATGGCTATGTAACATCCAGATCATTTTCATTAAGGATTTTCGAACTTGGGTGCTTTTAACATCCTCCTTTTTCCCTCCTGCCAATCTATCCTGCCAAAAATCCTACAATGGAAACTTAATCCTTATTTGATTCAACAACCACGGCATCTTACTAGAGGCTTTCACTTTGTCTTGCCGATGATAAGGCCTCTGATAGGGTTGTCGGCTTAGATCTTGCCACACATTCATTATCAAAGTGATTGTTTCAGACATCAATGAAGATTTCAGCTACTTGTACATGTAGAGCAGAACCTTCCCTTAGCTGCGAATCCAGATACGCCAACTTAGCAAGTTTGGTCCTTCTAATTGTTTGCTCAGTGTGAGCTTCATTTCTGTCTTGCTATATTTTAATAAAAGCTCGAGTGGTGTCAGAATAGTTTGCAAATTTTCCGTACTGCACTGGTATCTGCACGAATAACTCTTTACTGGAAATATCTGGATGGTCACCGAGATAATCATCGATCTATTCTGATGCGATACAATCTGAAAATTTTTTTGCTATATTAGTCAGCTCCGGATCAGTTAATTTGTCGATCTTTACTTTCTTTTTTTAATTGCTGCTAGCAAAGCCTTTAGGTCAGTCGGTTTTCCAGTAGATATTGGGATCTCTGATACGCTAATGATAACTAGTATACAGGACATGGAATAGTTTTTACCATTTGACTGAGATATATGTATGACTGTAGCCGACTATTTAGAAAATACTTTATCTAACACAGTTTATCTAAACAAGTTATGAACCAGCAATCTGCACTTAGAATGAAGAGAAATTGAGAAAAATAGTCACTTATTAATATTTATTGAGAGTGTCGGTGTTTTTTTTTTTTTTGGTATGACTGTGCCGGTGAGTTCTCAGGTTCAAATCCTGCGCGTGACTTTAGTGTGGGTTTTCAGGGTCGAATCTTGCATCGGGCTGTGCTGTGGATTTTCGGGGTCTAATCCAACGTTTTAAGGCACCAAATGCTATCCTATGCCAGGTACGGTACTTAATTGTGACCTTGATCCGTGACTACCACATACGTTCCAGACTAGTTGGTTTATCACCTGCCTCTGTACCCACATTATCTTTGAAAGGTCCACAGATGGGAGATGACACTATCTATCCGGAACTTCTTCGGACGGCCAGTGGGGTTGTTGGAACAATTTACCTTGGTGTTGGCAACCCAAAGACAAGAAAAACTCTCCGTTAACAATTACCAACTATTTAGGGATATACAGTGGTGTAACAATAATCTCTACATTGAATATATATATATATATATATATATATATATATATATATATATATATATATATATATATATCTGTGTGTGTGTGTGTATATATATTTGTGTGTGTATATATATATACATATATATAGAGAGAGAGAGCGAGAGAGAAATTGTCGTATTTTGTTGTATTTGAGAGACAGACTAATAAGGTATCTACCTGGTAAAGTCTTTCTGTCCTACTCAATTTTTCGGAGAGTCAGGCTTTTGCTCAAGAGGCTTTACTTCTTGGAGCGATGCCTTTTCTTATTATTTTGTATTCGGTATGGACATAAGATGTCTTTTCTTCTAATCTTAGAAATATCTACTCTTATAGAATATTCCCTGGGAACAAATATTCCCGGTTGGTTAATCAATCATAAATCATATTCTAATACTTTTTAGCGTGTAAGGGCTTTGTTAATTAACGGTCCCAAACCACGCCTTGTGAGGAGTGTCTTTTCAAAAAAACTAAAAAAAAAAAAACAAAGTTTGGATTAATTTATCCAAAGATTTGACCTTTTAACCCGACAGGTGGGCAAGATATATCATGATTTAAAATGAATCAATGCACCGATAAAACCCCATGTATACTTACTTTCTGTTTTGACAATTTGAATGTTCGGGAAGTACTAATCCGTAAATAAGCTTTCAAATTGACTTTTGGATTAACTTTAAAGTCATTAAGTCTGTTTTATATTTCTATAAAAAGAAAATTACATTTTCTTAAATAAAAATATGCATCTTACTCTCTATACGTTATTAACAACAGTGAATACCTCATACTGTCATATTTCTATGCCTAGAAATACTGAAGGGAGAATTTAAATCTCTACACCTCGAGGAAACCTTTGAGAATTTTAAATCTCTTTACATCAATATCACCTAAAGTGATTTCCAAATCTCTTCTCCCAGAAAGAACCTAAGAGGAATTACTACAAAACCTAAGGGAACTTTAAATATAAACTGAAGTGAATATCAAAGCAATAAGCCTAAAAAAAAACATCAGAAAAATACAGCGACAAAATCTAACGATAATTTTAAATCTCTCGGCCTCGATATAACCTAAAGGGAATTTCTCATCTATATGCATCAACTTAACCTAAAGGAAATTTCCAATCCCTATGCCTTGATTTAACCGAAGGGGAATTTCAAATATCTATGCCTCGAAATAACCTTAGGAGAATTTTAAATCTCTATCCATCGTCAAAACCGTAGGGGAATTTTAAATATATCTGCCTAGATAAACTGTTGAGGGGGAAATACAATTTTCTACAACTCAACAACACGTAAGGGTAATTTCAAACATCTTTGCATCGACATAATTTACGATGAATTTTAAACTTCAATACTTCGATATATTGTTAAGGGATTTTTAAATCTCTGTGCTTCGACATAACGTAGGGGAAATTTCAAATATGTACTTCTGAATATAATGTAAAGAAAATCACAAATCTCCCTGCCTTGACACAATCTAAGGGGAAATTCTAATCGCTATACATCAGCAAAGTGTATGAAGAATTTCACATCATTTATCTTAACATAACGTAAGGAGAATTTCAAATGTTTATGCCTCGATGTAACGTAAAGGGAATTTCATATCTCTAAGCATTGACATAACTTGGGAAGGATTTCAAATCTTTATTCCTGAATAACGTGAGGGAAACTTCAAATGTCTATACCTCGACATTGCGTATAGTAAACGACAATTACAAATCTCTATGCATCGACATAATCTGAGGGGAATGCTTCGACATAACGTATACGGAATTATAAATCTCTATGCCTCGACGTAAGAGAACGGGAATAATAAATCTCTATGCCTCGACATAATATTTAGATAATTTCACTCTCTTTGACTTGACATTATCTATGGGGGAACTTCAAATCTCTAGGCCACGACATAAAGAACGGGAATCACAAATCTCTATTCATAAACAATGCGTAAGGCGAATTTAAAGGAATTATGGTTCGACATAATTTAAAGAAAACTGTAAAGCTCTTTGAATCGTCCCTCTCAAAATTCAATCTTTAAAAAAATCGCAAGCACGTAGAAACTGCCCCGGCAATGTTATTTTCCTGCACCCGTCGGTGTTACACAAATGATTTATTGTTTGAATGATTGCTTCTTGTGATGATCAAGACAATTACTTATCCTAAATCTTCAGACGAGACAAGAGAGATGAAATCAAAGTCGAAATAGCAGTTGGCAGAAAGGCGGATGAAAGTTTCCCCCTGCTCTGTGAGGTATTCATTTTGTATCTGACCGCCCTGAGATGAGAAAGTGAGAAAGCCGTCCTAATACAACGCTGTGAAGAAAAAAAATTAACCACCGTAAAAGTTAGTTTGAATCAAATTGACAAGTCGAGAAGATAAGATCTCTGATCAAATTTGTACTTATGTAAGAGCGTTGAATGTAAAAACTGTTGACAGATTTTTTCTTTTATATACTACTAAATATTGTTATTTTTGCAAAGCTGTGTTGTTTCTGGGCGCTGTTTTTTTCTTTTCTTACTTAATTATGGGGTGGCATTCGTGTACTTGCAAAACGGCGACTACGTTTAACGTTTGATTCGTAATCCAGATCTTAAAAAAAGCAACGTGAGCAGATAGCAAATTATTCCACGTTATCCGAAGAAATTTCCATAGTGAAACATTCAGTGGATTCAAGGTCGAGTCTCCTCTGTGTTTGGCAAGGCGACGGCCACGTTACACACACACACACACACGCGCGCGCGCGTGCGCAGGCACACACACACACACATACACACACACACACACACACACACACACACACATATATATATATATATATATATATACACTGTGCTTTGAATTCGTTTTTTAATTCCTTTTTAAACTCATGTTGGTGAGAGGCATCAATCCTTCTCTTCTCCTCCCAAGTTTGTATAAATGGTAAATAGTTAAGCAGACTTGGACTTCTACATTTGTAAGGCAACTAATCCCGGAAAAAGAAAATCAGGGAGCATGATAATATTACGCAGGCCAATATAAACGAGCCCAGCTATGAAGCGTTAATTCCGAGATGTAAGATTTGCATTGACTGGCATAATGTTTACATAAAGAATGAGGTATAGAATTTCTGTGGAATTCATGCGCGCAGTTTGTGAAAAAAGACTCAATATATATATATATATATATATATATATTTATGGGGATAAAAGTTAGTAAAAGTAATGAAAGAAGAGCGAATATGAAAAAAATTAGTTCAACAAACGAATTAAATTTTGATATTCATTAAGTTTCGTTTGACTTGGTTGAGTTATATCTAAACAATCACAAGTGAATCAGTTCTTAAATAATTGAAAAGTTGGAATAGAGAAATCAAAACGGACAAGAGCTGTTGAATAATTTGTGAATTGAGATCAAATTTTTAGGCAACCGTTTTTTTCCGCTCAAATTGCAAACAAGTAGAAAAAAATGATTTTGTTCAGGCAACCGTCAGTGTAATACAAAGAAAACAAATATATTAATGAATCAATATTGGACCAAGATATACAAGAAAATCGACTTTTTTATGTAGTTTTCATGGACAAATCTCAAGTGATATCTGATGGACCAGATGGATGGGCCAAAGGATGAATTTTATCAAATTCAAATTTGCCTTTATCTAAAAGAAGGCCACAATGAAGCGGTAGTGTTATGATATGGGCTGGAATTGTCAAACAAACTATAATTGGACTATAAGAAGTCAATGAAGGAGTTAAAGTGAACAGTGCCAACTATTGCGATTTTAAGGACAAGATTTGCTTTGCAATGTACAAGTCCCAGTTTCTCAGTTTTGAAGTGAAAGATATTGCACTTTCTCATACGTCAATTTTGAGCATAAAAGATTTACAGGAGATTTGATTAAATGAATGGCTACTATCAAGTCTTAATCTGAATCCAATCAAAAATCTTTGGTCCATTGTGAATATGAAATTACATGAAGGTAGCAAATAATGTTTTAGCAAAGCAATACTATAGGAAGTAATTTAAACTATCATGTCGGAAACTGAATCTGGTGATGTAAAAAAATAATATAATCAATGGAAGATATATTACTCGCTTCTTTTGAGGAAAGGAATAACTCTATTAGAATGAACAGTATTGACAGACTTATCATATGTACTTTTTTTATTTTTCTATTATAGGTATTGATAATTTTTTTAATGTTTTTATTAACTTTTTATTGAAGTAAAATCTGATTATTTGGTTTTGCTTAATAAATTCTATAGTTTTTATAAGTACGCATCAAATAACTTCAAAAAAGATATTGATAAAACTTAAAATTTAAAATCAGGCTTCGTTTTGATATCTAAACTGATTGTTTAAAATTTGTTAATTCTTTAAAAAAATTAATTTGAGAATTGGCGCTTATGTGATTTGCTTAATAACTCCCAACAGGATATCTATTTATCTATATGCTCCCATATATATATATATATATATATATATATATACTCCCGTATATATATATGTATGTCTCCTACCCCTGTAGGGTTGAGCTCTCTAGCGAATGAAGTAATTGTCTTGCCATTAGCGTAATGCAAGGCTCTTCGTATGAATCAAGCTCTCGGTAGCCGTTAAGCGGAAATCATCATCATCATCATCATGTCGCGCCGCCAGCGCGGATATCCTTGACCCTCTCTCGCCATTTCTCCCTATCATTCATCGCCTCCGGCAGGTCTTCAGGGTTACATCCTGTGTCCTCACATAGTTGCTGTATGTATGTTCGTGCTGGTCGTCCCACTCTTGCACATCCATATGTGGGGGTCCACAGGCGTACATCGCTTATGAGCTCGTCCTTGCTTCTCCAGCAGTGTCCTGCGTGTCTGGTTCGTCGAACTTGTATAGTTTTCGTGATGGGGGGCAAGTGTCCGTATAGTTGGAGTCTCGTGGGGTGTTGTCGCCAGGACTTGTTTAATACTGCTCTCAACATTCTTGTGTAATTTTTTTTTTTTTTAAATAAGCGGAAATAGGTAAACAATAACAATTGTGGTTCACAACCGTTTAAATTTACTTCACTGGAACTAGCTTCCTCGTGGCTGAGTGGTTGAATCTTGGATTGGCGTTTGAGTCAACCGGGTTTTGATCCCAGCTTCGGGAATCTAGCCCGTCTAGCTGATAGAACGAAACAGATCTGTCTATGGATGACAGTATATATATATATATATATATATATATATATATATATATATATATATGTATATATATATAAACTGTCAAGACACAACGAGTATGGAATTATTCTGAATTAGATTATATGAGAAGTTTCCAATAATTCTACTGGAGTGGTCGATGTTTGGCTATCAATTTATAGAAGTGTATCAAAATATACATTAAAATCTCTCATACAGAGCAAAAATATCCTTAAAATAGATTGAAAGAAAACTGAACGGACTGTCAAAGTGTTGTATAGCCATGACCATGACTAACTATACAAACACATAATACATATACATATGCATGCAGAACACAACGACACAATGAAGACGGACAACACAGTTCTTTGAAAAATATACCTCTCACTTTATTTGAAAGGGTTTTTTGTGAGAGGGGTTTGAGAACGAACAGAACTGCCATATTGACCCTCACTCTTAGGGCTATCAGCGTTTCTTTCCCGTTCTCCTGGGCTGCTCAACCGGGGACCTGGGGCCCGGCCTCTCTGGAACATGTTCCTCAATCCAGCATCTTCTCACCAACTGGTCTGATCTCCAAACTCTCAATCGGGGGTCCCGAGGCCCCTTCTGCCGGGTTCTGGCTTTCTCTACCGCATCTTGTGTCCAAATGGTCTGGTCTTCAAATTAACTGACTTCCTGTCTTCACCGAGTTATATAATAATTCAACACCCACCTTCTTGTGGGCGTCACAATTGCACTCATTCAACCCATCTACGGTCAAGGTTATAATTCTGATATTCCTCGACGGGATGCACCTATTATTTACATAGGTGCATTTCCTATTTTGACAGCCCGGCCGGGTCGTTGGTCAATATACAACAAAAGTGCCATTACAAATTTATTTCGACAAATCGTCGTCTCGACTCACCTCTTCAGATAGCTTCTTACAAAGTGTAAAGAAATTCAACAAAACTGTTCATTTGAAAAAAAAAAAAACCCACCACCGAAACACTCCCATCCATAACAAGCGGTCTATCAGTTTGGAACTGAGTTAAAGCTTGTGACCATTCCCGTGTTTAGGATTTTAATCTTGTTGGTATAATTCATTTTATCTATTTTCATTTCTATTCATCATTCACGTGTTCTAACTTTTTTGAATTTAGAAAAAATCTATCTATCTATTTATTATTTTCATTATCTATAACTCTGGCCTAGAATGTTTGCCAATGGTCCGAGAGACCGGGGTTCAATCCCAGGTAACGTCATACCAAAAAAAAAAAAAAACGAAAAAGAAATGATACTTGATACGTCCTTGCTTAACATTCATCAATATAAGGTACGTATAGAACGTAAAGTGGATCAATCAAGGGAAAGGAGTAGCGCCCTCCCCTACACTTCGGCGAAGTAGCTATTGAAAAGGGAGCCTTCTGGTCACCCTTGATTAGAGAAGTCATGAAAACTTATGTTTCTAGTTTTATACTATTCCTTTATAAAAAGAGGTTACTTAGGGGGTTATTTACTTTTCATAGCTAATTGACTTAATCCTGTTTTTAATTTATGTATTTCTATTTTAATATTTTGATATCTACTACCGACTAAGGCTGAATATTTCATCTATATCTTCGACGTAATGAACACTGTTTTTTTAAATCTCTTTACAACCTGTAAAAACCCATCTGAAGAGGCGAAGCGAGTAGACTACTTGTCGAAATAAATATATCATGGTCCATTGACTGACCGTTCAGGTTTCTTTCAATTCATTTTATATATATATATATATATATATATATATATATATATATATATATATATATATGCATTTTCCCATATACATATCTATATAGATATGTATATGGGAAACTGCACATATATATATATATATATATATATATATATATATATGGTAGTGTTTGTGATACTAGGTTTTTTGCTTAGGTACTCGTCACACAAAGTGAAAGGCTTTGCAAAATAGACCGATTTATATGGTTAGCTTTTTGATTTGGTGGTTTGTGATTAGGGTTATTTTTGTGTGAATGTGCGCCTAAGTTTGTGTATCTTTGAATGTTAGTGTGTTTGTGTAATCCCAGTCGGTCGAACATATGTCTATAAATATATCTGCACAGATAATAGCATGCATTTTTACATATATAAGCCTATTTCTGCAGACTCTTGTTGGCAAAGGGTGAGGCAAAAAATGAAACTTGAGAAAGGTAGAGTGGGTGAGGAGGAATGGAAAAAGAATTGTTACAATCAAAATGATTCCTTCTTTTCATGATCTTGCCTATCTTTCTGATAGCTAAAGGTTTATTTGATGTGAATATGAAACGTCAGTTTTGTGGTGAAATTTATTGAGTGATGATGATGATGATGATTAAAATTAAAATCCTCATGACGTTAATTTAAAAAAAAAAGTTTCTTTTATTTATTATTCATTTTTTATTCATTTTTATAACGATAATTATTATGTTGTCAACAGTTATTGATGGTATTAATGGGTTATGTAATGCATTATTTATGGGCAGGTAATAAAAATTATATTATGTTTTGGATAGCTTTTGCAATAATAATAATAATAATAATAATAATCCTTGTAAATATTATGATCATGATGGTCTCTGGGTGGTCATAGTGCATATATGTAATGTTCATATATATATATATATATATATATATATATATATATATGTGTATATATATATATAAAGGCCGCCCTTGACGACGGAGTTTGTAAAATACTCTGACTGCATCGCTTCGGATGAGTAAAACCCCCAATGAATATATTGCTATGACACTAAATCATTTAATGGTAAGGCTCCAGTTCAGGGGCTTTGAAGAGCAGCAGGTTATCAGATTTTTCCTATTCACTTTGTACTCTTTCTCCTTTCAGATTATAACTGGGAAATAATTAATATTTTTATATATTCCATCAATTATCGTGAAATCATGTCTTGGATGATGGAACTGAATATCTTTTGTGTGAAGATATGTTACGAAACTTGAGTCTTTCAAGATTGTTCAAGTAAGATTCAGAAGGAAAATCTATTTCAGCACATTTCCAAACAGGGGTTAAAGTTTTGAGTTGTTAAAGAACATTGAAGTTCATGATACCTGTGAAGCTCGTAGGGTAATGGGTTCCTCACTTTTTGATCACCCAGAAGGAATGTAAATGCATTATAAATATCTTTGCTACGCTGCATTTAACTGTACCTTCAACTGAACGGCGGACATTTGGAACAGGTACTTTCGTGGTCCTCTTGAGATTGCAGATCCTAAAATGTTATTTTTTACATTTAAATAAGAGTTATTCGCATCAATCTATCATTTGTCATGTATAATACGTATCTGTGTATAATAAGAACCCATATCTTTCGATGAAGAAATTCTGGAAAAATTTGAATTTATGTCACCAAGTTAAATGAAATCTAAGATTTGTTCAACTTTTTGTACTTTTTGTGTCGACTGAAAATAAGAATTTATATAGTATATATAATTTTTTGAAACGCAAAATTTATACAGCATTTAAAACTAAGACAAGGACACGTCACCACAAAAATTTGACTAACTTTTACAAAAAAGGAATAAACAAATTATAAACAAACACACATTCCTGTGGCTTTTTTTTTTTTTACTTCTGTATAAAGAAAAAAGTGTTTGTGATGCATTACACAGTTTGAACCGTAGATAAAACTTACTTTCGGTCATGCTGTCCCGAATATATGGTAATAATCATTTCTCGAGTATGATTTACACCGCAAAATTTTCTGCAGGAAATCTGGAAAAATGCGTCTTTTACATAAATAGTTACGGTATATATATATGTAAGTGTGTATGTGTGTATGTGTGTGTGGTGATAACCCAAATCCTGGGAAATTCAAAGTGGGAATTATTGTCCTCATAGAAAGCAAATATTGATAAAGTTATTTGGAAAGGTGTGTACTTAGCAATTCAAAGAAAATGTTGAATAAATTGGCATTTGAACAGCGAAGCCGTTGAACATTTCTGTGTAGCATTTCCTATCTATATTAGACAATATGTCATAAAAGTAAAGCCCAACTTGTCTTTTTAAAAAAAATTTCTTCTATATTTGTTTGTTTGCTTCTTTATTCTCATTCATTTCTTACCGTAACATTGTTTGTTCATTCCTATCGCACCAGTTGCTTTTGTGACGTCACTCGTCAAGATTTACCATGAGTCACGTTTCGAACTTCATTCACCTCTAAGATTCCCACTTTTCCTTCACCACTCCAAAATATTTTCTGATTAAATGTGTGCAACTTTCAGATGCGTTTAGGCTTTGTTATTAAAAACCAGCTTTGTTATGTAGAAGTTAATTAGACTCTTACGCAACTTGAGTATATCCCAGCGGACAGAGTTCGATCCGAGTAAAATCCATTGTTTCGAAGGCTGATTTTTTTGCGGGGTACAACTAAATCAAAATATCATCGCAACAAAATCTTTTAATTTTCATATCCCTTTTTTAACATACGAGATTGAGCTGAAGGGAAATACAAGACTTTTCGGAAACTATTTGTACTAAGTGATTCAAAATGATAGGACTTCAATGGGAGAACATTCATAGAATACTATCTCTGACAAAAAATTATGGAATTAGCACACTTAGATTAATTGATTCATTTTAAGGACATGTCAACCCGTCTGGGGTTATTTGATTCCTTGATATTAAAGGACTGCATACATTGTTGAAAATAATTAAAAACAAATCTACATTTTATCGAAAACAATTCAGATTAAATTTGAAAAAATTTAAGTTTCCATCAAGAATTTCAAAGATTAAATGAAGTTATTTCAGAAATTATGGTAAGAACAATTTAAGTGCGCATTTTTAGGAACTATTAGATGAATTATTGAAAAGAATTTGATTTTTATATGGATATTGTATTAATAGTGTAAATGCTCTGTGAAAAGATTCTTTATTTTTAAAGGTTGATCGGAGAAGATAGTAATGAGAAAATGCTCAAGGAGGCTCAGCAAACAAGTAAATAAATAAATAATAAATTGTACGGTAATATTTTCCTTTTTGTGCAGTTTTTTAAGAATTTTTTACACAGTATGTTCAGAACAACCTTTTCAGGGAAAGTCTTACTCCACCACAAGGTATGCAGTCAGCATGTCCTAAACTCCAACGAAAGGGTCGGGGCACATTTAGAATATGTTTCTTTTTCATTTAGCAGTAAATAAACTAACAACAGATAAGATTCTAACCTCTTTCTTTATTAGCTGAACATGCTGGTTTTATAAAATATACCATACTATTACTATATGCTCCTGACTGAGTGTTTGATATCTGCAATAGGGAATAAAATTCCGTATCGAAACTAATAGTTTCACGCTTTCGGAATCATCTGGCAATAAGAGATTCGGAAGAATTCTGAGAATTATAGGAGAGTAGAACATGGAAAACAGAATGTAACAATGGATCTGATTCTTATAACACAAGATCCTTGAATTGTGCAGACCAATAGACCTAAAAAACATACGCTGGAAAATTTCTAATATTGATTATTGTTGTGTCCTTGAAAAAGAGCATATGATAAATAAGAAAAACACGTACTTAGAGAGAAGAATAAGGAAGTAAAGTTGGTGACCTTAGTCGAGGGCAACCAGAAAGTTCCCTTTTCAATAGCTACTACACAGAGGTGTAAGGGAGGGTGCTACTCTTTTCCTTGAATTGCTCCACTTTACCCTTGATACGTATCTTATAATGCTTAGTGATAAGAAAGGAGGTAACAAGTACCATTTTTAAAGTCTTTGATATGACGCGACCTGGGATTAAACCAAGGCCTCCCTGACCATTGGCAAGCACTCTACCCACTAGACCAATGAAACAAGTAATACAATCTTGCCATTGTAGTTTTCTACCTACTCCCTGAGTGGATTACATTCAAAAGTTATATCTTTATCGGAAGAATCCATTGTGTATCAAAAATAGGGATGATACGACAACAATTATACTATGCCTGACAAGAATTATGGGATTTGGACTTTGACAGGGTTTTTATTTTGTTTTTTTTAAATAAGCAGTAAATAATCTTATAATAGAGAAGACGCAAAACCTTTGTGCTTGATAGCCGAACATTCTGATTTCATGAAATATCTAAAAAAAAACAAAAAAAAAACAGACTAAATTGTTTGAATCAGTAGTATAAATTTTTTGAAGCCTTGCAGAAAAAGATATGGAATAACCCAAAGTTGATGAAAAAAAAAATGGAATGATCTTCTGATTGGCATATATGGAACCTGATATGCAAATATATATTTGCGAATATATATGCAAATCGGTTTAAAGTTTTAAGTCAGAAGTTGAGAACTGAGCCAGTGGTTGGGCATAACTAATCGAAAAGAAATGTGGGTCCAACCAAAAGTATGTAAGTAAAGTTGGCGACCTTAGTCGAGGGCTACTCAAAAGCTCCTTTTTCAATTGCTACTACATCGAGATATAGGGAAGGGTACAAGTCTTTTCCCTGGATTGCTCAACTTTATCCTTGAAACGTACCTTATATTACTGAGTGTTAAGCAAGGACATATCAAGAACCATTTTTTGAGTCTTTGGTATGACTCGACCTGAGATTGAACCCCAGTATCCCGGCCCATTGGCGAATACTCTTCCACTAGGCTAATGTCAAGTAAAACAAACGACGTGATCGTAAAATACATTCTAGAAAGCAGTTCACATTGGAGGCAGTCGAAAGACATTGGTTATTCCCAGTCGATTCTTAAAATTTGGTGCAAATGTAAAAAAAATTGTGTGATTGAATAATATAAAAAAAAGTGGTACACTACACAAGAGACCAAAGCTTCAGGGTGAACAAACCCAAATATATAAATATAAATATACATATGTACAGATAGATAGATAGATAGATAGGAATAGAATGAGATAAGTATATATATATATATATATAAAGAGGTTATTAAAATATATGTATATATATCTTGTGTTATCCTGCGTCATTTAACACTTCCACTTTCTGACACTTGTACCATCTCTCAACACCTCAAAACACATTCGAACCCCACCTCTAAATACTTAAAAATTCTAAATGGAAGCACCTTAGTGAACAAACAAAAGCTTTAAAGGCTTCAGCAAACGTTCGTTAAACGAGATAGCTTGAATATAGCACCCATATTCTAAAATGCCTGTAGCAATATTTCTCGCCTATTCTTGCTCTTAACTCTGGTAAAAATTCTTATCATCTGTAAATATCGCCACTTTTCTTCTTTCTACGTTTTATATAAATGTTTATTAATTATTATTACGTTTGTCCTTGATTATTCGCTCCCCTGAAGATGGCTCAATTTCTAAGAAAACATATGGTTCCTCCCAAAAATTCTTTCCATCCAAAAGTCAAACAACTCATTCAGAGACTTGAACGGATTAAAGATAGAATAGACAGATATGAAGCGTGTCTCCTATCAAATCCAACATGTTTAAAAGAGAAAATGCGGCTTATATATATATATATATATATATATATATATATATATAAGCCGCATTTTCTCTTTTAAATAAATATAAATATATATATATATATATATATATATATATATATATATATATCGAGAGGGAGAGTGAGAGAGAGAATGTAAATGGAAGTTATAACAGCATTCCTCTTATAGAAGGGACTATGTTTTTTAAAATTGCCCTGCGTATTAAACCCCATGTAATTTCCCTTATTATTATATTTATATGATTTCTTGTCCTAACGTATCTCCCTATACATATCTTTAATTTACGTATGTGACACTTTTCGTTATCTATGCAGTAATACCATGGTACGATATTAACTTCCTCCTGAGATCGAAAGAATGTCAATATCCTCAGCTGTATGAATCATTAGAGTCGACTAAAAAAAGAAAAAAACAAAAGTAGAAACAAAAAAGAAAGCATCGGTATTTGACTGGCCAGATATCACAGATCAATCTGGTAATCATTAAAATTATGTTGCCTTTTTACTCCATCGTTTTAAATTTTTCTTACGTGATATCTGAAATCTAGAACAGTCATTCACCGTCTCAATATCAAGGATTTGTCACTTAAGGAGAAATTTGAAAAAAAAAGATAACCCTTCCTTTGATTTGGTTTATGGCATATCAACCATTGCTGGTTATGTAATTTCAAATCCACCTTATATATATATATATATATGTGTGTGTGTGTGTGTGTGTGTGTGTGAAATTTACCATGGCTTGGTTTTATGTCATATCAACATTTATAGGTTATTTTATGCCAAATCCTCTCTGTACGTATATATTAAATATATATCATTTAATTTAGTTTGGTTTAATGGCATATCAACTATTGTAGGTTATTTTATGCCAAATCCTTTTTATAGATATATATTAAATATATATCATTTGGTTTGGTTTGGTTTTATGGCATATTAACCATTGTAGGTTACTAAATGCCAAATCCACTTTATACATATCTATTGAATATATATGATTTGGTTTGGTTTGGTTTAATTGCATATCAACCTTTGTTGGTTATTTAATGCCAAATCCTCTTTATTCATATACCATCATCATTATGGAGTGTCGTTAGCACGGATTTCCTTGACGTTCTCTCGTCACTCGTCTCTATCATCCATCGCTTCCGCCTGGTCTTTAATGCTACATCCTGTATCAGTACAGAGCAGTTGCAGATAAAATATTGTTGGTCGCCTAACCCTCGCTTGTCTGTGTGAATGGGTCCACAGGAATACATCGTTTATGAGTTTGTCCTTACTTCTGCAGCTATGTCCCGCATGTCTTGTTCGTCTACTTTTGATCCAATTTACCAACCCCTCTGCTCGGGCAGGATATGACACAAGGTCAATTTTTAAGCGGAGTTCAACAGGTTTGAATTCAGAGTTGTCCTTCTCCTAGACTAGTTGCCTCATCAAGGCTGTGGGATGTTGCCTCCAAGATTTGTTAAATATACACCGTAACATTCTTTTGCAATTGCTCTCGAGCTTTTTCTTCATATGCTTAGTGAGCGACCATGTGGTGACACCACATAATAGTACTGACACGACGGCTGCTTAGAAGAAACCCCGTTTTATTTTGTCTGATAGGTCTGACTTTCATATGACTGATAGCCTTACGATAGCTGTCTACGCCTTCGCTAGTCGCGGGTTTATGTCATTTTCCGTAGTTGAGACACTGCTTCCGAGGCAGGTGAACTTGTCAGAAGATTCAGACCCTACCATTTAGTGTGGTGTTGTGACATTTTTGATTAAAGCTCATGGGTTCCGTTTTGTCTGCGTTCACAAGGAGACCTATACTACCAGCTACCCGTTCCAGACTATGCAGCAGGGATTCGGCCCGGGTAGATGTATTAGCCAGAAGCGCTATATCACCAGTGTTGTCCGCATCGGGAATCTTTTGAGCAAGGTATTGTCTGCTTCTTGCTTTTGCTAATATATGATTTGATTCGATTAGGTTTTATGGCATGTCAACCATTGTAGGTTATTTATTGGCAAACCCCATTTATACATATGCTTTAAATATGAGGTGCATACGATAGGTTTCCAGATTTTTTTCGTATGAACATTTAAAATTGTCATAGACTCTTGAAAACTCAGTATGTTATTGCTATAGATCTTATGAGATGACTGACCAATTTTTATAATTTCAGATTCAAATGAACAGCTACGGTAGCAATTAAAATACACCCTACTAAAGCCCGATTGTCACAGCTGTTGAATTTCAAAATTGCAATCTGACACTTTGGAAGAACGATATGCAATACAATTCTGTTTTAAACTTGGGAAAAAATGTCACAGAATGCCACGTATGGAATGCTTCAGAATGCTTTTGGAGCATCTTGCATGAATCGAGCATCAGTTTTTGAGTGGCATAAGAGATTCAAGGAATGCAGGGAGTCTGTGAGGGATGATGAGAGGTGTGGGAGGAGTAAAGATGACAATACACCAGAGTTGATTGGCCAAAGGGTTAGGGTTAGGGTTACTATGTTGAGGTTTTAAGGGAGTTCAGGAAGAGATTCCCTCGGAAGAGGCCACCACTCTTCGAATTGAGTCCGTGACATTTCTAGCAGGACAATGCACCTGTCCACAACTCCATCCTTGTCACAGACTATTTGATGGGCATCAAGACAGTTTCTCGCCCTCCCTAGAGTCCAGATCTTGCTCCCAGTGACGTTTGGTTATTCTCTAAGCTCAGAAGCTGACGTTATTAGACACTTGAGAAGATGAAAGAGGCTGTGACGAAGGTCATTGACACGCTCACACAAGAGGAGTTCGATGGGGCCTTCTAGAAGTTATTGGAATGGTAAAACAAGTGCATTGCAGCCGGAGGAGATTACTTCGTCGAAGGGGACTAGAGTTTCATGCGTGTACTATCCATAAAAGTGCCCATACGAAAAAAGTATGGAAACTTATCGTATGCGCCTCGTATATATGATTAGGTTTTGTTTGGGTTTATGGCATATCAACTATTGTAGGTTATTTAATGCCAAATCCATTTTTATACATAAAAGAGTTATATTTCAGACAATTTAATTTAGCATAAATACGTAGTTTAAATGTAAAAAATGGTTCTATTTCATTCATAGTTTGGACCCTATCATGTGCTACCACTTCGGGCCAGAGTGGATGTGGGAGCGATGACAATAAAAGGGTACTCCGCATTCCCCGAAGCTCCAGCATTCCTGGAGCCCAACTATCAGAGTGTTTAGTGTCATATAAGGATACTTGTGAATTTTTTGGTACGGTTTCGTATAGTTTTTTTTCTAGTCATCGATCTAGTACTTGTTTTTGATTTCTTTAATGATATTTTAACTTTTGTGGATTATTTTATTCCAAAGGCAAAATCTCGTAGAGGAACAGGAGTAGTACTATATAACCCAGGACTGGACAGATAAAATATATTTATACTTTTCCCAAATGAAAATAATGAAACTCAATTTCGAACTCCCTTCCTACGATGTCGCCGTCGAGCACGTTAACCACTACGTCACGGGAACTGCTATCTAATTTATACTTCTGGTGTCGGTGGAGCTTTCAGTAAGCTGCTTCTATGCACTAGAGAGGTATAAGGCCCCACAAAAAAGGGTTTTCAAGAGAATGTCGCTTTTTCCAAAGAGCATACCTAATGTAGTAATAACAGAAATCTACACGGTGACTTAAAATTCGAATTATTAAAATTTGTAAACATAAATTGTTTCAAGGACTCTAAATAAATTCTATTATTTCAATTCTATAAATATTTTTCACGTTGGTTTTAAGGTATGAAACTAAACTGAATCTGTGATGAGGCTCTAGTTCTGATATTCTGGGGAGTGATTATTGTGATTACTCCCAGTTCCACTCTGACCAGGATGGAAGCAATTTATTAAGCTTTTTGCTTAGATGGGGCACAAGGCCGTATGAATGGGGCATCCAATGACTATCGAACTCATTGATAAATAATTGCTAGTCTAGCTTGTTAACCATTATAGCACTCGAAGTGCCTGACTAAGAGTTGTAGTATCTGTTATTGTCCTATCTATGGGCTAAATAGATCTATTTAAAACTATTTGCATTAGAGAGAAAAAATTGATATATATATATTACAGCATGTAAAAACTCTTAAGAAACCCTACAAAGATGCAAATATAAACGTACACTGTACGAACTTCTCTATTATCTTGGCATGCTATTAAACTCTATTAATCCCTCAATCAGTCGGACTGCTTGCTATAAGAAATGGCACTGTCTCTTTGATGGCAACTTAAAACGCTCCACATTCTTTATCGGAATAAACATTAATTAATGAAAGGTAGATACAATTGCATAAAAATCAGAATGATAGACCATTGGTTTTCCGGCAAACAATGTTCTGAAATCTCTTCGAATCTGTGAGAAATTCTGGTTGTTATTCACATTTTTGGGTCGACTGGAAGATTGAAGAATTCTTATTTTCGCCAAATATTATTTATCAAATTCTGCCAAGTTTAGCACACAGGCTTGTGTTTGATTAGAGCTATTTAAAACAAATGTTCATCGCATTCTTGTATTTTTCTTTGAATTTGTAAAATATGGACAACTCCCTCAGCTGTGGTCTTGTCTTTGGGCAGGGATCAGCAAATATGGACATTTCTCACGGCTTAGGTCTTATTTTTGAGAAGGTTACAGAAAACATGGACCCTCGGCTCTTGTTTTGCCTTTCGGCAGGTTGCAGCAAATATGGATGTCTCTCTTGGTTTAGATCTTGTCTTTGGGCAGTGTATAGCAAATATAAACATCTTTCTCGGTTGTGGCCTTGTCTTTGGATATGAAGCAAAAACATGGACATCTCTCACAGTCCTGCTCTTGTCTGTGGGCAGGGTGCAGCAAATATGGACATCTCTCTTGGTTGTGGTTTCGTCTTTGTGCAGAGAGCAGCAAGTATGGACATCTCTCTTGGTTGTGGTTTCGTCTTTGTGCAGAGAGCAGCAAGTATGGACATCTTTCGCGGTAAGGCCTTGTCTTTGGGCAGGGTGTAGCAAATATGGACGTCTCTCGCGGCTGGGGTTTCGTCTTTGGGCAGGCTGCATGTAATATGGATGTCTCTCTTGGCTCTGGTCTTGTCTTTGGACAGGGCTCAGCAAATATGGACATCTCTCTTAACTGTGGTTTCGTCTTTGGGCAGGCTGCAGCAAATATGGACATCTCTCTCGGCTCTAGTCTTGTCTTTGGACAGGGCGCAGCAAATAAACGAGGTGATCTTTGTTTCCAGATTTTTCAAACATACACTACAATAAATGAAGAACTTTCAAGTAGGGTGTCGCTTGTTAGCCAGTTGACTGGGCAACTTTTATGGGCAATAAACATTCAA
>OY757914.1:15437839-15470339 GCA_963585895.1 Sepioteuthis lessoniana | reverse complement strand
TCTACCCATCCCAGTATATATATATATATATATATATATGTGTGTGTGTGTGTGTGTGTGTGTGTTTAATCAAATAAGAAAGACACCTCTTGTGTGCCAATTCTGGCTTTGATCTGTTCAAGTTTTCGCATGAGTCGTTTGATTCTGGATGGAATTAATTCAGAAAGTCACCGTAATCTCTCTGAATCTTTTCGACTCCTCAGAGAAGAGAATAATGAAATGGCAAACATTATAACGAAAGAAAAATTCAGCGCCTTTCTGAATTCATTCCATCCTGATATCAAACGACTCATAGGAAAACTTTTACGGATAACTATTAGAATTGGCAGACCCGCGTTGTTTGATTAAATAAGTCAAACATGTTTAAAAGAAAAAAATGCAGCCTCTCTCTCTCTCTCTGTATATATATATATATATATATATATATGTAATGATAAACAAATTTATTAGGAGACAAGAAAATGCAAAAACCCATTGCTTGACCATTTCGTCTTCTTTTTTTGATGGCGGCGTTGTTTCTTTTGTTACAGTTGGCTTTATCAAAAGCAGATAACGTACTTTTAATAAAAAATCAATTTAACATCAGATTCTTTCATCATATGTTCCTCAAGAGGGAGAGAAAACCAGATTTAATACTGATAAACCAAGGCGCAAAGGCAGGCAGAAGTCACAATTTAAGGAATATAAAATTTGCTGTCATTTAAAAAAATATTACGTTTCAGTGGAGGATTACGTGTTTGGTTCATTTGGTGGGCTGTTCGATTTTGAGAGACTCGTTTTGAATTTTCAAGATGAAACATTTCATTTTTTGAATTGTAGAATTGGGATTCTTTTACCGTTCTTTTCCGATGATGAAACATAAGTTATCTTGCAATGTAATATTTTACATGATCAAAGCGAAGTGGAAATAGACTGGTTATTTTCATCATGTATTAACAGTAATTACACATGCATACGCACACGCACACACACGCATATGCATGCTTGTGTTAGTGCGTGTATGTGTGTGTGTGTGTGTCTATGTTCGTATGTGTGTATGTGAGGAGAACAGCATAGCGTGTAAGATATAGGTAGATATATGCAACAATAACTGCCCATATTAGATAGATAGATAGATAGAGAGAGAGATAGAGAGAGTTTGAAAAAGAGATAGAGAGAGAGAGAGAGAATGAAAGAGACAGAAATAGAGAGAGAGAGGAAGAGAGAGAGAGAGTTTGAGAAAGAGAGAGACAATGAAAGAGACAGAAATAGAGAGAGAGGAAGTGAGAGAGGAAGAGAGAGAGAGAGAGAGAGAGAGAGATTTATGGATATATGTATTATATAGATGCATTCTCGCCTATAAATGATTTTTGTAAAAAGTTAATTTTCCTTCGAATTAAGAAAGCAGGATTTTATTTTTTCTTGTGGAACATTATGTAACTAATACGGATTATTATTGTAATCAAACTCATATCACATCCCATTATGAAATACCATATTGTGTAATATATAGTATATTACAATACAACATATCCTTCCACCGTGATATTTATTGTGAATCTGGCCTACCATACTACACTCGCCTATTTACGCTTACAAATCATAACTTTATTTTATTCGAAATTCAATGATGATGTTTTGTTCCTTGGTTAAAATCACCTCCACAAATATGCACACAAACACGAAAAGAAACAAATAAAGAATTTTTTCTCGACCGTCCTGTAGCAAAGTTTGCTACATAACGGCGTTCTCCTATCTGGAAAACAACCTCAAGTTCATCATGGTGCATATGTATCTTCATGCATAAATATGCTAAACACCACTCATACATCAACACCCAATAATACGTAACTATAACCCACACAAACACACATTCTCACAAGCACACATGAAGATTTGTACACTATTCTAAAGGTTTTTGACTGCATTTTTCGATTTCTTCATTTTCTTTTGTTATCTGCCTGATGATTGTTGCTTGTAAAACTTCATGAAACCTAAGGCCGCAGACAAAATTCCATGGCATTAGATATATAAAATCTATTATATATTCATTGATTATTATATGATTATTATATGTTTAACCGGGACATTGGCCCAGCGGCTAGAGTGTTCGCCAATGGCCCGGGAGACCTGGGTTCAATCCCAGGTCGAGTCATACCAAAGACTTTAAAAATGGAACTTGATACCACCTTGCTTAACACTCAGCATTATAAGGTACGGTTCAAGGGTAAAGTGGAGCAATCCAGGGAATGAAGTAGCGCCCTCCCCTACACCTTGGTGTAGTAGCTATCGAAAAGGGAGCCTTCGGGTCACCCTCGACTATGGTCGCTAAATTTACTTACTTATTATATGATAGCTCTATTACAGATATTGAGCACTCTCGACACAAACCCACAAAGTGAATTAGTGACGACCAATTCTCTTACTACACACACACACACACATACACACACACACACACACACATATATATATATATTTATATTTCAATCTATCTGAAATATATATTTATATTCATATATATTTATCTAGTTATCTATTGTAACAATTTCTCGTGTATCATCAAGTTGTCCTCGATGGTAGAAAGAAACGAGATACGTTTGACAAAATCCCCTCACGTTGTCCCAAAAGGAAGGAACGTTGTAGCCTTGGCCTGTCGATTTAGGAAAAGAGAAAGCCTTTTGATTTAAATGTCACTGGCTTCCTCCACCCCAGCAAACTCGCTTATATCCTAATATATATGTTCTTGCTTCTACAACTCGAATTCTATCATCTGCAATTAGTGCCTCTTCACCGTCGATTTGCCGAAGATTGATTATCTTATCTGGCACTTTCCAATTGGGTCCAAGTGGAGGCTGAAGTGATTAGGGAATTGCCATGTCTGCTGAGGAGCTTTAAGCAGCATAAGGGTGAACTTGTTAAAATATGTGGTTTGTTTTGTCCGGAGACAAAGACTATCGCGTAGCAACACTAAACCAATTGATAAAAGTGGGTAATTAATCAAAATACCCTTTTGATTAATTTTGGTGTATGCCATAAAAAATTTCCGGGTTGATATTCATATAAAGCAATTTTGTGTTGCATTGTGGGGAAAATGAATTTTCAAATTACCATAAAATGCCATATCGTGGCGACTATTTTGTATTTGAAATTTGGCCCAGTGACTGACTGTAAATGTTGAACGCTTGAAAATTGTAGACGAGTACTTCATCTAATATGAATCTAATTTCATTCAATAAATATACTTGGTTAGTTGGTTGGTTGGTTGGTTGGTTGGTTTTCGTAATTAAAATTTAAGATAAAAACAAAAACGTTTAAATAGATAAATCTCTTTAGTGGCATTCATTTTATACTGAAGTCACTTAAACGATTATAGTCGGTTGGGTAAATTTTTTTTATATGTATTCACCAACTTCTCCGCAATAGCAGGATGTAACGTAAGGTCAATATTTGTGCGTAGTTAAACACGTTTGAATTCAGAGTTTTTCTTTCTCTAGACTACATTTTTTGGTATGAACCATAAAAACTTTCCAGTCTAAGATCAATAGCAGTTTAACGTTGAATTCTGAGAAGATAAATCATCAGATTGCCATAAAATGCCAGATAGTACCCGCCATTTTGTATCAAGAATTTTGCTTTGTGTTAACTGTCGTAAAATACTGCCCGCTGGAAAATAAGACGTGAAAGAACCATTTTTAAGTTTACAAAGATTATTCTCAGTATCGATGTTTTAACATGTCAAACTTATTGACTATACCGATGGCTTATATATCCATTCGGCCGACGTAGACATAGCTAGCTTTCGATTAACGTTTGGCACGAGAATTTAAGTTTATTTATCCATTTTAACTCGTATTTTTAACGAGGTTACTAAACGTCTTTAAATTTGCAGATATAAACTTCTGGCTCCATGCTATACGATAAGTAAATGTGTACCAATCATTTAGGAACTTGATCGGTGAGTACGAATAAAATAAGTTAATTGATCCATACAGTATAAATCGGTCTGTCCAAGTTTGTTCATTGTCACTTCCATTGTGTTCTTCTGTTTATCTATCCATCCATATTTATCTCAATCTGTTCGTAATCTATCTATTCGATGTTATTCATATTCAAGTATATCTATCTATCTATCTATCTATCCTGGTGCTTTGATCATGTATGAATGTATGTATTTACGGATCTATCTATCTATCTATCTATCTATCTCAACCCACTCATATCATAGGAAATGGACTCGGCGACACGAGTTCAAATCCTGGACGAGGCCGATTGCATTTCACATAGCACTAATACCCTTGGGAAAGGTATGAATCCAATTATTCTCCCTCCAGCTATGGGTAAATAGTAGGACAGACTGGTTCTTCAGCCTTGGTGAGGCAACTAGTCAAGGAGAAGGAAAACTCTGAACTCAAACCTGTTAAACTCCGCTTAAAAATTGACCTTGTGTCATATCCTGTCAGAGCGGAGGGGTTGGGTAAATAGGATCTATCTATCTATCTATGTCAACCTTCTCATATCTATCTGTCTATCTATCGATGTCAACCTTCTCATATCTATCTATCTATCTAACTATCTATCTATCTTAGTCTATTTATATGAAGTATCTCACTCTATTCTTATCTATCTGATTTGGTTCACCTGTCTACTTACCTATCCTTGTCTGGTAATCTTGATCAATCTATATATATCTATCTCTGTCTTTTTCTATCAATCAATTGATCTATCTGTCCATCGATCGATCAGACTATAGTTATCTCTATCTGCTCATATCTATTTGTATTCATTGAAGTCATTTTAAATCTCTCTATTTTTGTCACACATGATTTGCTCATATAAACGAGCACATACCACTTGAAACTGCAATGCGTTATATTCTTGCCGACAACACCGGACCATCATACGGCACCAGTATTAAAATAATTACTGGCGGCTTTAACTAAAAACTAAAAAAAAAAAAAGTAACACTCAATTAGATCTTCGCAAAGAGCAAAGAGTTCTAAAGTTATTTCACCGTGGGAATTTTTAACTTTCGGATAAATATTGAGTGATATCATTTGGCGACAACCAATTCTTTAATCACAAACAACTTTTGTTTTAAGAAATTGCTAAAACGCTACTATGAGATGAGTTTCACCGTAAATTTAACTTTTAATCAAACTTGTTTGCGGGAACGGAGGACTGTAATTGTTTTGTAACACTCACATGTGCATAAGAAGAATAAAAAAAAAACAATCTAGTAAAAGCATAAGTGTTTCATTACAACCGGAATTAATACATTAAACAGAAAATAAGACGAAGAAAATATCTTTACTATCTGAAAGATTACAGTCTTGGCTTAGAGCAGTAACAGAATTTAAGCAGATTGTACTGGCCGAAAAACCAAAGACATAAGAATTCAGAAGCCCTCAATCTTATGAATTCTTGCTCTTTTATTCATTCAAACAACTTCATTATTGTTGGTATCATGGTTAACAAGGATCCTCTCTATGAGGGCATCGGGTGAATGAAGCCTTCAATAAGTATCCAGCCTTTTTTTATACAGGCATTTAAGATTGTCAGAGACACTTGAAAACTCAGTATGTTATTGATATACATCTTATGAGATGACTGACCAGTTTTTATGATTTCAGGTTCAAATGAAAAGCTACAGCAGGAAATGGAATACACTCTACTAAAGCCCAATTGTGACTGCTGTTGAATTTCAAAAATGCAATCAGGACGTGAGGACACTTTAAAATAACGATATGCAATAAAATTCTGTTTTAAACTTGGAAAAAAATGATGCCATAGAATGCCACGCATGGAATGCTTCAGACTGCTTTTCGACCATCTTGCAAGAATCAAGCATCAGTTTTTGAGTAGCATAAGAGATTCAAGGAAGGCAGGGAGTCTGTGAGGGATGATGAGAGGTGTGGGAGGAGTAAGGAAGTCGATACACCAGAGTTGATTGGCCAAAGGGTAAGGGTTAGGGTTAGAGTTACTATGTTGAGGTTTTAAGGGAGTTCTGGAAGAGAATCCGTCGGAAGAGGCCAGCACTCTTCAAATCGGGTCAGTGGCATTTCCTGTTGGACAATACACCAGTCCACAACTCCATTCCTGTCACTGACTATTTGACCAAGATGGGCAACAAGACAATTCGTCACCCTCCCAATAGTCGAGACCTTGCTCACTGTGACTTTTCCTTATTCCCTCAGCTGAAGGAAAAACTCACAGGCTGTCGTTATGAGACAATTGAGGAGATGAAAGAAGCTATGACGAAGGTCATTAACACGCTCACATAAGAAGACTTCCATGGGGCCTTTCAGAAGTTGTTGGAACGGTACAACAACTGCATTGCAGCCGGAGGAGATCATTACGAAGGGGACTAAAGTTTCATATGTGTACTATCAATAGAATTTCCCATACGAAAAAAGTCTGGAAACTTATTTAATGACCCTTGTATTTGCATCTGACACACCATTATTGACTTAATCATGTGCACATTTATGCTTACTAAAGAAAATTCTGGTAATCTATGAATGGTTAAAAAATGATATTACCAGTGTCTTTTGAGTAATGAGGTTAGGATGGGAGAGTATTACCCTGATAGGTGATGCATGCAAAAGAGATACCATTTGGTTATGTACATACTTGTTATTCTAGAGGTGGGGGGATCATTTTCATGTTTATAAGCCAAAGTGAAATATATTGTCTATGAAGGAAGTTGCACTCAATACATTTTTAGTATGTTTGCAATTTTGGTAATTATGCTAAACAGAATTATTTGAAATAGAACTGTTTTTTGACATTGGAACTGTATTTACACTAAACTGAATTGTTTAACATTGAACTGTTTTGACATTGAACTGTTTGTAACCAAAATCTGTACTTATACTTAACTGAATTAGAACTGCTTGTCTAAACGGAATTGTTTGAAATAGAACTGATTATTCATATAAAAAATGGGTTTGGCGTTAAATAACCTGTAAAGGTTCATATGCCATAAAATCCAAACAACAAACAAACAAACAAACAAACAAACAACCCAAAATTAATACATTAAACAGAAAATAAGACAAACGAAAGATTGTTACTATCCGTAACATTACAGTCTTGCCTAGAGAAATAACAGAATTGCTTTGAACCAAAAGTGTATTGGCCAACTAGTACTGAAGTCTTTCTCTCGCTGAAGTCTGTCTCTCAAATAAGTCTAATGACTAATATCTTCCCTAACAGCATGGTACCTCTGTTTATACTATCTGGAAGTTTGCCATTTTTGTTAATGGCGGTCAGTGTTCAAATGCTAGTGTCTCACTTTATTCGAATATAACATTGTTTAAAAGGCTTTTTCGAAAATAAAAAAAGAGTAATGACAGAATTGCTTTGAACCAAGAGAGTACCGCCCAAGCTATTACTAAAATATCTTTCTCTGATATCTGCCAAGCTAACAGGACGGTTTGACATATTCGTTTACTGGCAATCGGTGTTCAAATGCTCGTGTCTCACTTTATATGACTGGTTGATCGATTTTAATATTTGAATTCGTTATTTCGTTCTAAGGGATTTGACAATTGCTTTCATTATACATTTATATTCTTATTTTTTGTGTACTGGTTTCTTAAGAGTTACTTTTTGTATTCTTTTTTGTGATATGAATTATTCCTATCTAATAAAATAATTTGAGCACAGTTGTATGTTTACAAGAAACTCATTATATTAATCCTAAGCAAATGGTTATGTTATGTTTTGACCTTTTGACCCGGCCAAAAATGCCATTCAAGGTGACGCACCGGAAGGAAGTGACACATTCTGCTGGCAGTTTTGAGATGAAATCGCGCCGGTGGAAATTGGCTGATGAAATGGGACGAGGTAAAAAAAAAAATCCCATTATACTCTCATTGACAGACCTACCGGAAGAGAGTGACCTCTGAACTGTTATTTCCGCTCGGTGACGATCACACAGGCAATTCCAAGCTAGCGAAAGTGACACATCCCGATCGCCAGATATCGGAAGTTATTGCGGAGGCGTGGAGGCGTGTCCATATCACTGCGTGGGAGTTTGAAGATAATATAAGGCCGACGAATTGAACAGAAGAGACAGTGAGTTGAGTTGAGGCGAGAAAGTTGGAGACGGAGGAAGATGAGTTATAGTAACGAAAGCCAGCATCCAGCAGAGTGAACTCCAGTGCTCCGGTTGAGCAGCCATGGAGAACGTGAAAGACACAACGCTGACGGCCATAACTTCGGGGTCAAAACATTTCAGTTATGTTCGATCTCCAGCTCCCTCTCACACGCAAACCTTGAACAACCTTTTCGAAACCTTACAAATAAAGTGAGAGGTAAAAATATGGTTAAAGAAGTCTTCCTGCGTCTTTATCATTGCGTCGGTATGTATCCAGTATATATATATATATATATATATATATATTTCTGCATGAATCAGCAGATGACAATACAACAGTTATACAGTTCTATTTTACCACTTCGGTTTGGTTTTATCGCATTTCAACAATTGTAGGGGAGACTAGCAAACCTACACGAGTGAGTTCGAGTCTCATTGGGCGCCCCATTCATTCGGCTTTGTGCAACATCAAAGCAAAGAGCTTTGTAAATTACTATCAACAATTGTAGGGGATTTCATGCAATTTTTTTATGCATACATCCTAAATATCTAAAATTTGTAAACATATTTGGTTGATAACGCTTTATATTGAGGAGTTGCCTTTGGTGTGATGGTTATCATCGTAGGAAATGGACACAGCGACACGAGTTCAAATCCAGGACGAGACTGATTACATTTCACATAGCACTAATACCCTTGGGAAATGTATGAATCCAATTATTCTCCCTCCAGCTATGGATCAATAGTAGGGCAGACTGAGTTCTTCAGCCTTGGTGAGGCAACTAGTCTAGAAGAAGGAATACTCTAAATTCAAACATGTTAAACTCCGCTAAAAAATTGATCTTGTGTCATATCCTGCGCGAGCGAAGGGGTCGGTAAATATTATAAGGTTTTTAGACGAGCCTAAGCTCAATCTTTTGCATATAGTTAAATGGTTCCAAGTTTGGCTATGTATAACTAACAATTCAATTAAACATCAGTCGTTTGTTTACTCACAGTTAAATGATCTCACAGTTCTATTCCAAACAATTCAATTTTGCATAAGTCATTTGTTTGCACTCAGTTTAAAATTCAAACTGTTTTATTTGACTCATACATAAAATCCTATCAGGTGCAACTACCCCGAGTCAGAGGGGACCTGGGAGTAATGACCATGAAGAGGTAATCTGCATTCACCAAAGCTCCATCATTATTGGAGCCTTGACCATCAGATTATTTAGTGTCATATATAAGACGCTCCTAGGAAGGAAGGTCTTACTCCTCTGCAAAGATGCAGTCGGCGTATTCTATTGCCTCAGCTGACTGGGCTGACTGACAACACATTCAAATTCCTGCTGAATTAGTAAATGGGTTGGTTGGCTGAATTTAATGGCATATCAACCTCTTTTTACACATATATATATGATTTGTAAACTCATATTTTTAGGTTGGTGATGGTTGGGTTTTATGGCAAATTCACCTCTTAAGGGTCATTGAGTGTCAAATTCTGATATGTATGCGAGTATATATATATATATATATATATATATATATATATATATATATATATATATATATATATATATATATAAATGAATATTTATTGTAAATAAATAGGCCGGAGTTAGTGTTTTAAAATAGGTCAAAGCTTTTTTTGTATAAATGTGATGGTCGAAGGTGTTGGTAACATAGTCTATATCTTTAATGGGAGGCTAATTGTTTTTAAGAAGTTGATTATGTTTTCGAGAGCAATTTTTAAAATAGTAAATACATAACATCACAAAGACATGTGTCGATAATGAACAGCCCTTTTCAAAAGCTTTATAGTTCGATGAACTGTAGTAAAGAGTTGAAGACAAATAATTGACTCTTGGCAGTCGACCACGAAGGTTTCTTAAAGAGAAAACAAAACAAACACTTTGCCCAGTCAGTTGGGGCTGTAGAATACACGGACTACAACTCTTCAGAGGAGTAAGACACCCACCAACGAGTGTCCTGGATATAACACTAAACAATATGATGGTGAGGTTCCAGGGATGCTGGAACTTTGGGGGATTCAGAGTACACCTTCATTTCTGTCGCTCTCTGGTCCACTATATTATATAGAATTATTAGTGTTAGATATGAATACTTAAAACCGTGTAACTGTTTGCAAACAAGCTCCAACAACTCATTTCAAAATAAAATTACCAACAAACTATCGACTAACAACTCACATTATATATATATATATATATATATATATATGTGCGTGTGTGTGTGTGTGTGTGTGTGTGTGTGATCAGTATTCCGCATTAAATAACCCACAAGGCTTGATATGCGATACAAAACAAGCCAACCAAACGAACCAACCAACTTCTCATATCTTTTTCTATTACTGCTGTCGATATAGCTGTCATGTATAGGCAAGGTCTATCATTATCATCTTAATCTAGTTCAGAAGTGGGGTATCTTTCTAGGTCTGCAATCCTTAAGGTAGCAATGTAGAATTCGGATTCCATTACTTTTACATAATGATAGGGTGGATGCAATGAAGGTAGTCGATAGTGGAACACTGGGGCAATATTTATCGTTCGGAACCTGGAAAAGTCTTAAAAGAAAACAAGGAAGAAAAGGTGGATAATTTTTTTTCATAAACTATCGTATCTTTATGCAAATTATAATACAAAATACAACCAAAAATTTTATTAGCTGAAATGTTCATATGATGACGTCAGATATACGGGAAATGAATTTTTTTAACCAATGAGATCTAAGCACTTTAAGACAGATGGAAGAAATGTATGAACCGAAAACGAGACCATGTTAAAAAGTAAACATCATTTGATCATATTCTATGAATGAATCTTGGTAGTCCAGAGAACTTTTCCAATAATCTTCTTAAGTAAACAGTTTTAATGTCCATAAGATTTTCAAACAAAAATTTTCAGATTTTAATTTCATTTCTATTCTAATGAAAGCAAATAATTTGGGCTCTTTCTGGTTTATTTGTTTAACGGCATATAAACGTTTTATGGGTAATTTAATGCTAAAATTTTATTCACTTGTAAATGCTTAAATATAATCAAAAGTGCTTTTAAGATATTTTATTGCACTTTCTGAATTTTTCCATTATCATTCAGTGGGCTGTTTACCTAGATAATTACGAGGTGCCTTCAATAAGTTTCCAGGCATTTTTGTACAGGCATTTAAAATTGTCGTAAACTCTTGAGAATTCAGTATGTTATTGCTATACATCTTATGAGACGACTGACCAATATTTATAACTTCAGATTCAAAGGAACAGCTACAGCAGGAATTTAAATACACCCTACTAAAGCCTGATTGTGACAGCTGGTGAATTTCAAAAATGCAATCTGGATGGGAGGACACTTTAGAAGAAAGATAAGCAATAAAATTCTGTTTTAAATTTGGAAAAAATGCCACAGAATGTGACGTATGGAATGCTTCAAACTGCTTTTGGACCATCTTGCATGAATAGAGCATCAGTTTTTGAGTGGCATAAGAGATTCAAGGAAGGCAGGGAGTGTGTGAGGGATGATGAGAGGTGTGGGAGGAGTAAGGAAGTCAGAACACCTGAGTTGATTGGCCAAAATGAAGAATTTCATGGATAAGGACAGTCATATGTCTATAGAGACAATAAGTGCACAGTTTGATGTTAGAGTGGGAATTGTACACACAATTATTCGCGAGGAACTGAAGATGCGGAAGATTTGCGTGAAGTTTGTTCCAAGGGTGCTCAAAGAAGATCAGAAAGAAAGACGTTGTCATGAAAATCGGGATCTACTGTTATGACCCAGAGACCAAGAGACAGAGTTCTCAGTGGAAGAATGCTGGCTCTCCCAGGCCCAAGAAGGCCAGACAGAGCAAATCCACCCACAAACTTTTGATGATCCCTTTTTTGACAGCAATGGCATGATCTACATGCACTGGTTTCCAACTGGATAAACAGTCAACAAGGAAAACTATGTTGAGGTTTTAAGGGAGTTCAGCAAGAGATTCCATCGGTTGGAAGAGGCCAGCACTCTTCAAATCGGGTCAGTGACGTTTCCACCAGGACAATGCATCAGTCCACAAGTCCATCCTTGTCACAGACTATTTGATGAAGATGGGCATCAAAACAGTTCGTCACCCTCCCTATAGTCCAGACCTTCCTCCCTCAGACTTTTGGTTATTCCCTAAGCTGAAGGAAAAACTTAGTGGCTGTCGTTATGAGACAATTGAGGAGATGAAAGAGGCTGTGACGAAGGTCATTGACACGCTCACACAAGAGGACTCCGATGGGGCCTTCCAGAAGTTGTTGGAACGGTACAACAATTGCATTGCTGCCGGAGGAGATTACTTCGAAAGGGACTAGAATTTCATGTCTGTACTATCAATAAAAGTGCCCATACAAAAATAGTCTCGAAACTTATTGAAGGCACCTTGTAATAATTACGGTCAGCAATGCACGCTGTGCAGAAAGTGATCATGGCTTACGGGATAATGTGCCAGATTCCAACATTGTAATGATCGAGTTCGAACTTCAGTCCCGCTATTACGTTCACTTTTGGACAAATACAATTGTGGAGAAGGTGTGAACTCTTTATCACCCAAGTTAAGGGTTGAATATTACTATTACTCTCCTACAAGTGTGACATAACGGTACCAAGTAGACGTTTGTACCTATAGGAACCTGTTTTGACCCTGTCGTGGTAAAAGTTAGCGAACGCAAGAAACTCCGTTTAACTACCCAAAGGTTTATTTGCTACTACAATTTGTAGGTAGTCACCAGGAGAAGAAAAAAAAAGTGTGGATACTAAAACAACCGTCATAGTTAGACAAAGTGAACAACATATCCGGTACAGAAATAGAAGAGGGCAGACACAGACCTTGATTTTTTTCCTGGTTTTCTGTTCTATTTCTAACATGCTTCTCCGCTGGGTTGCGTATAGTCTAAGGCCTCTTCAGGAGCGCAACCTCAAAATGGGTGCTCGCAAACTTTTGTCTCCTTGCATCTTTGTGGCTGGTGTTCAACTGTCTTTACCTCATCACGACTCGCCATCAACTGCCCAAAAGACCCCAGTCACCCCCTCTACTTCACCTGCTATCGGCGCGAGGAACATCCGCTTCCGCCGATTCAACACAGGTGTAACAGATGTTGGGACTTTCATTTTTCTCTTCTCAACCTCAACTAATGTAGTCATTCACCCGTGACCTGCTGATCTACAGCTGCCTTAACCTAATGCACTCTAAGATCAACAAACTGGTTCCATGTCTGTTTTTTTCCTTATTTTTCTCCTCTCTCTCTCTCTTTTATTCCCCCCTAAGAAATTAGCCTTTAGTTGTTGTTTTTTTTTAATATCTTACCATATCACGTAGGACGGCTTGGGCATTAAATGACTCACGAAGAAAGCAAATGCATTTTTTTTAATTTACAAATTTTACTTGGTCTGTCATACAACTTATAGCAGGTGCTGTTTTCCAACTAATTTTTCTCTAAACATTTTATGAAATACAACGTTAAAGAGTTATTTCCCTTAGTTTTGATAAATAGAATTCTCGCTCACACGCCCTTCCAGCCACCGCCTGGCATTCGTGTCGAAAGGTTATGTGCGTTTTATGACATCTTGACCTAAGGGGGCCGTCTCTCCAGGTCTTTGCTCGCTTCGGCGGGACTGGGTTTATTGCTTGCTGCCTGAGGCAACCCATCAGGATAATGCCGACGGAGGTAAAGATTTTTTTACTTGTCACGCATGAGTTTTGATTTGTACGTGGCACCCACCTTCAAACGGCCTTGTACCACACTCTGACAAGGTGGGATGCCAGACAAATCCCCTCTGTCTTCCTGTTTAGCAATTTCTTGGAGGAAAAGAGATGCCTTTCTCGAGTGTATTAACGCTAAATGAAACGCGAACAAATTTATCTAAGACTAGGAAGAAATACAAGTTTGGCACAAGGCTATAGCACCCACTAATAATCCAACTACTAATTAACCATGTCCTTCTATGGCATCAAATAACGCTCCAAGGTTGATATACCATTAAACCAAGAATCCAGACTTCGTAATGCATTCCTTTTCGTATGTAATTAAAAGAGTTTCGCTAAGTCAGGTACACAGCTTAGAGTATGTACTGTTTCTTTTTCAATATATCTTATAAGATGCTACGTTACTTGGGTAACCATATTTCATGTCTTAGTTTCGACAAATAACAATTTTAAAGACAGAAATATTAAGCAAACTCGGATAGATAATGGTTCTTATTTCTTTTGTAATCGGATATGAATTTTTATTTTGCTATTTAGTAAATTTTTATTTTACCTTTCCGCCCGAAATGAAAATATATTTTATTCAAAAAGTCACTGACGTCAAAAGAATCAATAGTCTGTCACATTTCATACAGACGTTTCTTTATAAACTTGAATAAACGAAAAAAAAACAAAACAAAAAAAAAACAAAAACAAATTAACAAATGTTTCCTTCGAGACATATTTATCAAAGACATGTTTTGTTTTCGAAAAAAATAAAAGAAACAAAACCATCGAAATTTATAAGCATAGATATCCATTCTCAAATATGGACACTGAATAACAAGTTAAACAATTGAATTCTTCTCACCACTGTGGTCAGCATTCATGCCGATCTAAAAGAAGTGATTTACGATTGGTTTTTTGGTTTTACGTGTGTCAACTCTTGTTGGGCTATTCTGCAGATGAGCAAAGCGTAACGGTTATCGACATAGGAAATGGAATCAGCGTCTCGACTTCAATTTCTGGAGAGGGTTGTTTGCATTTTTCTTTTCGCTAATGCCTTTGGTAAAGGCATGAATTAATCTATTATCCTCCCTTCCATCTGTAAGTGAATTATAAGGCCGACTAGATTCTATTGCCTTGATAGGACAAATTGAAAGAAAACTTGTTGTTGGCGACTTTAGTCGAGAGTGACCCGAAGGCTTCCTTTTTAATAGCTACTAAACCGTGGTGTAAGGGAGGGCGGTACTCCTTTCTCTGGATTGATCCACTTTACCCTTGATCCTTACCTTATAGTGTTAAGCAAGGCGGCGTCAAGAATCATTTTTTGAGTCTGTGGTATGACTCGACCTGGGATTGAACCCTGATCTTCCGTACCATCACCGAACATCCTACTCTTTAGGCAAATGGTCAATTTAAAAGAAAACTGTGTAAATAGAATTATTCTCATTAGATAGAAATAAGTGAAACCATTTTACTGTGTGGGTAGAATTAGCTGAGGCTTATTTAAAATGTTATCTATATTTTAAAATGTTCACTTGTATTTAATATATATTTATAAAAAAGATTTGGCATTAAATAACTTACAATGATTGATATGCCATAAAACCAAAACAAACCAAACTAGAGACTGAAAGTCATTACCACTCATTGTTAGAGTGGAACTGGGAGTAATGACAATGAAGAGGTAACACTAGTATCCCATGAAGCCTCTCGGCTGCATGCAATTTAATATTATACCCAGGACATATCCTTTGAGGAGGATAGAGCTGATCTGGGTGTAATGATAATGGATGGATACC
This sequence comes from Sepioteuthis lessoniana, assembly GCA_963585895.1. NCBI lineage: Eukaryota > Metazoa > Mollusca > Cephalopoda > Myopsida > Loliginidae > Sepioteuthis > Sepioteuthis lessoniana. The sequence continues at coordinate 15,454,745 of OY757914.1, read as the reverse complement.
CCGTCTCCCTTGGTCTTCAAAACTAAAATCTCCACAACTTGATGCATGTTACTGTCATACTCAGAATGACCCTTTGTAGAGGGGTATTACTCCGATATTGAGGGTACGGATGGTGTATTCTGAGCCACATCGACAGGGCTGCAACGTTACGGGGACCTCTTCAAACCTATATCGGATATTAAGTTCAATACTAAAAGGTACCGATTTATGACAGAAAGACAAATTAGCCACTACGATTCAGTAATTCGTATTTCATATGATCGATAAATCGATCATATAGATCGATTAAATAGGCTTGAAAGCGTTTGAAGATTTGGGGTAATTGTATCGATAATTTGAACGAGCAAAACGGTTACCATGAGGAGTAATTAGCCAATAAATTTATTTCCACAAGGCATTAAGGAAAGTCATGTGCAAACAAAAAAGAAAAAAAAAGCTGTTCGATATGTGAACACAATTATCTCTCTACGAATAATCCTGACTCTGAAATGTGGCAAAATGATGAAATTAAATTGCACGGGGATATGTAATGCCAACAAAAAGAAATCTTCCTTCAGGGGAAAAACAATAAAATTTATAACAGTGTCAAAGAAAATACATTCAAAAATGAAAAAAAAAAGAGAAAAAAACAAAAAAAAAAAAAAAACAAAAAAACAACAACAAAAAAAAACAAAAGACAGAAACAAACTTGAATCCACACTAATACACAACCAATATTTGATAAATAAGAACGACTTATTTATTTAAATTTCTGAAATGAAGCACGATATTTTTACTTAAAATATTGAGACCATTGAGCACGTTTTTATTCTGATAATCACAACGTTTCGGCTGATGTGTCCTTCAGTCTTCAATAAAGATGAGATCAATAGTCCGAATATTCTTAGTAATAAGAACTACTTGTTACGTTTTTGTAATGTCAATATTTCATTTACACAGTATCTAAATAGATAAAAATGGCAGTATATATGAAAAGACTCTTTGTACGATTTAATATCTAATTTATTGATTGGTTGATTTTAATAGTGTGTCTGGCTATTAAGCGTTATTTAATGCCAAGAGGTTAGGAAATTGCGTACATTATGCATTTATATTTACCCTTTTTGTATTGTTTAAGAATTTTTTCCTCAGTTATATTATATCAAGAAATCCTTTGAGGTGCCTGTGGTGTAATGGTTATCATCGTAGGAAATGGACACGGCGACACGAGTTCAAATCCTGGACGAGACTGAGAGCATTTCACATAGCACTAATACCCTTGGGAAAGATATGAATCCAATTATTCTCCCTCCAGCTATGGGTAAATAGTAGGGCAGACTGGTTCCTTCAGCCTTGGTTAGGCAACTAGTCTAGAAGAAGGAAAACTCTGAATTCGAACCTGTTAAACTCCGCTTAAAAATTGACCTTGTCTCATATCCTGCCTGAGCGGAGGGGTTGGTAAATATGATATCAAGAAATCCATTCTAATACAAACTATTTGCAAACAGATTAATATGACCCATCGATGGGACCCTAATTGGTATTAACAGTCCGGTCGACCTGAGAGTAATTGGAATGAAAGTGTACTCCACACTCCTCTAGAGCTCCAGAACTGGTACCTCAACAACAAATGCAGGTATCAAACCAAAGACATCACTTTTGGTTTTCAAAGGGGTACAGATCTAACCTTTCTGCAGGATGCACAGTCAGCGTCATATAAGCGCTACACAAGGCCTATATGTTGCTTGTCCGTCACTGTAATCGTTACTTCTATGCAATGTATTCAAACGAACTCGTTGCTCAACAGAAATCATTCTACCAACTTTTGATAGTCTCACCTGCCTGTTCATGATATAGCATGCTCGAGATGCAAATTCTATTGAAACGTTTTATTTCCAAAGATGACTGCTATGTGAAACAAATTGTCGTTAGTATTTTCTAATAACATTTGACGTTAAATACTTTAAGTTCACCTGGGGTATTTCTTTGGTTCTGATATATAGTGAAGTCATGCTGAAAATAAATCTCCCCGCTTAGTCACTGAGGTAAGCAATGAAGAATTGGCTCAGTTCTTAGATGGGTGACAACTGAGAAACAAATGAAAGGTTTTAAATAAATAAATAAATATTAATGGTCCTTAGATGCATGACTAACACTCCGACCATCTGCAAGTATATATTTCATAATCCACCGGGTGCAGAAACAAAATTATTGTTGTAGGTGACTCACCTATGACTAGAATAATGGAATAACCCAAAGGAAATATTAATCAAGAACTAAGCTGGTAGAGGGGAGCAGCAGCAGTAGTAAGCACATTGCCTGTCTTTGTGTACGTTAAACCAAGGAAACCCTCCTCGGAGACTTTGGATACATTTGTGTGGCTCCTCATATTTCCGTGTTGAGTTATTTATTTATTGACCCCTAATAATCGGTCATAACAATTAGGAATATTCTAGTATAATGATACACAACTATTATAAAACAACCGGCTCATTGGCCAATTGGGTCGAGTGTTCGCCAATGGTCTTGGAGACCTGTGTTCAATCCCAGGTCGCGTCATACCAAAGACTTTAAAAATGGTACTTGATACCTTCTTGCTTAACACTCAGCAGTATAAGGTACGTATCGAGGGTAAAGTGGAGCAATCCAGGGGAAGGAGTAGCGCTTTCCCCTACATTTTAGTGTAGCAGCTATTGTTAAAGGAGCCTTCGAGTCACCTTCGACTAGGGTCACCGATTTTCCTTATTTTTAAACAAGATTAATTTAAATTTAAAAAATAAAACACAAATTAAGAAGTCAAACATAAAAGAGTAAATTTATTGGATTCTATTTTTCTCAATTATTGTATCAACACGTCTTCGAAACGATTTGTATGTCTTCAAAATAAATTCTTCAGACATTTTATTCCATTCCTCCTCAATAGCTGTTTTATTTGGATTGGAAGTTGCATTGGTTTTGTTTTCTAAAACGCCCAATATTGCACAATAATGCCTGGGCTTAATAGAGGCCATAACAAACTCCAATTACTTCAGAATTTTTTAAAAATTGGTTTCGGCGTGAAGTGAATCATATATTCTTTGTTGTTTCCTTGCTTGTTCACTCATATTAGGCTGAATTTTAATGAAAAAGTCCTTGAATAAAATAACTAATCATGAAAATCTAGATTCATCGCGTTTTTTTTTAATAGGAAATTGCATTTGTTTTGTTTTCTAAACGCCCCGTATTGTGTAAACAAGGGGATTAAGGTTTTGGCTTAAATCTTTTTTTAATTGCTGTCCTCAGTTTTGTCATAGACTTTCAATTCATTAGCGTGCTTTCTTATAGACATTGTGGCGGAGGAAGGGTTCTTAATCGCCGAAGTGAGAGCAGTTAAAAAGTTTTCTCTTAGTTTTTTGTTCAATCCCCCACTCCACCTTTTCCTTAAAAACTTTCTTTGCTTTGTATACAGTAGACAAAGCAACTTTGGCTTGTTTTCGGCGTTAAGCAAACCATAGATTCTTTGTCATTCCTTTTCTTGCTCACTCATATTATATTGAATTTTAATAAAACAAGTACTTCAATAACTGAGCTAATCACGAAAATTTAGATTATATCAATCACATTTTGAAAAATTGGACTAATCAGACTAAAAAAAGAAAAAGAAAAAGTTTAAAATTATTCCTTATTTTGCTTCCCCACCATCAAACTTGTGGTATTAATTAGTGTTTTGTTCTGGTTAGTGAACACAAGTAGTAGTAATAATAAGACAAATCACGATATGTGAGTAAAATAGTTATATTTACAGGAAAGAGTATTTACAAGAGAGAGACTGTTAGTAATAAGAACGTAGGATTAGTGATAGAGTAATGATATACTTCAACAATAGGAAACGCTCTTCAGACTCGTAGACTGATCTGGACTGGGGTATTTGTTGCAGGCCCCACCGTACGGGCAAGCGTGGCACAAGGCCTTTTTTTCGTAGGGTCCGGGCGCAGGGCCGTAGCCCACACGCGCCCAGCATTTCCCAAAAATGCCTATGGCCCCGTCGGCATTCTCCTTATTAGGGTGCCTCAGACGGCGGGCGATCAACCCCTGCGAAGGGGGTAATAGCCTGGAGGGAAGGCCTCCTGAGGCCGAAGGAAATCTGGCACCGAGACACACTCGGCCAGATCCGTGCCCCAGACAACACGGCCGGACGAAGTGCTACCCAGCACCTGAAGAGGTCCAGACCAAGATCAATCTGTCGCCAGACTGATCTGGACTGGAACCCTTGATATTAGAGCTACTGCCATATATGGTAGATGGCCTAGCTCATTAGCAATTAGGAAGCTATAATAATCAACTATTAAACAAAAGTGTACTGAGTCATATTTCGGATTTATCTATTTGCGATGAAGGAAAAAAATTAAAAAAACAAAGTTGAAATCCACGTGAACATCGAAGTTCCGTGATTCTATCATATTTACCTGCGGTTATTATAATTTACTTAGCTTCTTTTGGCATAAGTAAAGAAGCAATGTGAATCAAACGATTACACCACACGAGTCGCCCAATTTTGCCAATGGTCTTATCATTCAATACTCATACTTTTTTTTTCGATATGGTTATTCGGCTGTTTTAAGTAAAGCAAAGGTCGTAACTTTCAACTCACAACGAACAGACAGCTTACTTTTCTGTTAAAATGTCAGCTTTTGCGTAAGCGATGCCCTACAGTATATGTTAATTTTTTTTCCAAATAAACACAACAAGAAGTTTAATTAACATTAAATAAACTTATACATACTATTAGTGCCATATTAAGACGACTAAATTCATCTCTTCAATAAACTATTGAACTTGTATAGCATAGTTAGAAAAACACACAAATATATTGCAAGGTTATTTATATCTCGGTAGTTCTGCTTCGTATGAGAATGTTTTGACACTATTTCTCATGAAAGCTTTGTCAGTGGGGATTTGAATACACCAACAGTAACCTCTACAGGGAGGGGGTCAGACCATCAAGGAGTACGCTGGGTATGACACTAAACTGCACCTGGTAGTGAGTCCCCAGTTCAGGAGATCTTAGGAAGGGGACGTACCACCTTAACTGCCATTACTCCCTGGTCCACTCTCACCAAGGTCAAATTGAAATAATAACTCGAAATCATATAGCAGTGTATAACTACTTAGTATTAGAGAGAAATGCTGGAAAACATACAAGTATGTAAATTATTTATCATATTTATCAACCCCTCCGCTAGGGCTGGACATGACACAAGGTCAATATTTTAACTGGAGTTTAACAGGTTTGAATTCAGAATTGTCCTTTTCCTAGACTAGTTGCCTAACCAAGGCTGAAGAACTCAGTCTGCCCTACTATTTACCCATAGCAGTAGGGAGAATAATTGGATCCATATCTTTCCCAAGGGTATTACTACTATTTGAAATGCAATCAGTCTCGTCAAGGATTTGAACTCGTGTCGCCGTGTCCATTTCCCACGACGATAACCATTACACCATGGGCACCTCCATGTATGTAAATTATTTATATTAGATAGGAATTCTTGAAATCATAAATTTTCAGTGAAAAGGTGTTAATTCAGTGATGTAAGTTCAGAATTAATGGACAAGATGACATGTCAATACACTGAACGAAAAATAGAAACTGTGAAATCCATGGGCAAATTCAGTGCACAAGATCTCACAAAGGAATCTTTAATTTAAATATGTTATTTTAGATAATGTATCGAGATGAAAACGTCAAATTAGATTTGAAAGTGGACACAATTTTATACAACATTCAAATATTCTTTTTTTTTTAATTAATCATATTTTACAATTCAAAATAGGTCCGTTGGCTTACATCATAGTTCTTATTTTATCGTATTTACGAATCTACTCAGATTTTTATTGACTAACCATATGTCGAGAATTGGTAAGGACACTCAAATCTAAATATTGAATAAATTTGAAAGCAATTGATGTAAGTTATTCTTTTATACCATATTTACCAATCCCCCGCTCGGACAGGATATGACACAAGGTCAATTTTTAAGCGGATTTTAACAGGTTTGAATTTTCCTTCTCCTAGACTTGTTGCCTCACAAAGGCTAAAGAACTCAGTCTGCCCTACTATTTACCCATAGCTGGAGGGAGAATAATTGGATTCATAAGGGTATTAGTGCTATGTGAAATGCAATCAGCCTCGTCCACGATTTGAGCTCGTGTCGCCGTGTCCATTTCCTACGAGGATAACCATTACACTACGGGCACCTCCCACAAAGTTATTCTTTTATACCCTATTGGATTCGGTTGTGAATGCACAAATATGTTCTTCAGCTGAACAGATATAATAGGTCTATCTGGAAAGGACTGAGGAATTAGCGATTTAAAAAAAATTTAAATAATTTACCAAAATTAAATCATCTCTTTTCTCTTTTTTATTTCTTTTTCAGTCATCAATAACCTGCTTTTAAGGTGATATTTCTTTGATTTCCTATACTCTTTCCATGCCTCTCACTTAGTGATAGTAAAAAAAAAGAAAATAAAAGAGAAATCCAACAAGCATTCTAGTGTAATTGCCGTCAAGCTTTTTCTCCATCCGTCTAGTCAGCGTCTAGGAAGAAACTATGTTTCATTTTATCGATCAGGTCTGACTTCCATATGACCGAAAGTCTATCGATAGCTGTCCATGCCTTTGCTAGTTATGTGTTGATGCCTGTCTCGGTTGATGAGACACTGCTTCCTAGGTAGGAGAACTTGTCAACTAGTTTCAGACTGCTACTGTTTAGTGTGTAGATGTTGCCTGTTTGATTAAAGCACATACATTCCGTCTTGTGTGCATTGATATAGAAGCCGATGTCTGCAGCGGCTCGTTCCAGACTTTGTAGCAGGGTTTCGGCTTGGGCGGGTGCATTTGCCAGAAGCGTAGTCGGCGTCGGTAATTGTTTTTGCGGGTTACCTCCCACCCGCTTCTTTCTTTTGTTAGCTTGAAACCGTTTTCTTTGATTTTATCAACAGACGTTCTAAGTACGTAGTCCAGACATGATATATATATATATATATATATATATATGTATATCAAAGAAAATGGTTAAGAATCCAAAATAGAATTTTTAAGAATATAATTTACTTATTGATTATTCGTGTGTATTTAATTTTTTACAGAATAGATTTAATGATAATTTTTACTCATTTCAGGGTAGCTTAAATTTAGATTTAAAAAAGATTTGTCAGTAATGTAAAGATATCCTCTCTCTTTCTCTCTCTCTCTCTCTTGTTATTTAGTATTATTTCATTTCATTCTCTCTCTCTCTCTCTCTCTCTCTCTCACTCTTGTTATTTAGTATTATTTCATTTCATTCTCTCTCTCTCTCTCTCTCTCTCTCTCTCTCTCTCTCTCTCTCTCTCTCTCTTGTTATTTAGTATTATTTCATTCCATTTGTAAACAAATGGATATATTTGGTTGGCCGGAGCTGATCGGTACGGCTTCTGGAATGAGGTAAATCTGTATTAATCTTTTTCGAATTGATCTTTAGTTTAAAAAATAAAAGAAAGAAAAGGTGTTCCAAACGAAAGTTAAACTTTGATGCCAGTTAGTAATTCGTTGTTGACTTTATTCCAACTCCGTGAGGGGTGTCTAGACTAAAATCAGCATTTAATAAAATGTAGAACACCTAAGCTGAAGTGGATGGGGTGCCTGGAGATGCGTGTCACACAGAAATCAAATTAAGAGGTCATCATGATTTTTATTTAATTCAACGTGGGTCATGTGGCTCGCAGTGGGTCTTCTCAATGTGTTGGATTAAAGTTTTGCTTCAGTGACTTCCTTTGCCAAGCCAGACAGATTAATAACATATTCTCATCAGCAGGCTATTTGTATTGAGAATAATTGAGAGAGAGAGAGAGAGAGAGAGAAAGAGAGAGAGAGAGAGAGAGAGACACAAACGCACACACACACACACACACACACACATATATAAGTATCTCCTTTTCAGATCTAATATCTTCACTCTTCAACAGCAATAAGATTTAAACGTATATATATATATATATAAAGCATCATGTCGCGCTGGTAGCACGAATATCCCTGACCCTCTCTCGCCATTCCTCCCAATAGTTCATCGCCCTAGGCAGGTCTTCATGACAACACCCCGTATCCTCACATAGCTGCTGAATGTATGTTCGTGCTAGTTGTCCTGCCTTCGCACGGCCATGTGTGGGGGTCCATAAGAGTACATCCCTTTTGAGTTCGTCCCTGCTTCTCCAGCAGTGTCCTGCATGTCTGGTTCGTCTAACTGGAATAGTTTTCGTGATAGGAGGAAGGTGGCCGTACAGTTGGTGTCTTGTGTGGTGTTGCCGCCAGGACTTGTTCAAAATTGCTCGCAGCATTCTTGTGTAATTGCCGTTTAGCTTCTTCAGCCGTTTTGTTAGAGTCCATGTAGTGCACCCATATAGCAGTATCGATGTGACCGCTGCCTGGAAGAAACTGCGTTTCATTTTATCGGTTAGGTCAGATTTCCATATAATCGATAGCCTATTGATAGCTGTCCATGCTTTCGTTAACCTCGTGTCGATGTCCTTTTCGGTTTATGCGACGCTGCTTCCTAGGTAAGTGAATTTGTCTACTAGTTTAAGAGGGGTTCCGTCTAGAGTGGAGATGTCCCCTGTTTGATTATAGCACATATAAATTCCGTTTTGTGTGCATTAACATAGAGGCCTATGCCTACGGCTGCTCGTTCCAAACTATGCAGTAGTGTTTCAGCTTGGTCGGGTGTATTTGCCAGTATCGCTATGTCATCAGCGTAGTCGGCGTCGGTAATTGTTTTTGCGGGGTACCTTCTGCTACTTTTCTTCGTCAGCTCGAAGCCATTCTCTCTGATTTTGTCAATCAATGTTCTAAGTACGTAGTCTAGACAAATGATAAAGAGGTACGGAGCCAGCGTGTCCCCTTGTAGTACTCCTGCTACAATGTCGAAGTATTCTGTGTCTCCATCTGGTGATCGTACTTTTACTTTGGTGTTTCTATAGAGAATCGTTATTGCTGCTACGGTTTCTTTAGGTATGCCGTACGCTAGTATGATTTGTTCCATCTTTCCTCTGTGAATGGAATCGAAGGCCTTGCTAAAGTCGACAAATATTAATGTCGCTTGTAGGTTTTTTGCCCGTACACCTTCAAGGATTCTACGGATGGTTAATATTTGTGAGGTCGTGGATCTATTTCTTCGGAAGCCATTTTGGTTTTTTCTAAGTATGTTGTCGATTTTGGGTTCTATGCAGTTTCGTAGTTGGGCATTGTAGATTTTGGCTGCTATGGATGTAAGTGTTATGCGTCGGTAGTTTTTGGCTAATCCGAGGTCCCCCTTTTTAGGGAAGTGGGGTATGCATCCCTTCATCCATCTAACTATTGGATTTTGATTGTATACTGCGTTGCAGTGTCGGAGCAGTATGTCGTCGAATTGTCTGGTCTTCCATACTTCTGGGGGAATCTCGTCCAGCCCTGCAGCTTTCCTATTTTTAATTTATCTGAGAACCGAGTCGAGTTCTTCTTGTGTGAACGGTCCTAGTTTAATGTCTAATTGTTTGCTAATTATTCTGATGATTGGTTCATGTGTTATTTTCGGTGGGTTTCCAAGTAGGTTTTCGAAAAGCTGTTTCCGCAGTTTTATTCTTTCTTGTTGGTTTGCAGCTTTTAGTTTTGCTTTGACTGTGTCCTTTCTTCTACTCACTTCGTCTATTGTTTGCCAGGCTATCCTAGATTGTTTATCTTCCACCGAGTCTCTAATCTTATCTATCTGATTTTGAATGTATTCTGTCTGTTCCTTTATATATATACCTGCTAATTGATATTGTGCCGTTTTTAGTTTTAAGGCATTTGTGTTTGTTGGGTTTTTTCGATAGTTTTTGGAGGCTGTTTTCACTAGTGCACGTTTTTCTCTCACCGCTAAAGTTTCCCAGGGGACGCTATATTTAGTTTTGAGTTTTGTTGGAATGCATTTCACTGCTGCCTCGAGGTGCGCATTGACGAAATTTTCATATTCGTCGTTTGGTGTACTTTTTTCAGTCTTCTCTTGTAGTGTTTCGAATATGTTTCTTAATTCTAATACGTATTTATCTCTTATATCTTTGTTGTTCAATAGGGCCCAGTCATAGTGTTTGGGGGTCGCTGTTCGTTTGGCGGTTTTAGTAGGCGTAACCGTATTTTCGCCGTGACTATTCGGTGATCGGTGAACACACCCTCAAATGAGGAGTATGCCTCGCAATTCATTGCACTATTTTTCCATTTCTTGTTTATTAGGACGTAGTCTATCTGAGCTTTACTATTGTTTGCGTACGTGCATGTTCATAGTTTGCCCTCCCTTTTTGGTAGTTTGTATTGAGGCATGCTAATCTATTTTCTGTCATGAAATCTGTTAGATGTTGCCCATTCCTATTTGACGTGTTGTGGAGGCTGTATTTGTTGTTTCCGTTTTTCCCGATTTGGGCATTCATGTCTCCGCCAATGACTAACATGTTGTGTTTCGGGATGCTACGCACTAATGAGGATAACTCATCGTAGAAGGTGACTAGTTCAGTTTCTTCACTTAACATTGGTAGGGCTGTAGCAGGAGATGATTGTTGCTCTGGGGTTGCCGTTAAAAGTAGCTGCCATCATCCTAGGTTGTATTTTCTCAATGGTATTTAGTGTTTTTAATGCTCTAGGTCCTATAAGCAATCCTACCCCTCCTACTGCGGCGTTGACAGAGTTTTTCCATGCCGATACAATGACGAGCGACCATCCATTGCCAGTTTCGTGATATTTGATATCTTCGGTGTGCGTGTATCTGTGTTCTTGTATGCATATTATGTCTATCTTATGTTCTACGGCCGATGCGATTAGCTCTGGAAGTTGTCCAATTCTATTTAAGGTTCTTACGTTAAATGTCGCTACTTGTAGTGTTCGCTTGCATTTTAGTAGTTTTTGTCGTTTGAGCTCTGTAGCTGATTTTTCGAACACTGAGGCCAAGGCTCCAACCTCAGCAGGACGCGCCAGGACCTATTTAGGTATTGAGTTTTAACCTAGTTAAAGTCCAAGATTAAGGTACTTTCGTCAGACTTTCACTGGTACTGAATTTTTTTTTTTTTTGCAGTATTGGGACATTTTCCTAGCCTTTTTAGTTTTTCTTCTATACTACCGTTGGGAGCCTAGGAGGCTTTAGGAATTATAGAGCTTTTACAAATGACAATTTTTTTTTGTGGTAGCATTGGGAGTTTTAGGCTTTTACTTTTTCTTCTAAACTACTGTTGGGTCTTTAAGAATTTTAAACTTTTAGAATAGATTCAAAAACGTTTTGCCGTGTCCGCTGACATTTGGACAGTCATATATTCAATTTGGGTTTATAGTGAGCGTGTCTTTACATTGAAAACGCACAGTTTAAGCAATATTTTACGAACAAAAATACAGCATAACATTTTGTAAAATTCAGCATTTTAAATTAATAGGATTTCAGACATACTGACCACCTCTTTATACTTTGTTATTCATATTTCTATACCTTCTCACTCACACACAGAGAGACTTACACGTATACACACACAGAGACACACACATATATATATATATATATATATATATATTGAGCTCTCCGTTAATCAATAGCCTATATGTAAAAATATATGCGTAAAAAATTCCTTTGTTTACTCAAAGAATGACGATAGCTCTGTAGTAAGATGTCCAACTGATGTAAAGTCAGCCAGATTTCAATCCCAGTTTGAAGCATGTTGCCTGTCTCACCACATTGAAGAGTTGTGATGCAAAGACACAAACTGTCTGTGGGTGACAATATATATGTTCCCCCAGTGGGTTGAGCACTCAAGAGACGAATTGCCAGCTACCAAAATACACGTAAAAGCAAAGATCTTCTCATGAATATAGTGATCTGTCAGTAAATAGCGTATATGTAAAAATTATGTGCAAAAATCCCTTTGCTTACGCTGAGAATGACGACAGCACTAGTATAAGAAATATAACTGATGTAAAGTCAGCCGGGTATCGATCGTAGCTTGAAGCATGTCAAGTGTCTAGCCACACTGAAGAGTGGTCATGCAAAGAACAGTAGTTTGTGTGTGTATGACAATATATATATATATATATAGATCATTAAATAAGTTTCAAGACTTTTTTGTATGGACACTTTTATTGATAGTAGACACATGAACTCTAGTCCCCTTCGAAGTAATTTCCTCCGGCTGCAATGCAGTTGTTGTACCGTTCTAACAACTTCTGGAATGCCCCATGGAAGTCCCCATGTGTGAGCGTGTCAATGACCTTCGTCACAGCCTCTTTCATCTCCCCAATTGTCTCATAACGACAGCCTCTGAGCTTTGGGAATAACCAAAAGTTGCAGGGAGCAAGGTCTGGACTGTAGAGAGACGAATTGTCTTGATTTATGCCCATCTTGGTCTAATAGTCCGTGATAAGGATGGAGTTGTGGACTGGTGCATTGTCCTGGTGGAAATGCCACTGACCCGATTTGAAGAGTGCTGGCCTCATCCGATGGAATCTCTTCCTGAACTCCTTTAAAGCCTCAACATAGTAACCCTAACCGCAACCCTAACCCTTTGGGCAATCAACTCAGGTGTATTGACTTCCTTATTCCTCCCACACATCTCTTCATCCCTCACAAAGTCCCTGCCTTCCTTGAATCTCTTATGCCACTTAAAAACTGATATTCGACTCATATAAGATGATCGAAAAGCAGTCTGAAGCATTCCATACGTAGCATTCTGTGGCATTTTTTCCAAGTTCAAAACAATTTTATTGCATATCGTTCGTATATATATATATATATATATATATATATATATATATATATTGTGTGTGTGTGTGCACCGTTTCAAACAATGGTCATAATTGAATCTTATTGGAAAAATATCTTGAGTTGATTCAAAATAATTTACGGTACATATATATATATATATATATATATATCATTATTTTAAACGGTGTACACAATGCGTTTGCTATTGAAATGTTAAAACAGGAGAATCTTTAATTGTGACACAGAGAGATTTTCACTCTTATTTAATGTTATGCCAATACGATGCTTTACTTGGTACATAATCGATTCTGGTATGGGTTGAAAATTTCATCTGAAACAACATCATTCCGATGTAAGATGAAAAGAGCAAGAAAAGCGCTTCGTATAGCAATTTAAAATTCTCCATTTAAATAATAAAAAAGATTCAATTAGAAGCGCACATTCTGAAGATAGGACTAAATATAAAAATAAGATCGGACTAAATATAAAAATAAGATCGGACTAAATATAAAAATAAGAAAACAAAAATGATTAGACATTATATGGTTGGAGCTACCATTACAACTTTACTTGCGCCACACACATGCGAATTTAAAATTTGTTAAATGATTATGTCACGGCCTGTATCTTATACAGATGCTTGTCCCGTTTCATATGCGATTAGAGAAAATATTTCAACAAACATACAGCATCTAATATTCCAATTTACCAAATTCTTGTCAAAACCATCCGGACATTATACCAGACCATCAGCAAAAAAAAGCGTTCGAAATAATCGAAGCTTTAAGAATACGAATAAAAAGCACAACGAGATTTCTGAATAAGGACAGGGCGTTCTAGATGAGTTTCAAAACTAGTATTCCACTATTTGTAGGACATCATCTGGTACCTAACTGGTTAACACTTTCTTCTTGGAGTTGCGTTTAAAGTACTGGACGGCGATTTTGAAGAGAAAGTGTTCTAACTTCAGTCGCACTATTACGTTCGATTCTGAACTAATGTTGTATATTGACCTTCGACCCGGCCAAACATGTCATTCCAAAGTGATGCACCGGAAGGAAGTGACACATTCTGATGGCAGTTATGGGAAGAAATCGCGTAGGCGGGCTTGGCTGACAATATGGGACAAGGTAAAATCCCATTGTACAGTCATAGACTGATGCACCGGAAGAGAGTGACCTGTCAACTGCATGATAGTAATTTCCGCTTGATGATGATCAAACATGCCATTCCAAAGATATTGAGTGGGCGATTGAACTATTATATAACTCGGTGAAGACAGGAAGTCAGTTAGTTTGGTGACCTGTTGTTGACAAGATGCGGTAGAGAAAGCCTGCACCCAGCAGAGTGGACCCCTGGGTCTCCGGTTGAGCAGCCCTGGAGAGCGGAAAAGAGACACTGATGGCCACAAGAGTGGGGGTCAATATGTTGCAGTTCTGTTCGGTCTCCAACTCCCTCTCATACACAAACCTTTCAAATAAAGTTGTTATAAAATAGCCGAGGGATTTCGGTTCATGCCTTTGAGTTTAGTTAGGCTGAGAACCTTTCGGCTCAGCACATGGGTTAGTTAGAGGCAATTGAGGCAGGTGTTAACGAAGGTGCGCGCGGGTGGATGGAGGTATCACTCAGATGTCATAACAGTCCGAGACGATACTGGGTGACAAGGTACGGGTGACGTCACGCACCGGAAGCACGAGGAAGTTTGTGTGAGAATTTGAAGAAAATAAGAGTCGGGTTTTAGACGCAAAACGAGAAGGATCGATTTTTGGAGCTCGCAGGCGCGAGGCGAACGTGCGCCCTATGGGGGGGGGCGCTCGAGTTGGGGGCCAAATGAATAAGACAGCATAGAAGATTGTGTCTCTCCTCCTTACGTCAAAACCTTTAACTCAAAGTTAACTAAAAGGTTTCGTACTTGAACAAGAAGTTCTTACGTGTTTTCGAATCCCGAGATTTCTATGTTCTTTATATATTCTATAGTAATGAACATTATATGTCTATTTCGCACATGGCCATATTCGTGTATATGGCTATGCAACAAAGTGAGAGGTATATTTTTCTAAGAACTGTGTCGTCGTCATCATTGTGTCGTTATGATTTCGCATGCATATGTGTTTGTATAGTTAGTCGTGGTCATGGCTATGCAACACTAATACCCTCGAGAAAGATATGAATCTTCTTATCTATCCACCAGTGGATTGAATAATACAACAACTGTTCTTCTACAATGATGGTTTTGGCATTAACAACCAAAGAATGTTGATATGCCATTATACAAATTTGACTTCATCCAAACCTTCCATGGGTAAAGAACATTTTGTTTAAAAACAAGTGTAAAAAGCAAGTTTATACCATTCATTAAATGGCACAGTACAATGAAAGAATAACCGTGTTTTAATCCAATAAAAAAAAATTGACTTCATCCAAAGCTTCCATGTGTAAGGAAAATTTCGTTTAAAAACAAAAGTGTAAAAAGCAAGTTTATGCCATTCATTATATGGTGCCTGTGGTGTAATGGTTATCGTCGTAGGGAATGGACACGGTGACACGTGTTCAAATCGTGGACGAGACTGATTGCATTTCACATAGCACTAATACCCTTGGGAAAGGTATGAATCCAATTAATCTCCCTCCAGCTATGGGTAAATAGTAGGGCAGACTAGGTTCTTCAGTCTTGGCGAGGCAACTAGTCTAGGAGAAGGAAAACTCAGAATTCAAACCTGGTAAACTCCGCTCAAAATCATTGACCTTGTGTCATATCCTGCCCGAGTGGAGGGGGGGGGGTAGAAATAATTAAATGGTTTTACTCGTGTGATTAAAGTGTCTAGCCACACTAAACAGTTCTGATTCAACGAAGGTTGAATCTGCCGTTGCCTGTATCTTACATTGCGATAAAAAAAAAATTATTTCAAAAGACATAGCATTTGATATTCTATCACGCTAATTTCTTGACAAAATCACCCAGATGTTATTCAAGACCCACAGTACATCCACCTAATAGCGTAATTTTAAATTTCTTAAGATAATCAGAACAGCCATTAAGTAAACATATATACATTTAGAAGGTTTGATTTCGTTGGGTTGGTTTGATTTTATGGCATATCAACCATTGTAAGTTATGTAATGCCAAATCCATTTTTATACATATAAACAGTTCAATTTCAAACACTTCACTTCAGCATAAGTACAATTCAAATGTCAATCACTTTTATTTGACCCAAAATACGGAGGCGAAACCCTACCTGTTAATGTTTGCGTCTTTGGTCGCTTTGGACGGCTTTCACCTGCAGCTGTCCACTCAGCTGACAGCTGATTTAACTCCGGTGTGAAGTGGTGGATCCATTTTTCATCCATTGTCACATTTACGCAAGAATTCATTTTTGTTGTGTTGAAACATTTGCAAACAATGCTCTGAATCGTCGACGCGTCGTTGGTTTTTATCGACTGTGAGCAAACACGGCATTCACTTCTCACTAACAAATGTTCAAGCAAAATGGTGAATACACTGTCTTCTGATATCTTCAACTCCTCTGCTATCAAATGCAACTTCAGTTTACGATCGGCCAAGACGAGTTTGTGTAGTTTTTTGGTGTTTTCCGGGACAACTGGGTGACCTGAGCGTTCAGCATCATTTGTGCCTGTACGACTGTGTTTAAAGTCAGCATAGCAAATCATAACCGTTGTTTCCGACGGAGCAGAGTCCGAATAACACTTATCAAGCCATTAATTTACTTGAACAGTATTTTTCCCATCGGAAAGCAAAGCTTTATTAACACATGTAATTCAGTTTTTCCATTATTTTGAAAATTTGCAACAGTAAAAACAAGTAAAGTTGGTGACATTAGTCGAGGATAACTCGAAGGCTCCCTTTTCAATAGCTACTATATCGATGTGAAGGGAGGACCTCTTCTTTATTTCCTTGATTGATCCACTTTACCCTTGATCCTTACCTTATAGTGCTGAGTGTTAAGCAAGATGGCATCAAGTACCATTTTTTGAGTCTTTGGAATGACTCGACCTGGGATTGAACCCTGGTCTCCCGGACTATTGGCGAAAACTCTACTCATTAGGCCAATGAATTTTTGCAACAGTAGCTTCACTTAAAGAACTGTAATTTGTAAACTAATAATCCGATTGGACTCGGATTTTGACACGTGCCATTTGAAAGT
>OY757914.1:15415339-15432839 GCA_963585895.1 Sepioteuthis lessoniana | reverse complement strand
TCCGTCATTTTTATTATGTATTCGAATCAATGTCCATTAAGATTTATCACTTTAATCCTTTTTGATATGGACGCCTCTAGTGGTGTAATGGTTAGCAAGCAAGATTAGCAAACCTTCACGAGTGACTTCACATCTCATAGGCTGCCTCATTCATACGGTCTTGTGCCACATCTAATCGAAAAATTTTCACTTTGTGGTCCACTGAAACAGCAAAATCCTCTTTTTGCATGTACCCCTGTCGGCTTGGTCTGTAGAATATACCGACTGCATCTCTGAAGTGTCCTGGATATGACATTAAACACTGATGGTGAGGCTCCTGTAATGATGGTGTTTTGGGGAATGTGAAGTACTTATTCATTTCCGTTGCTTCCCGGCTCAGTTTGATCAGGACAGTTAGAACCTGACAGGATCCTACCTATGCATCAAATAAAAATGTAGGATATTTAAACTGAGTGAAAACAAATGACTTAACCAAACTTGAATAGCTTGGAATAGAACTGTTTGATCATTTAACTATGGGTAAAAAATGCCCGAAGTTTAATTGAATTGTTAACAATATATAGCAATACTTGAAACCATTCAACCTTGTGGAGTTATGTTAAATTGAATTGTTAGAAATGAAACTGTTTGATCATTTAACTATGAAAAACAAATGCCTGATGTTTAATTGAATTGTTAACGACACCTAGCAATACTTGGAACCATTCAACTTTGAGAAATTATGCTAAATTGAATTGTTAGAAATAAAACTGTTTGATCCTTTAATTGTATGTATCTAAAAAGCTGTTTACTGATCTTATATTTACTATATATGAAAAAAGAACATGATTTGGCATTAAAAACCAACAATGGTTGGTATGCCACAAAACCAAACAATTTTCTTGTTAATTTAAATTAGGTCAGGTTTTCTGTTCCGGATTTGGGGTTCCGTTTATAAATCAAAGTCCGAGAGAATTTTATGTGTTTCATTTTTGTTTGGTAGAGTCTGGTTTGTTCATATATCAGTTGTGAGTATTGTGAAATTTCAATCCCTTGCACAATTCCCAGTGAATCCTCTTGCCCACACTGTTATGCCCTATTTTTTATTTGATCTAGTTTGCTGTACTCACTTATTATGTTAATACTCGTTTTATCTCTGTAGCTAAATAGTCTCGATTTGCTATTTTCATGCAGATTATTTTTGCTTTGATAAAATGAAGAGGAAGAAAAATATGCTAACCACAATCTAAAAAGCTAGGAACATAGTTCTCGCCAATTGTTTTCCTCTCATTCATCGTACGAGAAATAAAAATTATTGTCTTCCGTAAATGCTTCTCCCATTTGTTTTTCCTCCTACTGTTTTTATTAAATACATATAACTCATTATTTTGTTTGCAATTTGATTATTCGCTCTCCCGATGATGATTCTTGTTAGGGCAGAAAGTAGATGCGGGAACTTTCTAAGTTCATTTCATCACAAAATCAAACGGCTCATACGGTTTGGTTTGGTTTCTTTGTTTAATGGCATATCAACCTTTGTAGGTTATTTAATGCCAAAGCTATTATCATAGAAGAACAGTAGTGGTACTATTTAACCCATAGCTGGGAGGATAAGGGGGTTCATACCTTTCCCAAGGGTATTTGCCCGAATGTGAACGTAATAGCGCGACTAGAGTTCGAACTCGTTTACTACGATTCCGCAGTCTATCGTTTTAACCATTACACCACGTTTTAACCATTACCCCCTACGGCTCATATAGAGAAATGAACGAATCAAGGCAAGAATAGACAGATCTGAAATGACTGTACTATCTAATCAAACAGGATTAAAAGAGAATTTCCGGCCTATATATATATAATCAATTGAATTCTCTTCAAAAAGTTAATCTTTAAGCTAAGAAGAGGTTTCACTAGCTTTTACTTTTTATCTGTATTGTTGCACGTATTAACCAATCAGTTCTGGCAGACGATGATATTTCAGTCATCTCGCAGAATTTGAAAGATGAATACCCAAACGATTTAAGGAATCTTTACCTTGTTAGTTTATTAAAAATACATTTCAGCAATTAGAAGAATTTAAAAGTTAATTGACGTTTTTATCTAAATTGAAACCTATCTAAATTTTATCCATAAAATAATAATATTGTCTAAACTTTTATTACCATAGAGATCCACCTCAGTGCTATTCACTTTTCTTTTGATTATTCAGTTAGGGGTACTTTTTCTGTGTGGGCCTTTTCAGAATTAATTTATCTCCATTTTCGCTTAATTATTTCTGCAAGAGAATATCTTTCTTTTGTTCATCTTTATGAGAGAACTAGCTTTATAACATTCCCTTCTACTAATTCTTTATGCTATGATTGAACATCCATATTTGACTATTGATATACTTTTCTTTTTCATTAGAACATATAGACAAAAAGATCATTTATACAGAAAACTATATATTGTATTGAAATAATGCAAACTGTTATAAACTTTCTTTTTGTTAATATATATATATATATATATATATATATATATATATATATATATATATATATATATATATATATATATATATATATATCATATGAAGGCCCAACTGATTCGTTACTGCTCTTATGAACAGTTAAATCACTCGGGTAATTTGTTTATCTGCGAAATTTGAATGGCAGTTCTATTTTCTCTTATACTGTTTTCCCGAAAAAAGATGGAGAGACTGGTTCACCATACTATTTTACTCTTGCTTGCACAAGAAAAGATGAAGTTATGCCTTTCCTATTGCAATTATTTGAAAGTAAAACGCATATTGCTTCATCTCAAATCTGAACTGGGGTCAGAAAATCTACTTTTCTGCGAAGAAAACTGGTAAACACACACACACACACACAGGAATATATATATATATATCAGTAATATCCAGTCAGCGTCCGAAGACAGTGGGTGTGGATTTTTCTTTTATAGAATATATGAGGAATATCATATAAATCTATGTGAGTGCTCGATGTATGGCTATTGTTACATATCTTTTTCCTTCCAGGTTTATATAACAAAACTGACATATAGAGCGTATCTTGTTCAATAAGAAGGAAACTAGAACCTGATTAAATTGTCATTGAGACTTACTGAATTGCTCCCGGCCCCGAAAATCTTTAGAATATATATATATATATATATATATATATATATATATATATATTCGGGTCATGTATTAAATGAAAGTTTGTTTTTTTTAAAGCAGAATAGATTCTTTTCAGATTTTTTACATTAATAAAAACTCGGCATTTTTTTAGAATTGGTTCAAAACTAAACACATTTTAACATCACAAAAATATTTGAGCCTTTTCGCAATGGCAGCAAATCATACGGTTTCAAGATTTTTGTGGCTGTGAAGTGCTAACCATGGGAAATTTGCAGAATAATGCGTGATGTGCACGGAGAAGCATATTTTTTTTAAATTTACAAATGAGCAAAACATTCGCTTGCTTCGACTAGATGGAGTCTAAAATACATGCCCCCGAGTGGAAACACACTGACTCTCCGATCGAGAAAAACTTCCGGGCTCAGCAGTCAGTAAACTTCTTTATTGACCAACACATGCGAGACCTTTTCAGTCTGATGACAGTCTTCTGGGATATGAAAAGATCCATCGTTATTGATTTTCTTGTAAAAGGATGCAACTGTAAACGGTGCTTTCTACTGCCAACTTATTTATTGAATTATCCGCGTGTAAATAAATATATATATATATATATATATATATATATATATATATATATATATATAATGGGGGTTCCTGACACTGCTGCCGCCGTATGAAAGACAAACAGAATAGTTAATGTTATGGACAGTTTAATCAAGAGAGTTATTTGTGTGTGTATATATATATATATATATATATGTGTGTGTGTGCGTGTGTGTGTGTGGGGAGCTGCATTTGAGACATGTTTGATTAAATAGGACAGACACTTCGCTTCTGCCTATCCTATATTTTATCCGTTCAAGTCTTTGGGTATATTGTGTATAGAAATAAATAAATCTCGTCATTGTGGTCGTCTTTTGATTATTTATTCCCCTGATTATGACTCTAGTTGGGGCAGAAAGTATTTCGGAAAAATACGGCACCTACCTGAAATCATTCCATCCAGAGGTAAAACGAATCATACAAAGACTTGAAAAGATCAAAGATAGGATAAACAGAAGCGAAGAGTCTGTCTTATCTAATCAATATATATAGTGTAGCCGTAATTCTCTGACTGAACCTTTTGATCCTGACCTTTGATATTTGAGATTACTCCGCCCTGCATCTGGTGAAGTGCGCCGTTGACCAGTTTTTGGATTCAGCCCACTTCCATCCCATCCACCATGCTGTGTCCCTTGGTTTCCATTGGTATACGCTTCTGTGGTTCATATGACACACTCCGCCTCAGAAGTATCACCCGACAAAACAGTATTTGCACAGCCCCTTACCTACTATCTCACAAACCATCCATGTTGACGCGTAAAACATGCTGGTCTCTGCTGGTGAAATAAGGAAAAACTCATAAGTGACGTTCTCTTTTGAACTCATACATATGGACAATCCAGCGTTGGTGAGGAAGCAAAAAACTACGTTTATCAGTTTTGTGTGGATACTTGATGCCGTCTAGAAGACTTACAAAGAGCAATGACTGAGAGGGAATGAGGGCGTGAGCGTGTGCGTGTGTGATAAAGAGATAGATAGATAGATAGATAGATAGAGAGAGAGAGAGAGAGAGAGAGAGAGAGAGAGAGTCAAGGAATCCGTACTGCCGACCCGTGTTCATGATGATGATAATGATTATCGACCAAATATACTTTTATATTTTGCATTCATAAAATAATGGGTGAGTTGGCGTACTGTAGTGGCTTACGTACTGTACTGTGACATCGTAAGTAAGTGAGTTCGAACTCGTCGTGCTATTACATAAACTTTGAGGCTAACATACTTCGGAAAGACATCCAGAGGTTAACCAGTATCTTTGCTGTTCTTCGATGTGGATGGATTTGGCATTAAATAACCCATGAAGAATGATAAACCATTAAACCAAAACAAACCTAAAAGATAGCACAAGGATTCATACACATTGAAGCTATAATTGTTTACAGGGAACTCTGAAGAAATACGAGGTGAATACGATAAGTTTCCTGACTTTTTTTCGTTTAAAATTGAAAATTCAGTATGTTATTACTATACATCTTATGAGGTGACTGACCAATTTTTATGATTTCAGATTCAAATGAATAGCTACAGCAGTAATTGAATACACACTACAAAAGCCTGATTGTCACGGATGGTGAATTTCAAAAATGCAATCTGGACGTGGGGACACTTTGGAAGAACGAAAAGCAATAAAATTCTGTTTTAAACTTGGAAAAAAATACCACAGAAACGTATGGAATGCTTCAGACAGCTTTTCGACCATCTTGTATGAATCGAGCATCAGTTTTTGAGTGGCATAAGAGATTCAAGGAAGGCAAGGACTCTGTGAGGGATGATGAGAGGTGTGGAAAGAGTAAGGAAGTCAATACACGTGAGTTGATTGGGCAAAGAGTTAGGGTTACTATGTTGAGGTTTTAAGGGAGTTCAGGAAAAGATTCCTAGGGAAGAGGCCAGCACTCTTCGAATCGGGTCAGTGGCACTTCCACCAGGACAATACACCAGTCCACTACTCCATCTTTGTCACTGACTATTTGACCAATGTCGGCATAAGAAATTTCCTCATCCTCCATATAGTCCAGATCTTGCTCTCTGTGACTTTTGTTTATTCCCTAAGCTCTGAGGCTGTCGTTATGAGACAATTGAGGAGAAGAAAAAGGCTGTGGCGAAGGTCATTGACACGCTCACACAAGAGGACTTCGATGGGACCTTCCAGAAGTTGTTGGAACGGCACAAAAGTGCATTGCAGCCGGAAGAGATTACTTCGAAAGAGACTAGCGTTTAATGTGTGTACTATCAATAAAAGTGCCCATATGAAAAAAGTCTGGAAACCTATAGTATGATCCTCGTTGCTCCACAAAGGGTAAAGATAAATGTACAAATGATATAATTAATAAATTATTCATATATATATAATCTTCTATATGTAGCAAATGTATAAAATATTTTCTTAAATTCTAATATTGCATTTTAATCGTTTAAATGGCTTATTTAAAGATGTTTAACGTAAGCTGGTTTTGCTAACATCTTGATTTAGATTCTTTATTTGCTTTTTGTAAGCTCACTCAGCTTACCAATTATTTCTTTAAAGTTTTTATCAAAAAAATAATTAGCCTAAAGTTCATGAAAGTATTTCGATCTCCAGTCACGCTATTACGTTCACTTTTAGACTAATACTCCAGGGAAAGATATGACTCCCTTATTCCCCCCCCCCAGACTTGGGTTAAATAGTACTACGTCAGTCCTTCTGCAGGATGGCTTTCGCATTAAACAACCAACAAAAGTTGATATGCTATTAAACAGAGAAACCAAACCAAAAACTATATTCGATGGTCAATGTTTTCTTCAGATTCTTTAACTAATAGAAATTATTCATTTACCCTTCCGGTGAGACTTATAATCATCATCATCATAATCATCAAATCACACTGCTAGCACGGATTTCCCTGACATCTCTCTCTCTCTCTCTCTCTCTCTTTCTCTCTCTCTCTCTCTATCCGTCGCTATCATCTATCACTCGCTGCAGGTCTTCCAGACTACACCCTGTTTCTGCACAGAGTTGTTGTAGACGAGTTATTGCTGGTCGACCAACACTGGCACGTCCGTGAGAAGAAGTCCACCGAAGAATGTCACTTACGAGTTCGTCCTTGCTTCTCTAGCATTGTCCCACATGTCTTGTTCGTCATTTGCCCAGTCGGCTGGAGCTGTAGAATACACTGACTGCTTCTCTGCAGAGGGGTAAGACCCCCCAGCCAAACGAGTGTCCTAGATATGACACTAAACAATCTGATGGTGAGGTTCTAGCAATGCTGGAGATTTGGGGAATGCGGAGTACCCCTTCATTGCCATCGCTCTCAGGTGCACTCTGGCACGTAGTGGTAGCACCTGATAAGGGTCCTATCTATGTGTTAAATAGAACTAAACCGTGCTTCTTTCACTATACTGATTTTTGCATTTAAACTCCGTATTCATGCTAAACTGAATTGTTTAAAATAGAACTGCAGAGGGGTAAAACTCCGCTAACGAGTGTCCTGGATATGACATTAAAATATCTGATGGTGAGGACCCAACAGTGCTGAAGCTTTGGAGAATGTGGAGTACCTCTTCATTGCCATCCCTCCCAGGTCCACTCTGGCCTGGAGTGGTAGCACCTGATAGGGACATATCTATGTGTTAAATAGAACTAACAGCATACTTATGCTAAACTGAATTGTTTGAGTAAACTGAATAGCTTGAAATAGAAATGATTTTGACAATTAAACCCTACTTATATTTAAATTGCATGCTTATGTTAAACTGAATAATTTGAAATAGAACTGTTTTTCGATATTAATACTGTATTTACATTTAACTGAATTGTTACTTATAACTGCTTGAATATTTTGATATAGAAATGTTTTGACAATTAAACTGTACTTATGCTAAACTGAATTGTTTTAAGTAGAACAGATTGCGTTAAATAACCTACAAAGGTTGATATACCATAAAACCCAAATCCAACCAACCAACCAACCAACCAACTTGTTCGTCATACATCCAAGTATGACGAACAAGCTTTTAGAGATGGGTTGAGCAGCTGTTGCTTCGTGGAATATAGAGAGCTGAAAAAAATGTTTTTTTAGTATGTCACTATAATCTATCTTGTGGTGAGGCTCCACTCCTGGGGCTCTGAGGAGTGTGGGGTACTCCTTCATTGACATTACCTCCACGTCTACCCAGAATGGTAGAACAAGATACTCTAATCTCTGGTTCAAGTAGATGTTTGAAGATTACGTGGTGAATTCATTAAGATTCCTGACTTTTATTGTACAGGCATTAGAATTGTCGTAAACTCTTGAAAATTCAGTGTGTTATTGCTATACATCTTATGAGATGACCGACCCATCCTTATCATTTCAGGTTCAAATGAACAGCTAAAGAAGAAATTGGAATACACCCTACTAAAGCCTCATTGTCACAGCTGGTGAATTTCAAAAATGCAATCTGGACGTCAGGACACTTTAGAAGATGAAATAAAATTCTGTTTTAAACTTGGAAAAAATGCCACAGATTGCCACGTATGGAATGCTTCAGACTGCTTTTCGACCATCTTGCATGAATCGAGCATCAGTTTTTGAGTGGCATAAGAGATTCAAGGAAGCCACGGAGTCTGTGAGGGATGATGAGAGATGTGGAAGGAATAAGGAAGTCAATACATTAGAATTGATTGGCCAAATGGCTAGGGTAAGGGTTACTATGTTGAGGTTTTAAGGGAGTTCAGGAAGAGATTCTGTCTGAAGAAGCCAGCACTCTTCAAATAGGGTCGGTGGCATTTCCACCAGGACAATGCACCAGTCCACAACTCAATCCTTGTAACAGACTATTTGACTAAGATAGGCATCAAGACAATTCCACACCCTCCCTATAGTCCAGATCTTGCCCCCTGTGACTTTTGGTTATTCCTTAAGCCCAGAGGCTGTCGTTATGGGACAATCGAGGAGATGAAAGAGGCTGGGACGAAGGTCATTGACACGCTCAAACAAGAGGACTTCCATGGGGTCTTCCAGAAGTTGATTGAACGGTACAAGAAGTGTATTGCAGCAGGAGGAGATTACTTCGATGTGGACTAGAGTTTCATGTGTGTACTATCAATAAAAGTGCCCATACGAAAAAAGTCTGGAAACTTATCTAATGATCCTCGTTTCTGTATTAGATTGGAATACTTGATATCATCTCATTGTGTGCTAAACCTTTGAAGAACTAGCTAGACAGACGATACAAATATAAATGTATGATGAATTTGGTCCTCAAACATTTAGGCATAAAATAAACCTAGAAAGGTTGACATGCCGCTAAAATCAATTAATCAATCATAGATGATCAATGAAACTGAAGTATTCTTGTTTTAGATATTGATAAGTATTCTTTATGTCTTGCCATTTATGATCACACATAATTTTTCGCAGTTGTATGGTCTCAAGCATTTCTATCTTACACAAAATTATATTATTTCAAGTAATTATTTCTAATTATAATAGTCATTTGTGTACACAAACTGATATGGTTCTAAATAACTAGTTATAAACCTTAGTAATAATAATAAATTGGCGACCGTAGTCGAGGATGACCAGAAGGCTCACTTTTCAATAGCTACAACACCGAGGTGTAGGGGAGGGCGTTACTCCTTTCCTGGATTGCTTCACTTTACCCTTGATACATACCGTATATTGCTGAGTGTTAAGCAAGGAGGTATCAAGTACCATTTTAAAAGTATTTAGTATGATGCAACCTGAGATTGAACCCAGGTCTCCCGGACCATGGGCGAAAACTCTACCCACAAGGCTAATGAGCCGGTAAACCTTAGTAAACCACAATAACTTCAATTGACCATTCTTAAAACAAATAATTTTCAGTTTTATGACATCAAGTAGTCCTATCAAATACAAATAATCTAAAAATGTGATCTATTTGACTCGTCGATGGGATCTTTACTGGTACTAACACTCTGGGTCAGAGTGGACCTGGAAGTAATTTACACATAGTTATATGGTATCAAGTATTTCTATATAAAAATTTTCAGTTAAATTTATTTGAGGAACAGATGGGACCTCAAAAGGTACTGCCAGCTCAGAGTGGACCCGTGAGTAATGGCAATAAAGGTGTACTCAACACTCCCCAGATCTTGATGAACTGAAGACTCACTATCAATGTAATTTTGTATCATTCGAAGGACACTTGTTTGAAGGTGGGTATTATACCTTTTCAGCGGATTCAATAAGCTTGTTGTAAGTTCTGCTTACAGGGTTGTTATCGGAAGGATTTTATTAGAAGTACTTTGAAAAGAATGCTTTCTATTCATTTCCACAGATCCAATAACAGATGAAAGGTAAACAATAACAGTATTGGGTAGGGTAAGCATAGAAACCGGATCGCCGTTTTTCTGTTTCAGAAATACAGACAACAGCGGTAATTTACTTCTCTATTTATGACGGTAAATCATTCGTCTCTCGGGATCTAATCAAGTCGAGCATAAACAATGCGCAATTCAAGCGTTTCAAACCAACAGTTGTCGAGAAAGTCTTATTATTTATTCATAGTCTTTTACATTGTCTTCTATGCTTTATATTTCATTGTCGCGTAAGGACACATCTGTAGAGTCAAACAAATTTGTTAGGCACGTCTATTCTCCCTTTTGGTCAATTAGTCATACATTCTGTCCATGAATTCGTAATAAGTAATCGGCACACAGTCTCTGTCGAGAAGCAACACTTTGAGTACTGTTATTTTAAAACACAAGTGATAAATCGTAGCCCCAATGTTCGAGTGAGATCGAGAGAGAGAGAGAGAGAGAGAGAGAGGTAGGCGTGTTAATGGTAATAGATCAATGCTAGAACAGGTTGTGCGATCAATGGCTGAGGGATCGATATACCCAGAGATAGTTTCTTGCCGGCACAGGAGGAAAGCTGGAAGTATACTTGTAACTGGTTGAAAAAGAATGGTAAACGTAAAAATCGATTTTAAATTCCTCTCATGATAGAAAGGCAGATAAGTACTGACCAAGTTAGATTAACTAAAAAGAAAAGCCGAGATTAATCGACAAGTTCCACTTATAAATACACTCGTTGAAATACACGTTTACTCAGGGTAGATTTTGATGGTCCGTTAAAAATCCAAGATTAGAATATCTGACATTGCCTAACTGTGCAATAATGTCCACGAGGCCTACATGTAAGAATACATAAGCCACAGGAGAATAGTAGCAGTGAGATACGCCAGTGATGTTATACACCGTTTATCGAAACTCACTTCGGTTGTACACGGATCTGGTCGGGTGTGTCCTGGTTCTGGTGGCAGTTTGTCGAGACCGTCCGACAAGTTTCCGGGAAGCCGTCATTTATGTCGGGCGCGCAAAAACTCGACTCTCAAGGGGCCCTCCCCACAAGCTCTCAACCTCATTGGAGGAGCTAGGTTTTTTACCTGGTAACTGAGCCACCCATTTTTTGAGGGCTGCCGACGGGACCCCAGGCATTTCTGGAGCCGCTTTGTGTATTTGGGCTACTGCCCTACGTCTGGACTCACCTAAAAAAGGTCTTGGGCCACGCCCGTCCAGTCGGTGGTACGTTGGACAAATAACCATATGGGACAGACGTGGGCACCATGAGTAGTGTAATGGTTAGGAGGCTTGACTAGCACACCTGAAAGAATGAGTGTTGTATATTGACCTCCGACCCGGCCGGGCTGTCAATATAGGAAATGCACCTATGTAAATAACAGGTGCATCCGGTCGAGGAATAGCAGAATTATACCTTGACCGTGGATGGGTTGAATGAGTGCAATTGTGACGCTCACAAGAAGAAGGTGGGCGTGAACTATTATATAACTCAGTGCAGTTTGGACACCAGACCAGGTGGAGATGAGATGCGGTTGAGAAAGCCAGCATCCAGCAGAGGGAGCCCTCAGGCCCCCGATTGAGAGTTGGGGATCAGACGAGTTGGAGATAAGATGCGGTAGAGAAAACCAGCGCCCAGAGAGGCTGGGCCCCCAGGCCCCCGGTTGAGCAGTCCAGGAGAATGGGAAAGAAACGCGGTTATGGCCAATAGAGTGGGGGCCAATATGTTGCAGTTCTGTTCGGTCTCCAACTCCCTCTCATACAAAACCTTTCAAATAAAGTGAGAGGTATATTTTTCTAAAAGACTGTGTCGCTTTTCTTTATCATGTCGTTATGCTTCTGCATTCAGATGTATATGTGTTTGTATAGTTAGTCATGGTCATGGCAATTACAACATGAGTTCGAGTCTGATCGGGTGGCTCATTCATTCGGCCTTATGTCATATCTTAGTAAAAATCTTAGTAACTTACTACGACACAGACATCGAGCCGTACCTATCGCTGGCGTCTCCTCTAAACTAATAATCTGTAAAACATTACAGCTGCAATTAATTACTCTTTATATTTAATTTGTCGATAGTTTTTTAGAGTATTCCTATGTAATTATATTAATTTACAAGTAATTATATGGTTTCAAGTATTCTTATGTAATTATATCAATTTGCAAGTAATTACATGGTTTCAAGTATTCCTATGTAATTATATTAATTTGCAAGTAGTTATATGGTTTCAAGTAACCTTTTTCTATTGAATAACAATAATCATTTACAGACAAATGTATATCTTTAATTGATTATTCATATTAAATTGAAATATCAATGTCTTAAAAGTCAGTATATCACTAAAGTTTATTCTAAACACTTCCTACTTAGTTTTGTGAGAAAATCATTTTCGTAACAGATTCTGTCTGATAGGAACTACAAAAAATGGTAACTAAGAGGTTATTCCATACTCCCAAGAGTTCCAGGACTGGAGCTATTTGGAGTATGGAATCACCACTAATGATTCGACCGTTTAGTGTTATATTCAAAACACATTCTTTTTGTTTGTTCTTAATTTTTTTTTCCTTTTTATAATTCATGTCTGTTTTACCAACATTTTGCTTCGTTAGAAAATGGTTACAAGCGAATAACAATTACAATAAAAAGAGATATTCATATATCAGGAGACATATGCATTGACTGAACACAACGTCACACACACTCACACAGATACCTATATGAGTTAATATAAAAAATGATAGAGAAAAAGAGGTTTAAATACTTAATATATTTAGACTCTTAAACTGAGTTCAGCAATTTAAAATTAAATAGCTTAGCTAAAATCTTTTTATAATGCGTGAAAACGCAATATGGAGTAAAGAAGTATAAATTGTAGGTTTGGTTTTAGAATGAAATGTTTTTTGCGGAGCTAAAACTAGTGAAATCGTACGAATTTTCTTTCGGTAGGAAACAGCTCATGAATTTGATAAAAACTGTAAAATTTTGAAGAGCATATGTTTTGAAAAAAATAATAAGATTCATTGGTTTAACAGTTTTATATTTGTTCGTCTTGTTAGGCTTAATAAAAAAAATGCTATGTCTTTTTTTTTTACAATTCCTGATTATAAAACTACCAAAAAAAACTAACTAGTATGGTTTAAATAAATAGAAATAATTATATTAGTATGACAAATAGCTGTAGTTTTGATTTGTTGGGTTTTATGGCATATCGACCATTGTAAGTTATTTAATGCCAAATCAATTTTATACATATAAACAATTTAGTTTAGCATAAGTAGAGTTTTTTGTTTACACTCAGTTAAATGTAAAAAAATCTCTTTCAAACAATTTAGTTTAAAACAAGTACGCAGTTTAAATTTCATAAATGTTTTATTTCAAACAATTCAGTTTAGTACAAATACATGGCTTTGTTCTATTTTACCCATAGATAAGACCCTTTCAGGTGCTACAACTCTAGGCCAGATGGAGCGATGGCAATAAAGGAGTACTCCGTATTCCCCAAAGCTCTAGCATCAATGAGACCTCGGATTGTTTAGTGTCATATTCAGGACACTAATTTATGCAGAGATGCTGTCGGTGTATTCTACAACCCCAGGCGACTGAGCCAGAATGACCAATAATCTATTATTTTTCTTTTGAAATTTGGAAATTTAGATTCTGTATCTTTTAGAACCATGCTTTGAACTTATAGTTTAATGCTTGAGATTAGCGCTGTATTTTCTCTTCAATTATAGAATATGTTTATGTCAAAATCTTCCGTGGATCTTGTGTTAAATTAGAGTATATTGAAATCTGTTATTGGCATGAAGAACAGAGTTTGAACAAGAAACTTTTTACTCGTATACCCATCTCTCATTGGCCAATCGGCTGGGGCTGTTGAATACACCGACTGCACCTAGCGAGTGTCCTGTTGGGGAATGCAGAGCACCCTTTCATTGCCATTGCTCCCAGGTTCATTCTGGTCCGGAGTGGTAGCACCTGATAGGGTCCAATCTATGGGTAAAATAGAACTAACGGCATGCTTATTCTAAACTGAATTGTTTGATTAAAATGAATAGCTTGGGGTAGAAATGTTTTTGACAATTAAACCGTACTTTATACTGCGTGCTAATGTTAAATTGAAAACATATTTACATTTAAACTGCGTGCTTATGCTAAACTGAATTATTTGAAATAGAACTGTTTTTGACATTGAAACTGTATTTACACTAAAGTGAATTGTTTAACATATAACTGTTCTGACATTTAACTGTGTGTAAAAAAAATCTGTACTTATACTAAACTGAATTAACTGAATTCGAACTGCTTGACTAAACTGAATAGCTAGAACTAGATATGTTTTTCACAATTAAACTCTACTTACATTTAAACTGAGTACTTATGCTAAACTGAATTGTTTGAAATTGAACTGTTTTTGACATTGAAACTGTACTTACACTAAACTGAATTGCTATATATAACTGCTTGAATAAACTGAATAGTTTGAAATAGAAATGTTTTTGACAATTAATCTGTGTACATGCTAAACTGAATTGTTTTAAATAGAACTGATTATTTACATTAAAATGGATTTGGCGTTGAATAACCAACAAAGGTTGATATGCCATAAAATTCAACCAACCAACCAACCAACCAACCAACATTTCAGTTTGAGTGATGTATGCTTAACTCAGGGGTTGTTTGAATTCGGCTATCATGGGATCAGGAGACATTGGGAAAATAGTTTGAACTGGTTGTCAGTTGGTTTCCAGGCGTCTAGATACACACATTATAAAATGATTGTTTGTATATTATTCTACTCACAGAATATTTACAAAAAGAGACACATCATAGAAGAAATAAAGCAAGAGGTGCACAAAAAGTAGCCGAGCAGAAATATTTTCGAGTTAAGTAGTATTAGCTTACATTGAAAGAGACATAAGTACTTAACATAACATTGAGAATCTAGACGAGCGTCGGTCACTGTGAAAAGGTTGCTTAGAGCTATCTCTAACTAGTAAGTATGCATATTAGATTTGTAAAGTCGCCATCGTAGGAAATGGACACGGTGATACGTGTTCAAATCTTGGACGAGGTTGATTGGATTTTATGTAGCACTAACAAACTTGAGTAAGCTAGGAATCCGACAATTCTACTTTCAGCTAGTGGTTAATTGTAGGGCCGATTGGCTTCTTTAGCCTTGGTTTGGTAACCAGTCTTGGAGAAGGAAAATTCTAGATTCAAACCTGTGAAACCCCATTTAAAAATTAACCTTGCGGCACATTCTGTCCGTGATGAGGGATTTGTAAATACAAACATCAAACTTCTTGGGGAAAATGCAAAGAAACCCTTCTTCATCATCGATATACATACACTTATCCTGAAAACATCTTGGTGAGCATTGAGCCGCAGTCTCACCACCCTAGCGATAATGATGCTGTTTCAGTAACAGGTAGGTTTTTATGAGGTAGTGTTGCTGTGTCCCTATTCTTTGTTATAGTTTTTCCTTCTCTTAGACGGTTTTGTTTGATCTTCAAGACAACGAGAACTAAATTTGCACTATTATTTACTCATAGCTGTGGGGAGGAATAGGTTCATGCCTTTGCCAAGTGTATAGATTTATCCGACTTTCTACTAAGTCAAATTTGACATGAAGTCATTTTATAATGTGGGTGGGGGCAACACTGGAACCGAGAAGCATGCATGGTTATAAAAAAATCTTAGTCTCCTTTAGAGGCGCTTCTGGTGCACTTCCGAAGGGAAATGTGAACGGAACCCGATTACTATTTAAACCTAGTCATGTTCATTTCGTACGATGGTTAGTCATATCCACTTCCTACGATTTCTTGGGGCTGCAGAATACACCGACTGCACCACTGCAGAGGAATAAGACCCCTTCAATGATATTCCTGCATATGACACTAAACAATCTGACGGTGAGGCTCCACTAATGCTGGAGCTTTGGAGAATAAGGAGAACGCCTTCATTGCCATCGCTTCCAGATCCACTCTAGCCTGGAACGGTAGCACCAGATAAGGTCCTATCTATGGGTCAAATAGAATTAAACTGTGTGCTTATGCTAAAGTAAATTGTTTGAAATAGAACTGTTTTCGAAATCTAAACTGTACATATGCTAAACTGAATTGTTTGAAATAGTCCTCTTTATTTGTATAAAGATTGACTTGGCATTAAATAACCTACAATAGTTTAAATGTCATTAAACCAAACCAAACCAAACCAAATCGTTTCCAACGCCGGTACCATTATGAGGCCGATGCTTCCTCCTTATCCCAATACTACTACAATTATAATGATAATATTAATAATAATAAGTCCACAGGGAATTGTGCAAGAGATTTAAATTTGACCATACGAACAAATAGTAAATGCAAAACCCGGCATCTGTTACCGAGAATGAGACACACAAGCACTTGCGGGATTTTGACGAACAAACGGCCAGACGAAACAGAACTTATAATAATCAGCAAAAAGAAAATTGTGGATTTTGCTGTACCAGCTGCCTGTAGAGTAAAATTGAAAGAAAATGAAAAGAATGATAAATACCTTGACCCTGCTAGGGAATTAAAAAAACTGTGGAACAAGAAAGTGACGTTTATAGCAATTGTTATTGGTGCTCTTGGTACAGTCACCAACGGATTATTAAATGGCCCGGAGGACTTGGAAATAAGAGGACGTGTGGAGACCATGCAAACTGCTTACATTATTGAGATCGGTCAGAACATTGAGAAGAGTCATTGACGAGACTTGCTGTCACTCAAACTTCAGTGAAAGACCTTCAGCTAACGCTGATGTGAAAAACTCCCAAGGAGTAAATAATAATAATAATAATAATAATAATAATAATATGCACGACCCAGCATCTGTCCTAGAAAATGACACGCATAAACTTCTATGGGACTTTGACACACACACGGATCACCTAATCTCGACCAGAAGACTAGACCTTATAATAATCAACAAAAAAAAAAAAAGAAAAAAGAGAATATGCAAAATTGTCGACTTTGCTGTCTCGGCTGACCATAGAATAAAACTGAAAGGATGTGAAAAGAAGGATAAGTACTTCGACCTTGCTAGAGAATTGAAGAAACTATGGAACATGAAATTGTCGATTGTAACAATTGTGATTGGTGCTTTTGGCACAGTGACGGAAGGATTATTAAAGGGCCTGGAGGATTTGGAAGTTGGCGGACGAGTGGAGACCATCCAAACGACATCATTATTGAAGACGGCCAGAATACTGAGAAGAGTTCTGGAGACTTGAGGAGACTTGCTGTCACTCAAACTCCAGTAAAAAAGCATAAGCTAACGCTGATGTGAAAAACTCTAAAAGATTAAGTAATGATGATAATAAAAGTAATTTCTTTCTTTCTTTTTGTAGACTGGTTTGAATACGCACTGTGCTAAAGAGTAGAGTCTCTCATTCTATTTAACCACAGCTGGTTAGGAAGAGTTGGGTTCCTGCTATTATGAGAAAACCAGTCTTGTCCAGCAA
>OY757914.1:15365339-15410339 GCA_963585895.1 Sepioteuthis lessoniana | reverse complement strand
TATTTAAAAAATGATGAAATTTAGCTAGGAAGATAGGGTGGCGGAAGTTTTGTGGATTTTTATAAATTTTCATTAGAAATTTCCTATTTCTTTATTTGAAGATGCAGATTAAACATTTAAAAAATATATAGCGTCTGCTGAAATTAATATTATTACAAAAAATATAAGTAGTTTTTAAAGATTATTCTTTTATCTATATATTAATTAAATTACCATAACTAGAAATTTCGGCAAACACCTACATGTGGAACACTAAACAGATGTTACGACCTTACTGGGTCTCATCGGCAATGCATACCGTGCTCTCTGTCACTAGAGATCGAAACAGCAACACCAGAATGTAGAAAACGAAAGTCTACCACAGGGCCACCAGTCCATGCCGCATATAAGATGCCTAATCAACCTGTTCATATTAAGAATGCGCGACTACATATCTAATGTGTCTTGAAAGTACGTTTTTACCATACAGAGGACACGACCACCTGTAAGGCTACGTCTTCCCAAGTCGGCGTTATTATATTTACCAACCCCTCCACTTGAGCAGGATATGACACCAGGGCAATTTTTTTTTTAAGCGGAGTTTAACAGGTTTGAATTCAGAGCTTTCCTTCTACTAGACTAGTTACCTCATCAAGGCTGAAGAATTCAGTCTGTCCTACTATTTACCCATAGCTGGAGGGAGAATAATTGGATTCATACCTTTCCCAAGGGTATTAGTGCTATGTGAAATGCAATCAGTCTCGTCCAGGATTTGAACTCGTGTCGAGGTGTCCATTTCCTACGACGATAACCATTACACCACGGACACCCAAGTCGGCGTTATTCATCGGCGTAGACTATAAGCTCATGGGCTGGAATTAGATTATATATAAATAGAGGAATTGATAATATACTAATCAAATTAACACGACTAGAAAATTCGGCAAACAACTACTTGCGACATACGGAACACTGAACTGCTTTTTCGACCTTATTTGGTCTCATCTTTAGTGGTGGAGATCACGAACTGGAGATATATATATAGGAAAATTACTCCTACATGGCCAAGAACGATTCTACCTACGTTTCACCTAAGGGCTCTTCATGATTGTTCCGGTAAAGTGTAAGGATAAAACATATTTTATTGTTTAAAAAGGCCCCTCACCAATACAAAAATTAGCACATAAAAAAAACCTTCATTCGAGAAACCAAAAAAAAAAATCTTTTTTTCTTTCCTTTCCCTTCTTTCTTTTTTCTCCTATATCAAACAATTTTTCTCAATCTTTTTATCCAAAAATCAACCCATTTTTCCCATGTCTGCAAATATTAAATATTTTACACCTTTGTTTAAGCAATTCCTTCAATCTATTATATGTAGCGATGTTTAATTTTTTCTCCATACATTGTTTACAATACCTCTCTCCCCCTTATATTTAGTACATCTTTTCACGATTTCCCATTTCAATATCGGATCTATACCAAATTTGTTTTTGACTTCCCATTTACAATTGGACAAACTAGTTTTATGTCTATATATTTCATGTGTGAAGCTACTTTTATGAATGTAATGTCTTTGTTTGAAGGGCCATCTGTTGAACCCACATACACTTTTTTATTATACCAATTGTTACTATTACTGCTCGCGTTGAGTACTTCAGCCTTATACACTACATACTCTGTTTGACATCTTCCCTTCAGGGGGCAGTTTTCCTTCTTAATACAGTTAAAATTTGAGGGTTCAGTATTTTTATTTCCCTTAGGTTTTTAGGGTTGCCTCTACTAATTAATGTGGAAATGTTAGGTGTACAGCTGTAAGTTAATTTCACTGAGTTTTTATTAAATATTTTGGATAAATTACTCGTTTTAGGAAAAATAAATTTCAAATGTTTAAAAAAAAACAAACTCTATTCCTTTTTTTTCTTTTCTTTCCCTTCAAATCTAATTTATTTCCCTTCTCTAAATCTAAGCGGTAAAATCAGGTCGATATTATGAAAACATAAAAATAACACTGAAATCACACTTTATAAGATATATTAACCAAACTTATATGAAAATATCTTGAAATACTATAGGTTTAATTTATTAAAAAAAATTACCATTGGCTTCCACTCTGACGACTTTGGAATCATCTGCAAGCTTTTCAGGCAGTCTCCTTTTTTAGATTGATAAATTCTACCATTGTGTAAAAAGAGTGGAATCTTCGGGATTAAGCATATCGTAGCCCAGCATCATACATATCAAGAGTTGAGGATATGTCGGAGACACATAAAACCATCATTGATGCATTATGGGAAGCTGGCAAGACTCAAAACGAGATAGCTATCCAGGTGGCATGCTTTAAGTTTGTCATCTCAAAGATAACAAGATAAGCTTCTTTAACACGATTCAACTGCGGTTACAAGCCCAAGACAACAACTAGATATGAAGGTCAGATGAATAGGAACTTTATTTCCGATCTATTTACCAATCATGGGGAAATTTATAAAGCCTGGAATGATGCAGGTATAGCTGTTTCTCAATCTATAGTTCTCCAAAGACTTCATCAGCTCGAATATGATCGCTGAATACCAATTTCGAAACCGCTATTAACATTTAAAGAGAAACGAAAGCTTTCAATATGGACTAGAAATCATTATAAATGGTCTGCTGATCAATGAAATTAGGTCATCTTCAGTGATAAATCAATATTTTTTTTATTTCCTTCGTTGATTTTTAACAGCGTCTGATGAAAGTCATAGGAGAGGTATGATAGGATCTTTTCAAGAAACAGATCTTTCCAACACTGGTGGTAGACATGCAGCTCCAAATCATTTCAGATTAAGATAATTCTATATCTTGAGATGATGTAAAATTATCTTAATCTGTAATGTCGGAAAGACCTGTTTTTTGAAAAGATCGTTTAATGCGGCAATCAATGAGGTTGCCTCAGGTCATTTCCTTGTACCAAACATTGAAGACAAGTCTAGAGACAACGAATTCATTTTCTTATGTGATATTGTTCCACCAATCACGGCTAAATCTATGAAAGAATGGTTCTGAGAGAAGTGAAAATAGATTCGTTTCTTGACATATCAATCTACATAGGCTGTTCAATGCCAAAACCATCTTTCTTTTTAACCCATAGCTGGGAGGATAAGGGGGTTCATAACATTCACAAGGATATTTGTCCGGAAAGTGAACGTAATATCCCGGGTGGAGATGGAACTCGCTTACTACGATTCTGCAGTCTAGTGCTTTAACCATTACACCAGGTGAACACCCCCAACAGAGACAAGAGGAAGACTGTTATTGATTGGCCTGCAAAAAGCCCAGATGCAAATCCAACAAAAAAATTATGGGGAATCTTCATGAAGATATTAAGAAAAACTAGAATTATATCATTATTTAATCGGTTCGTTATCAGAACAAATGAAAGAAATAATAAACGGAAAAGTGCTACAACAATGTTTCAAGCGTACTCGTACAATTTTTCAAAATTGTAGAAATGAATAAATGCTTTTTCTTGATTACCCTCTAGATATAAGAATTTTAAATTTCAAAAGTTTTGCATTTCAAAGAAAACTGTTGCGTTAGTGAAATGCAACCAGATTAGTTTCATATATCAAATTGATATGCTGTTAAGAGCAAACTGTCAAAATTTAAACGAATTCGAACGAGTATTATAGAAGCTATTCGCAAATATATATGCATATATATATGTATGTATATGTGTGTGTGTGTGTGTGTGTGTGTGTGTGTGTGTGTGTGCCCATCTAAGATAACAGGTAAACATCATTAATTATCATCTGAAGGTAATGTAAAAAAACGATATTTTAACACAATTTATCCGAACTTTTCGTTGTTAATCATTTATAATTAGCTGTCAAAACGTTTTAGTAGATATCTTATTCTTTCTCTTAAAATGAATAAATTTAGACAAAACTTCTGCACTTTATCACTTTCTGTGGTTCTGATTGCCAATTTTCTGGGGAAATATTTTTAACAGCATAAAATTCTAAAGAAAAAATAAGAGACGTTTTCTTTTTATTTCTAAAATCTTACACGGAATCAATCAAAGAGATTCAAGAGTCGAACACACATTGCAATATGAAATGTTTGCCACGATAGTGAGTTGATTTGGATCCACTCCTGCTCAAAATCCTCTGGGGTCCCATTCAATCTAAAGCCATAAAAACAGATTTTAGACTTCTTCAAATACATATGGACAGTATTTTCTTTCGGAAAACTTTGATGGACTCTTACAAATACATACACACGTTTTGATCAACCAGCAAAGACTAATGTAGTAATTTAATTTACGGAGCTCTTTGCTTCGATGTAGCACAAGGCCAAATGAATGGGGCACCTAATGAGACAGCAAAGACTAATGTAGATCAACTCAGTTTAGACACTGGATTGAATCTAGACGACCAACCAAAAGCTTTGGACGATAGGGTAGGATGAAGACAGAGGAGAATTCCTTGCTAGCAGCACTATTTGATGATAATGAGTACATTCAAGTCTATAACCGCCATAAAAGTACTCCTCTTGAGTACGTTAAAAAAATCAGAAATCTTTTCTTCTTCCGGTTACTGATTAAATATCAGTACAGACTGGCCCTCTGATCTCGGTGGTTAACAAATCTAGGAAATTCCAGAATTTAAAACTCAGATGTCTAACCGTCTTATACATTCATCGAAAAGATGTTTACGGCTAAAATATGAAAACACGGCTACTGGAAATGTTTATCCATACAATGAGTGACGCTAATGCTTGGACAATTAAGATAAGGTCAATTAAGATAAGAGTATTGACTCGAAAGAGATCATAAAAATTAATTCTTAAGCTAAGTAATTTTATTCGTGGATACGTTCTCTAAAATTTAGTTTAACATTTCAAATGATTTCAGAGTTTAATTGCAAGTGGAGATACAATTAAAAACTCAATGTTTACCATTTCCCGTGAATAGAATTTCTATTGATGAAATAAAGAAAAAACATTAAACCTTGAATTTTGAGTCGTTTCTACACGTTATATTTTGAGATCATATGAACGGGAACTAGTCGAATAATAAAATTACGAAATAATATCGATTTTTCTGAAACACGCTGTATACATGATATGATGTCTCTTCCTAATCGACCCATTCAACTTTTTGAAAAATATATTCATTGATGTTCCTCTTTGCATGAATTCATTCTGGAAACATTATTACATATTTACCAACCCCTCCGCTCCGGCAGGATATGACACAAGGTCAATTTTTTTAAGCGGAGTATAACAGGTTTGAATTCAGAGTTTTCCTTCTACTAGACTAGTTGCCTCACCAAGGCTGAAGAACCTAGTCTGCCCTACTATTTTACCCATAGCTGGAGGGAGAATAATTGGATTCATACATTTCCCAAGGGTATTAGTGCAATGTGAAATGCAATCAGTCTCGTCCAGGATTTGAACTCGTGTCGCCGTGTCCATTTCCTACGACGATAACCATTACACCACGGGCATTATTACAGTCGGTTATTTGTACCGATATGAAATAAGTCATGTTATATGCACATCTTGTGATAATCAGTTAAAAAAATAAATTTATTGAATCGAACAACGACCTGCCGAAGCTTGAAAACCGCCTCAGTTCTTCAAACGAGACTTCTATACGAACTGAATCCATTCAATGATGTCTTCCTTTGTTTTTAAACAGATCTGTTATTTTAGATCATATTGTTAATTTGTTTATATTATTACATTAAATGTAAAGTATAGAAGATGTTACGGTGCATTAATGAAGCGTCTAATGGAATTCCTTCCCAAAAAAGACACCCGCAGCTTTTAAGGTTGCTTATTTGTAGCATTCAATATTTGCGAATCAGTCACCGGAAGTAAAATTCATACAAGCGATCCGAGAACATTAGGTTATCGAGTAAGAATGTAGAATTGTATAAGCAGTGGCAGTAAGGATCGTTTGTCGTGTACATGGAGATATAAAGTTAATTTTGCGTACAA
Source organism: Sepioteuthis lessoniana (assembly GCA_963585895.1). NCBI lineage: Eukaryota > Metazoa > Mollusca > Cephalopoda > Myopsida > Loliginidae > Sepioteuthis > Sepioteuthis lessoniana. The sequence goes on along the minus strand of OY757914.1, from coordinate 15,404,381 downwards.
TTACTTCTGTAATGAGTTCAAGACTCACTGAGTATCGCATTGTATTTTTAAAATATATGTATAAGTCATTGTTATATATTTGGTCCAAGAGGTTAATTAGCTTTTATGGCATATCAAGCCTTGTGGTTTATTTAATGCCAAATCTTGTTAATATATATATATATATATATATATATATATACGATTTGAGACCGATTAGTTGTAGATAACATTTTAAGCATGCGAAAGCTGTTTCAGTTAAATGGTTTCAAGTATTGATATCAAACACAAATAATTCTCGTTCATTTTAATCATGTGTTTACAAACATTCGAATGGTTTCTTATATCTAGCAGGAATAATTATATTTAGCATTAGTCATTTGCTTCAACCCACCTAAATGGTTTCAATATTCCTGTCAAACAGTGGTATCAAGTACTGTAATTTAACACTACAAACTAAATTTCACATCAATTATTTGTTTGCATATTTTAACATTTAAATGGTTAAACAGTTCTATTTGACCCATAGATTTGACCCAAGCAGGTTCTATCAATTCGATCAGAGTAGTAATTTACGAAGCTGTTTGCTTCGATTTGGCCGAATGAATGGGACACTCAGTGAGACTCGAACTCACTCGCGTAGGTCTTCTATTCTAGCTTGCTAACCATTACACCACCAGAGATGCCCTTTTTTTACTATTTAACTTGTAGCTGGGAGGATAAGGGGGTTCATACCTTTTCCAAGGGTATTTGTCCAAAAGTGAACGTAATAGCGCGACTGGAATTCGAACTCGCTTACTCCGATTCCGCAGTCCATTGCTTTAACCATTACACCACGAGGACACCTACTACACCAATTCGATCAGAGTAGATCTAGGAGTTATAGTAATGAAGAGGTATTGCCCATTCCGCAGAACCCCAGAACTGACGCTTCACCATCAGAATCAGTTTGGTTTCATAATCAGAAAACAAGCTCAATTTGAGGCATGAATTGGATGAAAACAGATACTACCACTCCTGGTCAAGTTGGACCTGGGCGTAATTGTAATAATGAGGTACTCCACTTTCCCTAAAGCTCTAGGATTGGAGCACGACTATCAGATGGTTTAGTGTAATATCCAGGACACCAGTTTTATTTTACCCATAGATGGAAATCTACCAAGTACAACCACTCCGAGTATAGGTGGACTTGGGAGTAATGGTAATGAAGAGGTACTCTATATTCCTCAAAGCTCCAGGACTGTAGCCACACTATCAGAGTTTTTTGTGTCGCATCTTAGACACTTGTTCGTCTGCAGAGACACAGACGAAGTATTCTGTAGCCCTAGATTACTGGGCTGTTTTGTCCAAAGAATCATTTCTTCATGAAGAAATTCCTATACAGCTCAACACTGGATTTTTGGATAAGAAATAATCAATTTAATTTATGCCTAGATTTTACTGTTTGATACTTAATTTCTAATCGGGAAATGATTAATTTATAATATTCTTTGTGTATATTTTGAACCTTTCTTTTTGGCCAAGTGATCATTGATTTATTATAAACCGTTTGGATATGTCAAAGTGAATTTACTCGATTAAAAACTGCTCCCGGAAATGAAAGTATTACCAATACATAATGGAGATGTTTTACAATATAGTTAAAAAATAATGTTCTAACTGCCATCACAAAATAAGGAATAAAATTTTAGCAGAATCAGTCACGGTTAACAATCAATCAATTAATCAATCTATCTATCTATCTATCTATATATATATATATATATATATATAAATTTGTCAGCACAATCAGGATTTGAAACAAAATGAAGTTTAACTGGTTTGAATTCAGAGTTCTCTTCTTTTAGATTAGTTGCCCCATTATTTACCCATGTCTGAAGGGGAAATATTTGTATTCATACATTTTCAAAGTGTATCAGTGCCTCATCCAGGTCGAGTCGTCATGCCCATTTCCTACGATGATAATTATATATATATATATATATATATATATATATATCACAGATTTTGTGATTCGGTCTCTTTTTCTCTTTTAGTGACTGGGACATTGTTATGGTAATTTACCTATGTACGCATGAACCCGCCCACTTATAAATAGCCGCAGGTACTCTTCTTTGGCACAAGGCAATATTCTACCAGGCAGCCTTGGCAGTCGGACTGAAACATTCTTGCTGGTAACCATCTCATTTGTATATGTTGTATTACTGTTTTTGTTAATATATTGCTCCCTTGTGTCTTTATTTCTGGGCCCTAACAAAGCCACAACAGACACCGAAGAGACAAATGTTCACTGTAAATGAGAAACAAAAGAAAAGAACTAGAATATTCCTGCTCTTTCGAGAATGAAGAAGGAATTATGACTCTTGTCTATTTCTTCCTGGTCCATGGCGTCGCGTCAGAGAAGTAACGGAGAAAGAATAAAAAACGAAAAGTCTTAACGCTAAGACGAGTTGGGTTTTCATGTGTTTCTCTCTCTCATATATATATATATATATATAGATATTCAAACAACTCACACACACATACACACACATACACATTTATACACACACACGCGCGCGCACACACAGACACACACACACATACACACACACATATATATATATATATATATATATATTCAAACAACAACAATACCCACACACTCTCACACACACACACACACACACACATATATATATATATATATATATATATATATTGAAGCAGCAACAATACACACACACACACACACACACACACACACATATATATATATTTATATATATATATATATTCAAGCAGCAACAATACACACACATACACACACACACTCACATTGGGGAGAGAGTGAGAGAGATAAAAATGAATTGTCGAATCTATTTCTCAACATCATCTATTTAAAATAGTAGAACTCGTTATCTGAAACACTTTGCGCTCGTGTTATTCCAAGATATTGGACCAGTTCAACTCAGGCTTATCTCGCTCTTTATCTAATATGACAACGATCATGACATTTCTGCTGAACCAAAATTACTAGTAAACAATCTCTAGCCAAACAAAGTCTTACTTCAGAACATAAATCTGTCCCTTTATCGTAACAGCCCGATGTTATTGAATATAAAGCGGTCAACATCAAAACAGGCACAGGTCATATATAGTCGGTGATTCTTCAAATTTTTATTTATAGTTCAGTTTAAGCATTCACAAACGTAGTAGCGTCTGGCTGGCGGGTTGGTTGGTTGGTTTTACGGAATGTCGATTATTGCTAGGTCATTTAACAATGGAGTCAGTCTTTTTGCAAGCAGAACATGGTTTTAAGTCGTGATGTATTTAATCAAAATAATTTGTAGACAATTCTAACTTCACTGATATATCTGTATTATTATTTCTTAGTCGTAATTTTCCACACAGTTATACGATATCAAGTATTCACATTTGATACTGACCTATCGGCTGGGGCTTTAGAATAGACTGCCTGCATTCTGCTGAACGATGAAGCCTTCCACTCACAGCGAGTGTTCTGGATATTACACTAAAGCCTCTGGTGATGACTCTCCAGCTCTGAGGCTTTGGGGACCAGGAATAATTCTTCATTACCATAACTCCCAGGTGCACTCTGTCCCGGAGTGGTAATATTTGTTAGGGTTCCAACTATGGGTAAAATAAAACTCGTCAATAATTTAGTTTACTTGAAATAATTCAACAGAGAGCAACTCAAATAGATAATGTTGAATAGACTTATTAGTGTCAGCAGGACTTGAAATCCAGTACAGACGGTTGTAGAAAATACCGACTGCTTCTCTGGAGACGCGTAAGACCCTCCAACCAGTGCCCTGGACATGACACTAAACAGTATGCTGGTGATGATTCAGTAATACTGGAGCTTTGAGGAGCTCTGGCCCGGAGTCGGAGCACCTGATAGGGTTCTATCTATGGTTCAAATAGAACTGTTTGATATTGAAATTGTATGCAAATAAATGATTTATCCTAAATTGAATTGTTAGAAATATAACTGTTTGATCATTTAGCTGTGTATAAACAAATGGCTTACATTCAATTGAATAGTAAGTGATACATAGCAATATTTGAAACCAATAAACGTTAATTTATGCTAAGTTGAATTGTTAGAAAGATAATTGTTTAATCATTTAACTGTGTATCAACAAAATGTGTTTAAAAATCATATATTTTATATATGTGTAAAAACCGGATTTGGTATTAAAAAACGAACAAGGATTGATATGCCATAAAACCAAACCAAACCAAACCAAAGAAAATTAATGAAACTATGTAACTGTATGTCAAATATGATTAATATCAAATAAATTTATTATTGTTAACAATACTCGAATCCATTTAGCGGGGAGCGAAGGATTTGTTCATATTAGATAAATGAATCAGGGTTACAAACACTTGAAACCATATGGATTTCTTCGTATGATATCAAACTGCATCAGTCTCAGAGTTAAGGAAATGTGGAATACCCCTCCATTACCATTACTATCAGGTTCAATCTGACTCGGAATGGTGGGACCTTTCAAGATAGCTTATTATGCACCTTAATAATTCTAGCTTCATAGACTTACATCTTAAAACCTATTCTAATCCCAAATCCAAATTTCGAAAAATTCTTTTTGAAAACACCACAATAATAGCACAGGAAATTAATGAGCTACGACTACAAACCTAGAAGCCACACATAAAAAAAACAACAAACAAACTCGAGTCAATAGAATTAATTTTGAAAATAGTGACAAGGTTTTGAAATACCTTTAGTTCCTTTTTTTTTTAAATATTCACCATTTCTTGATAATATTCTATTTCCGTTGATAGCGTTCAGTTTTTTTAAATTCGTTTAATATCATCAGCGTCTCAGCTTTGTCTTACTTTACGTTTTCGTAATTCTGTATTGTTATAAAAAAATTTAAAAAAAACTATATAAAAACTCTTTAGTAAAACACTCTTTACACATGCAAGAAACTCCTGATGATGGGCCACGGTATAATTTTGGCAAGTTCATCCACCAATTCCAACCTTAAGCTAAGACACTCATCAGGAAACTTGACATGATCTTAATAAAATCATATACACAAAATGTGTATTTATTATTTAATCAAACATGCTTAAATGAAAGACTGCTGAATAACTACACATATTTAATATGAATGTACAAAGAGGATTCGGCATTAAATTACCTATAGTTGTTGATATACCATAAAACCCAACCAAACCAAGAAATATATATTTAATATATATGTATAAAGATGATTTGGCATTAAATAACCTACAATGGTTGATATGCCATAAACCCTAACCCAACCAAATCATATATACTTAGTACAGATATATAAAGAGGATTTGGCATTAAATAACCAAAGATGGTTGATATGCCAGAAAATCCAACCAAATGAAATCATAAATATTTAAAACATATGTATAAAGAGGATTCGGCTTTTAATAATCTATAATGGTTGATATGCCATAAAACTCAACCAAACCAAATCATATATACTTAGTACAGATGTATAAAGAGGATTTGGCATTAAATAACCAAAGATGGTTGATATGCCAGAAAATCCAACCAAATGAAATCATGAATATTTAAAACATATGTATAAAGAGGATTCGGCTTTTAATAATCTATAATGGTTGATATGCCATAAAACTCAACCAAACCAAATCATATATACTTAGTACAGATGTATAAAGAGGATTTGGCATTAAATAACCAAAGATGGTTGATATGCCAGAAAATCCAACCAAATGAAATCATGAATATTTAAAACATATGTATAAAGAGGATTCGGCTTTTAATAACCTATAATGGTTGATATGCCATAAAACTCAACCAAACCAAATCATATATATTTAATATATATGTATAAAGAGAATTTGGCATTACATATCCTTCAGTGGTTGATACGCCATAAAACCCAACCAAACTAATTCTGAATTTTCATATTTTCCAACTTGGTAGAACTGATGGTGTTATTTCGCTGAAAGATGATGTCTGTTCTTACATTGCAAAAATGATGTTACTAAAATTAAATTATCGAACATAGAGACTTCATTGTACTCAGCGTATCCAACAAAACTTTTTTTCTAGATTATCAGCTTTTTTTTCATAGCATATTGATTCATTCTATAATGATAATGACCGGAGTACAAAACTTCTCTAAATAAAACAAACGGCATCCATTTTTGGAGACAGAAATCATTTCATTTTGCTGCATGATAGCGCTTGACTACCACGAGACAAAAATAACTTGACTAATGTTGAATCAATTCACGATAGAAACTTTCCTGAATTTTTCTCTAATAAATTACCATTTTAACGAGAATCTAGACGGAATATTTTTTACACAGACAACTTATCTATGTCCCTTTCACGTGAGAAATTTTTAAACAATATCCACCTTCATCTTCGCAAATTCTAACCATGTTTAGGAACACATCCGTTTTTTAACAGTTTCTTTTCTTTTTCTTAACAATGATAAATAAATCTACATTTGCTCCCTAGACTTTACTGCCTAATTTATGTGATTTAAAGCTGAGCCTGAAATTCCGGCTGGCTGCAAAACATTGTCAAAATGAGGTTCAACATGAAATATATTGTTGTCAAACACTTAAAAATTGTTGTCAAACACTTATATATATAATTGTCAAAATGAGGTTCAACATGAAATATATTGTTGTCAAACACTTAAAAATTGTTGTCAAACACTTATATATATAATTTTATTACATTGTTTTTGTTTACAGGACTATTGCAATGCAAAAAATTAATCGGGTCTTATTAATTTCGGAGTAAAAACTTCATCACCAGAGACGTTTTTTAAATATGAACTCTATGTTGCATGTTCAGTATTTCTTAGCATACAACATTGAGTTCAAATTAGAAAAGTCTCTGTTGATTAAGTTTTTACTTCGAAACTAATTAGACCCGATTAATTATTTTGCATTGCTATAGCCTTCAAAACAAATACAATACCATAAGATAAAATAATTTGTTCAATGCTTCAAGCAAATTATAAACTGCTTATATATATATATATATATATATATATATATATATAGGGTGCTTCAAAAATTTGATACAATTTAATATGTTCATAGTATTTCAGTAGAAAAAAAATCATTTTGATGTCTAAAAACCTGATCAAACAGCTTCAAATGATCACAAAATTTAACGGCACATATAGAATCAACTCAAAATACTATGCATAATTTTTGAACACCTTTCTTTTCTAGTGAATCGCATTTCTACACCTGTAAAGAATACACACACACACACACACACACACACATATATATATATATATATATATATATATATATACCAGCTCATTGACCAAGTGGGCAGAGTCTTCGCTAATGCCCCGGAGACCGGGATTTAATTTCAGGTCGAGTCATACCAAAGACTAAAAAATGGTACTTAATACCTCCTTGCTTAACACTGCATTATAAGGTACGTATCAAGGGTAAAATAGAGCAATCCAGAGAAAGCAGTAGCGCCCTCCCACATACTTCGGTGTAGTAGCTATTGAAAGAAAGCCCTCGGGTTGACCTCGACTACGGTCCCTAACGTTACTTATATGCATGTATATATCACAGGCTCGAAATAATGTAGTCTACACTAGTATATTCAAAAATAGAAAACGAATTTTCTTTTGGTTGTAAAACAATTTCAACCTTCATGTTGCAAAAAGCACGAGCTACAATCTTCTCACAAAATATTGATACAATTAAAAAAAAAACCCAAACCAACAAAGAAACAATAAAAAACTGGCGACGATTATGATAAAAAAAAAATACATTGTCTGGAAGAATGCGATGTGTAACTCTTGTAGCATTGTGGCCAAGCAGTATCAGGGTACGTGTTGAAGTATCATTAAAATGCCAGAAGCCGAAAAAAAGACAAGTTGACAGAATTCTAGTGGGCTAACTGTAACATTATACGCTTGATCTAGCACTCCGTGACCGGCTATGTGTTGTATACCATAAGCAGAATGATATCAATCACAACGGTACCTGTCGTTTCAGGTACGAACGTGTTTATTAATTTCTGACTTCGGTTCATGTTGACACAAGGAGAGAGACACAATTCTTACAATGCTGACCTCACCCTAAACCTGTGTCATATGTCGTGGTGTTTAAGATCTCAGTCAGTAAAGATCTGCAAAACTTAGTCACATGCCTCAACAGCAGATGACCCAAATTCCCCCTCAATGGTCCAATCTCAACTGACTCTTTTTCAAAATCCTCAAATTCTCAGGACTATATCTTCTGGGCATGACGTCATCCACACTCCAGCCTCATTTCCTGTCTGGGGGTTTATCATGGCAATGGTGATTGTCATAGCCTTTGTGCGCGAGTGTAAAACTGCATCCAGTGACTGTGCACTTGAAGTTGAGAGACTCGAATAGTTCAAAGTCCAACCTAACTGAATGATAAAATATAATTAACGAAAAATGATCAATATAAAAAAAAATCATTCCTTAATTATATAACACATGTTAGAGCCACTGATAAAGATATCACCCACTCGTGGGTTGGGGTTTTCTCTGAGCCCCAGGATATATATATATATATATATATATATAAATATTGAGCGATCTATATCTATATCTATCTATATATATATTTATCATGGATTTCGTGAATCGGCCTCGTTTTCTCTTTTAGTGACGTGGCTCTGAAGAGATAAACGTTCACTGTGAATGGAGAACGAGGAACTAAAGAAAGATAATAGAAAATTTCTTCTCCTTCGAGAACGAAGAAGCAGGGAGTGTTTGTTGTCTATTTCTTCTTGATCCATGGCGTTGCAACAGCGAAGGACCTGAGAAAGAATAAAAAAAGAAAAGTCTTCACGCTAAAACATGTCTTGTTTTTGTTTGTTTCTTTCCTCAAGTGAAGAATAGCCATCGTTGACATAGGATTTGTCGCTGACCACACTACACTCTTTCAAACAGTCGTTTAACCACTAGGAGCTCGAGTCAAGGAGGGGTCGTTGTCACGCAGATGTTAACGTAGCGGACTGTGACCTCGTAGTAAGCGAGTTCGAACTCCAGTCGCGCTATCACATTCACTCTCAGACTAATACCACTGTGAAATATATGAGCATTTTTATCCCCTTAGACATGAGTTAAATTCTACTAGTATTGTTCTTCTACCAAGATGGCTTTGGCCTTGTAGAATGGCTAGAAGTGTTATGAAAAGGGACGTTTAGATGAGAAGACACCACTGCCTGGAAGACCGGCACATTTGCACAAACACGTGCTCGTGCTGCTCTTCAGAGAGTATATAAGCAGCGTTCAGTAGTTGATTAGCCGCTCCCAAATACTGTTATATAACATGATGAATGATGAGTTATCACGTAATGAAGGAAGAAACCATAACTCTTTCTTTACAGAAATGTATATCACTTTTTATTCTTCTCGTAAGGGTCAAAACTTCATAAGTGTAAGAGAGAGATATATATATAGAGAAACAGAGATAGAGAGACGGAGACTGATGAAGGATTCAGTTGATGGAGGACTGCTATAATGACCCTTAACTAATTAACCACGCAGTGCTTCCATATTCAGGGTTCCACTTTGAATTTCTTTTACTCTGGGCACTGGCAGGCTTTCTTGACAACCCGAATCTCTTCTGAATGCCCACTGCAAGACTGACCGTCACAGCAGTGGGTGTCTGCATATACCATTTCACAACCCACGCGAATTTCCGGTTGTCAAACTACATAAACCTTTTCTGACTATTAACCCGCTTGATCAGCTTACACCCAGATATTAATGTCATCCTGTTTACACAGCTGGAACATGACGGCTCAGTCAAAGGTCAATATGCAACAATACATCACCTCTTGTGTAATTGGCACCCTATTCTTATCTCGACCAAGACTATTTGTTGCTGATTACTACGCCAATCGCAGTTGGCTTTAAAGGCTCAGGAAGGTTGATATGCCATTAAACAAAGAAACCAAACGGAACAATTTGAGGGCTCGTTTCCACCGCTATATAATTAAGGAATTATTTTTTATATTAATCATTTGTCGTTGATTATATTTTATCATTCAGTTTGGTAAGGCTTTGAGTCATTTGGTGCAGTTTCACGCTCGTGCGTAAAGGATATGATAATCACCATTTGTCATAATAAACCCCAGACAGGAAATGAGGCTGGAGTGTGGAACCTTCATGGGTTATTTAATGCCAAAGCCATTCTCCCAGAAGAACAGTAGAGATACTACTTAACCCATAACTGGGAGGATAAGGGGATTCATAACTTTGCCAAGGGTATTTGCCCGAAAGTAAACGTAATAGCGCGACTGGAGTACGAACTCACTTACTACGATTCCGCCGTCCATCACTTTAACCATTATACCCCAAGGACACCCCCATACCCAGAAGAGGTGGTCGTGAGAATTTGAGGATTTTGAAACGACGTCAGTTGGGTTTTCAACCATTGAGGTAAAAGTTAGGTTTTCTACCGTTGAGGCATGCGGTCGAGTTTTTTTTTTTTTTTTTAATTGATATCTTAAACATCACAAGATGCACGGCGCATTGGGATGGGGTCAGCATAGTATGGTCAGCATAGTATGGTTAGCATAGGCTTTTAAGAATTGTGTCTCTCTCATCGTGTCGCCATGGACCGAACCCAGAAATAAATAAACCCGTTTGTATCGGAAACGACAGAGTCCGCTTGTATTTGTATACGTATTTGTATCATTGTTATTATAAACATTACAAAAAATTATACAACACAACAGCCAGCCGTTTTTGGTCCAATCTGGTGGAGCAGGGATACTGTTTGAGAATGTAAACCTCTGCTTTCATGAATTATTACTTGATTTTATATACCTTTTAATTTTGACCCCAGCTCAATCTGCAATCAGTGGTTACTGTCATAGATTATTTGAATTGCGTCAGGTCTCTTGTTTACAATGGCATTAAAACATTGTGTAAATTCACAATTTATTCATAAATAACAAATTAATGATTAATATATGTTCGTCTTGGTTTTCTTGAATTTCACATTACTTTTGTTTTGTGGAACAAAGGCGAATTATTAAAAGCTTTTCCGTAGTTCATGTCATGACAGACTGGAATGTTCTCCTCCCAAGATGTGTGTTTGTTTTTTTTATTTAAATTTTCTAATTTGTAAAGTTTAAGTTTGAAAGAACCCCCGCCCCGCTCCAAATCAATAGACATTTTTGAATACAATTGGCAATAAAGAACTGCTTTTGTAACGTGAATTTTGAGCAAAGGTAACCAAAAAATTATGAAATTAAGCGAATTTCTTTGTGTTTCTAAGACAATAGAAGCAAATGAAGGCAAACGGAGAGAAGATTGATTACAAACCGAATAACTCGGCATCGATCGATATAAACGCAGGTTGCAACAAGTTGGAAGGAGGAGAAGAAGGAGAGAAGAGGAGGAAAGAGGGGGAGTAGAAAAGAAAAAGTGAGGGGTTTGGATTTATTCGACATCACACCAAGTCAGATTTGACATGAAGTCATTTCACAGTGGAAGTGGGGGATTCGTGCAAATCGAGATTCATGCGTAGAATAAGAGAGAAGTGAAGAACAAAAGGGAACGGAGAAAAACCGGGAGAATGTAAATGGAGAGGGGGGTATAAAAGAACGGGAAATGATAAATATGAAAGGGGGATAAAAAGAGGGGCAAAAAAAGAAGAAAAATGGAGATATTGAGGGAAAAGATGTAAAAAAAACGTCGGAAAGGATGAGGAGGAGGGAAGTAAACATAAGACAAAGAAATAAAGAATTAACTAGAAAGAAAGAAAGAAAGAAAGAAAGAAAGAAAGAAAGAAACGGTGAATATGAGAAAAAATAACAAACTAAACGATTGAAAAATGTTATTACGAAAAACTGAATACAGAAACGAAAAGAGAAAAATAATAAAAGAAAAAATAGAACGAAACAAGACATAAAAACAGCGGATTAGAAACGATATAACAACAATGATTGAAAGAAGAAGAAGAAGAAGAAGAAGAAGAAGAAGAAGAAGAAGAAGAAGAAGAAGAAGAAGAAATGAACGATCGAAAAAGATATAATCAAAGTAAAATAAGAGGAAGTAGAAAGGAAAGAAAACAAATTAAAAAAAAAGAGAAAGACTAGCAGACAGATTATAAGCGGAGAAGAGACGAAAAATAAGAATAGATTGAAGTTAAACTGGAATAAGAAAGACAAAAGAAAGAATATAAAAAAAGAAAGAATACAAAATGGGTTGCAGAAAATTCTGGAGAGAGAAAAAAAGAGAAAGGAAATCGGGTGGATGATACAGAAGAGTAATGAATTTGAGAAAGAATGAAAGGGAAATAAGAGAAATGAAATAAAGAAAAGGCAGAAGAAAAAAAACGAGCAAGGAGTAGTGGATACTATTGGCGATCAGTTTGTTGAAAATACAATGAACATGAAGGGGTCATGGAGCGAGAATTGATAGGTAATTAAAAAAATAACCTGCAGCCGGTAGAGATGAGTTGACATGGATAGAAAGTGAACTGAGAGCTAAATTCATTAAATTCGATATATTTGACACTCTAGAGCAAAACCAGTAATTAGGGTTGTCGAATTTATGAAAGGTTCCATCAGTCATCTCAATGGTTGCAAGAACACAGAACGCTTACTGCTTACGTGAACCAAAGTTGGGGTTACCTGTACTGGGAACCTCCATAACAGAAATTTGATTTATATGAGGTGGTTACGGAGACAATTGCGCGAAAGAAAGCGTTGCTAGGATTGAGCAAGAATAAACTCCAAAGATTCAAGCTAATGGTTTAATTTCTTTGTTTTACGGATTATAAAACTTTGTGGTTAATTCAATGCCAAATTTTTCCCTGGATAAGTGTAAAGGTACTGTTTAAGCCATAGCAAGAGGGATAAAGGGGGTTGGAAACCCACCAAAAATAACACATGAACCAATCACCAGAATAATTAGCAAACAATTAGACATTAAACTAGGACCGTTCATACAAGAAGAACTCGACTCGGTTCTCAGAAAAATTAAAAATAGGAAAGCTGCAGGGCTGGACGAAATCCCCCCGGAAGTATGGAAGACCAGACAATTCGACGACATACTGCTCCGACACTGCAACGCAGTATACAATCAAAATCCGATAGATAGATGGATGAAGGGATGCATACTCCCCTTCCCTAAAAAGGGGGACCTCGGATTAGCCAAAAACTACCGAGGCATAACACTTACATCCATAGCTGCCAAAATCTACAATGCCCTACTACGAAACCGAATAGAACCCAAACTCGACAACATACTTAGAAAAAACCAAAATGGCTTCCGAAGAAATAGATCCACGACCTCACAAATATTAACCATCCGCAGAATCCTTGAAGGTGTACGGGCAAAGAACCTACAAGCGACATTAATATTTGTCGACTTTACCAAGGCTTTCGACTCCATTCACAGAGGAAAGATGGAACAAATCCTACTAGCGTACGGCATACCTAAAGAAACCGTAGCGGCAATAACGATTCTCTATAGAAACACTAAAGTAAAAGTACGATCACCGGATGGAGACACAGAATACTTTGACAGGGTAGCAGGAGTACTACAAGGGGACACACTGGCCCCCTACCTCTTTATCATTTGTCTAGACTACGTAGTTAGAACATCGATTGACAAAATCAAAGAGAATGGCTTCGAACTGACGAAGAGAAGAAGCAGAAGATACCCCGCAACAACAATTACCGACGCCGACTACGCCGATGACATAGCGATACTGGCAAATACACCTGACCAAGCCGAAACACTTCTGCATAGTTTGGAACGAGCAGCAGCAAGCATAGGCCTCCATGTTAATGCACACAAAACGGAATATATGTGCTATAACCAAACGGGGGACATCTCCACTCTAGAAGGAACCCCACTTAAACTAGTAGACAAATTCACATACCTAGGAAGCAGCGTCGAATCAACTGAAAAGGACATCGAAACGAGGTTAACGAAAGCATGGACATCTATCAATAGGCTATCGATTATATGGAAATCAGACCTAACCAATAAAATGAAATGCAGTTTCTTCCAGGCAGCGGTCACATCGATACTGCTATATGGATGCACTACATGGACGCTAACAAAACGGCTGGAGAAGAAACTAGATGGTAATTACACAAGAATGCGGCGTGCAATCCTGAACAAGTCCTGACAGCAACACCCCACAAGACACCAACTGTACGGCCACCTGCCCCCTATCACGAAAACTATCCAAGTTAGACGAACCAGACATGCAGGACACTGCTGGAGAAGCAGAGATGAACTCATAAGAGATGTACTCTTATGGATCCCCACACATGGCCGCGCAAAAGCATGACGACCAGTTCGAACGTACATTCAGCAGCTATGTGAGGATACAGGTTGTTGTCCGGAAGACCTACCTAGGGCGATGAACGATAGGGAGGAGCGGCGAGAGAGGGTCAGGGATATCCGTGCTGCCAGCACGATATGATGATGATGATGATGCCTTTCTCAATAGTATTAGTCCAAAAATAGACGCAGTAGCATGACCGTAGTTCGAATTTGGTCAGATTTGTTAGTTTTCTGTCAAACAAAAAGAAAGACTAGCCTGAATGCAAAAGATTTGTGAATCTTCGATTGAGCCGCTAACAAAATATTACTTGTTTTAACGGGTGTCGGTATGTATATACCCAACACCTCTGCCACACGCAGGTAATTTTTAAGTGGAGAAATGCTGGTTTGAATTCAGAGTTTTCCTTCTCCAGGACTTGTTGACTGATGTGGACCAAGGTTGGGACCACGAAAAGACAACTCGGAACACGGTATAAGTTTGAAGTCACAAGATTCAGAGAAAAGTGGTGGCGTAAGCCAGGCTTACTTGTCAGTCGAATATCAGTAGAGTATCCAATATTTTCGAGAGTACTTGGCTCTCGATTAATATAGAATTTGGAAGAGTCCATGAATGGGTAGGTAACGGTCCCATAACATTGACAAAAGAACCCAAACTCGGTAGGATAAAAGCTGGATTATTATTTTTCGCAAGGCTATAAACGCAAAATGAAACACAAACTGCTCCATCCAGAATTTGGTTTAGTTTCGTTTTATGGCATATCAAATATTGTTGGTTATTCAATGCCAAATCCTTTTTATACATATATATCAAGTATATGAGTTTTATACACTGATTGTTGTGATGGTTGAGAGTATTAATTATAATATTAATTAGTTTGGTCCGGCCGCGAGTTTTTCAGTTGGCTGTTAGCTAAAATCTTTTATTTGAAAAGTAAGTCAACTTGGAAAGTTCGATCGCATGCACCAGCGACAAGTATAGGTTACCAGTCATTTCTACACAAGACAACCAAATGTAAACAAAATAGATTCATTTCTCGTCACAAGTTTGATTGAGGAAATAAAAAACATGGTAAAAAATTGGAAACACGTATGATATGACGCAATAACTTAGTGAAATGACATCAAACTAACGATATTCTAAATTTAACTATATAAAAATTGGTGAGTTTTGAAAGAGTAGCCTGTTAGAGTTGGACGTCAGTCGGGTCCGGCGGGGGGCTCTTCGTATCTCTGTTCATAGACCCTTACAGACACACACTCTCTCTCTCTCTCTCTCTCTCTCTCTCTCTCTCTCTCGTGCTATTGTAGGCAGTCTGAACATTGAGCAGCATACCTGAAAAATAAAGCGACAATTTCTATTAATATATTGGACATATTACTGTTACACCAATACATTCCTATAAATGATTGTTAATTGTTGACAGAGGGATCTTCTAGTCTTCTTGTTTGTCAGGCAAGAAGTTCTGGATGAATTGTTTCCTCCCTATCTGTAGAACTTCGAACACGGGCAAAGAGGGGATTGATAAACAAACTACCTTCGAACATGGGCACAGAGGGGATTGATAAACAAACTACCTGGAAGTGCATGTAGTGGTAACGGAACGAAGGCCATTGTGGAAAACCGTGACAAGCATAGTACTACGTTTGGCACCGTTACCAAAATAAGACCAAAGTAAAAGTAACGTGAGAATTATAATGTTACATTTGGTTCCACAAATGTTGTATTGTACTATGGTATTACATTTGGCGCTGGTATCGGTATCGATGACCGCCATAGTGTTACATTTAGTGTCATCTTTAAACGAGCCTGAGCTCCTTTCTTTCACACAGTTAAATGGTTTTACTTAGTTTTCTCTCATACAAATAATTTTCGAAGTAAGGCGTTAAGAAAATAATAGATGTGAATAATCACAGATGTTATTTTAGAAGTAAGGTGCTAAGAAAATAATAAATGTGAATAGTCACAGACGTTATTTTCGAAGTAAGGCGTTAGGAAAATAATAAATGTGAATAATCACAGATGTTATTTTCGAAGTATTGTAGGTGACTCACCTATGACCAGAATAATGGACTTATTCAAAGGGTATATTACTTAAGAACTAAGCTGGTAGAGGAGAGCAGCAGCCCCTTGCCTGTCTTCGTGTACGTTGAACTAAGGAAACCCTCCTCAGAGATTTGGATACATTTGTGTGGCACCTCATATGTTCGTGTTGAGTTATTTATTTATTGACCCTTCACAATCAGTCATAACACAAAGTAAGGTGTTTGAAAAATAATAAATGCGAATAATCACTGACAATGGAATGTCAGAAATATTTAGAATTTTTTTTTTATATATATAGGTATTCCCTGTACAGACAAGGAAATTAAATATTGTCTGCTACCCAAGATTTACAGGCACAACTTCATAATTATGTTCTTCTGTGTGGAGAAAAAGAACGATGCGGTGTTTGTTGGAGAATTATTTTGGAATATGAAAAGCAAAAAGTCACACCCATCATAGACAGCCTCTTTGGATGGGTTTCAACAACCATCAGCTAAAATCATTAACCATTACAATCTAATAAGCCTATCTTCCAAGCTGTGGTCGTGTCATTACTACTGTGTAGGGTCTAACAAGAGGAGAAAAGGTTTGATGGGAACTATACAATGATGCTATTTTTTGTTTTAAAAAACCTAGAAGCAGCACTCCACAAAATATGGAATCCTAGACATAGACACAGCATCTTTGACCAAGCAGATAAAGCTTAATATAACCACCTCTAAATCATCTTAACCATCTGGTAATCGTATATCGTCAAGAAGACCTACCAAGAGAGAGAGAGAGAGAGAGAGAGAGAGAGAGAGAGAGAGAGAGAGAGAGAGAGAGAGATGGTTTGGTTTGGTTTGTTGGGTTTTATGGCATATCAACCTTTGTAGGTTATTTAACGCCAAATCAACTTTTATGTAACTTATCAGTTCTATTTCAAACAATTCAGTTTACCATAAGTACACAGTTTAATGGTCAAAAACATTTCTTTTTCAAACTATTCAAGCAGTTACATATAACAATTCAGTTTAGTATAATTACAATTTCAATGTCAAAAATAGTTCAATCTAAAATAATTCAATTTAGCCTAAGCACGCAGTTTAAATGTAAGTATAGTTTAATTGTAAAAAATATTTCTATTTGAAGCTATTCAGTTTAGTCAAGCAATTCTTATTCAGCTAATTCAGTTTAGTATAAGTACAGATTTTGTTTACACACTGTTACATTTCAGAACAGTTCTAAGTTAAACAATTTAGTTTGGTGTGAATACAGTTTCAATGTCAAAAAACAGTTCTATTTGAAATAATTCAGTTCAGCAAAAGCACGCAGTTCAAAATGTAAGCACGGTTCAATTGTCAAAAACATTTCTATTTCAAGATATTCAGTTTAGCATAAGTATGCCGTTAGTTCTACTTAACCCATAGATAGGGTCCTACCAGGTGCTACCACGCCGGGCCAGAGTGGACCTGGGAGCAATGGCAATGAAGGGGTACTCCGCATTCCCCAAAGCTCCAGCATTGCTGGAACGTCACCATCAGATTGTTTAGTGTCATACCTAGGACACTCGTTGGTGGGGTCTTACCCCTCTGCAGAGGTGCAGTCAGTGTATTCTACAGCCCCAGCCGACTGTGCAATACACAGAGTTAAATGTCAAACAGTTTTATTTCATATAATTCAGTTCAGCATCTGTACACAGTTTAGACGTCAAAACAGTTCTATTTCGAGCAATTCAGTGTAGCATTAGTACGTAGTCTCAATGTCAAAACAGTTCTATTTTAAACAATTCAGTTTAGCATAAATACGCAGTTTAAATGCAAAAATCATGAAAGTGAAAGAAGCACGGTATATTGCTCTATTTAACCCATAGATAGGACCCTTATCAGGTGCTACCATTCCAGGCCAGAGTGGATCTGGGAGCGATGCCAATAAATGGGGTACTCCGTATTCCCCAAAGCTCCAGCATTGCTGGAACCTCACCATCAGATTGTTTTGTGTCATATCGTGGACACTCGTTGGGAGGGGTCTTATCCCTCTGCAGAGAAGCAGTCGGTGTATTCTACAGCCCCACCCGACTGGGCAATACACAGAGTTAAATGTCAACAGTTTCATTTTAGAAAATTTAGTTTAGCATAAGTACATAGTTTAGATGTCAATACAGTTCTATTTCGAGCAATTCAGTTAAGCATTAGTACGCAGTTTTAATGTCAAAACAGTTCTATTTTAAACAATTCAGTTTAGCATAAAAACGCAGTTTATATGTATAAAAACAGTAAACGCCAGCCACCATTTAGTTATATTTAACCCGTAGATAGGACCCTTATCAGGTGCTACCACTCCGGGTCAAAGTGGACCTGGGGGGGATGCCAATAAAGGGGTACTGCGCATTCTCCAAAGCTCCAGCATTGCTGGAACCTCACTATGAGATTGTTTAGTGTCACATACAGGACACTCATTGGGGTGGGGGTCTTACCCCTCTGCAGAGAAGCAGTCGTTGTATTCTACAGCCCCAGCCGACTGGGCAAGAGAGAGAGAGAGAGAGAGAGAGAGAGAGAGAGAGAGAGAGAGAGAGAGAGAGTCAAGTGAATCAGTATTATCAGTTCATGATCATGATGAAATTTATTCTATCGGCAATATTTTGATTCTTAGTCACTGAAAATCTCTTAATTTCTCTCATCAATAATACATTTTACATTTAATACCTCATTTTTCTGATGGTCTCGTTTTGATTAATTCATGATCATCACTGATCAGTTTCTTCCTACTTTCTCCATCCACCGATTTTAGTAGATTTTCTGATGGGTTATAGTTACTAGCATGGAAAGTAGAATCGGTGTGCCGATTTTTAATTACGATCTAGACTACGTTCATTTCGCATTAATGTTCTTATGAAAGGCGTAAATCGATTTTCTGCTCCGAGCTGCAGGCATAATAGGGAAACAGTCTAACAGCTCTAAATTCTATATTAAGGGCCAATTATATTAAACAAACCTTAAGGTTAACCAACGTTGGTTACAAGTTGTTTGCTTTTCATCTAGTCGTTATCGTCGTAGAAAATGGACACGGCGACACGAGTTCAAATCCTGGACCTGACTGATTGCATTTCACATAGCACTAATACCCTAGGGAAAGGTATGAATCAAATTATTCTCCCTCCAGCTATGGGTAAATAGTAGGACAGACAAGGTTCTTCAGCCTTAGTTAGGAAAACTCTGAATTGAAACCTGTTAAACTCCGCTTAAAAATTGCCCTGGTGTCATATCCTGCCCGAGCGGAGGGGTTGGTAAATAGTATCTCGGGCTGATATTCAGTGAAATATACTGGGCCATTGGTCTAATGAGTAGAGTGTTCACCAATGGTCCGGGAGACCGGGGTTCAATTCCAGATCGACTCATACCAAAGACTCAAAAAATGGTACTTGATACCGCCTTGCTTAACGCTCAGCATTATAAGGTAAGGATCATGGGTAAAGTGGAGCAATCCAGGGAATGAAGTGGCTGTTGAAAAAGGACCCTTCGGGTCACCCATAACTTAGGTTGCCAATTTTACTTACTTATTCTGTGAAAGGTAGGAATCCGTCACTTCTCACCGGATGTTATGAGTAAATAGTAAGGTAGATATTTCTCTTGAGCCTCGTCAGGTCAACTGGTCTACGAGAAAGAAAAAAAAAACAGAATATAAACCCTGTGGAATGTTGTTCAGAGAATCTGTTGAACCATTTTTCTGTTATTACTTCATCCCCAAAATATGGCTCCACAAATCACCTGATTAAGTCATGAACTTAAAAAATTCTCAACTCTCTGGAGACAAATCATCTAAAACCGTTTCTGATGTGATCGGGTGACCCGCTAAATAAAAAAAAACTATTTCATCTTAATGGTTGGCATGTATAGGGCTAAAAAAGAGTTTTTCCTGGTATTTGGTAAAATGTTTGGTATTTTGGGGACTTTCTGAGTTTCGTGTATGACTTCATTTCTTCTTACCCCATTCACTTGTCTTCTATTTGTCTGTAGAAGACGTAAGGGAATTAAGGACGGAAAGAAAAAGATGGGACACCTTAAGACTCAAACTTTTTTTTAAGGTTTACGACTATTCAGTCGTGGGGAATGTTTGTCTGAAGCAGTAGAAATGGTCGCGTGTCCCGGATAAGGCGTTAACAGAAACATTTTCGGTAATTACAACTTTGAGGGTCCGTTGTGTGTTCAGCGGGCATGTTCAGAAGAAGCTGCTACTAGTTGAGGACACATGTCCTAGGACTTAGCGATCACATGCGCTACCAACTAGCAGCCTAGAAGAATCGATCCTTTCAGTCGAAGTGGCGGATGCTAAATGAGGATAAATTTCTCTCCAGTGCAAGGAAGGCCCATTTTCCAGGCATGTGCCAATTTCGCTTTCTGTCAGAGGCTTCCTGGGAAACTTTTTAAATCCCGACACATGCATTAAATAAGGCCTCAGTAATCCAATTATGTTAAAAAAAGAAAATTAGGTTAATTCGACCCTGCAAAGTATTGAAAATAAAATATTAGTAATGATAATTTATTAATCTCGAGAGATTTTAGAGATTTCTGAAATCTCCGAATGAACCCGAAGTCATCTCCCGTTGTCCCAAATTTGTTAAAACATGACAAAAACTTGTCATAAATTAATGATAAAAATAAATAAAACATCCTTTAAGGATGAATAATTATCGTAAACTTGAATAAAAGTGACTGCGTGTCGTTGATATTTATAAAAGACCAACTTAAAACCCTGTATCTAATAAGATTAACTGAATACGTTTGGTTTGATGCATTTTTATGGCACGCCAACCATTATTGTTTATTTAATGCCAAATACTGTTTTCAGGTATATATTAAATATATGATTTACAAAAACATGTTGTTAATACATTCAGTTAAATGATCAAACAGTTCTATTTCTAAGTATTCAGTTTACAAAATAGTCAACAAAATTAAATGGTTCCAAGTACTGCTATGTATCACTATCAATTCAAATGGAGGTCGGTCATTTGTTAACTTACAGTTAAATGATCAAACAGTTCTGTTTCAAATAAGTCAATTTAATATAAGTCATTTGTTTGCATACAGTTCAAATGTCAAACTATAGTTCTATTTGACCCATTGCTAGGACTAACAGCTGTTACCACTCCTGGCCAGAGGGAAGCTGGGAGCGATGGCAATGAAGGGGTACTCCGCATTCCCCAAAACTTCAGCATCACTGAATCCTCAACATTAGATTGTTTGGTGCCATATCTACTCATTGTGGCGGGGGTCTTACCTATTTGAAGAGATGCAGTGGATGCATTCTACGGCATGGCTGACAGCACCAAATTGTATACGAATGATTATCGAATATGTTAATACAAGCGAGACTATCTTATTCATTTCTAATTATGGCCACTTTTAAAGTTGTATAAATTATAACAGCTTTCAAATGATTGTCCTAACCTTTAATAAAATCGATGCAGCGTCGTTTATTTTCAATAAACACCATCCGTGGTGTAATAGTTATCACCGTAGGAAATGGACATGGTGACACGAGTTCAAATCCTGGACGAGGTTGATTGCATTTTTCAAAGCACTAATACCCTTGGGAAAGGTATCAATCCAATTATTCTCCCTCCAGCTATGGGTAAATAGTAGGGCAGAATGGGTTCTTCAGCCTTGGTGAGGCAACTAGTCTAGCAGAAGGAGAACTCTGAATTCAAATCTGTTAAACGCCGCTTAAAAAGATTGACCTTGCGTCATATCCTGCCCGAGTGGAGGGGTTGGGTAAATATGATAAACGCCATCTTATAACCCGTTTGTAATATAGCAAATACTACAAATATAACTCCTTTGAGTATTAATATTCTGTCACAAGTTGAAACGCGTTGCTGAACATTCATTAATAATATTAATATTTTCACTTCCATTTATATGTATTTTTTTCCCTTTGTCTTCTTTTTTAAAATATATTTATCTGATTCATTTCAACATCAAGTCATACCAATCTGATAAAGTAATACGCAGTTTTTTCCAAGCAGTGGTTGTATCAATACTACTATCTGGATGCACTACATGGACGCTAAGCGTATGGAGTAAAAGCTTGACGGCAATTGCACAAGAATGCTATGAGCTGTATTGAACAAATCCTGGTGACAACATCCCACAAAATATCAGCTGTACGGCCAACTACGACCCATCTCGAAAACCCTCAAAATTAGACAAACAAGACATGTGGAACACTATTGGAGGAAAAAGGACGAACTAATAAGCTATGTACTCCTAAGAACTCCTTTACATGGACAAGCAAGTGCTGGGCGACCAGCTAGAACCTATCTACAACTCTGTACTGATATAGGATGTAGCCAGGAAGACCTGGCGGTGTTGTATAGTCATTTGTTACAACTATACACACATACATAGCAGAATATATATTGACGCAATGAATAAAGACGAGCGAAGACTCGAAAAATATACCTCTCATTTTATTTAGAACTGGGGGGGGTGTCCTCGTGGTGTAATGGTTAAAGCGATGAACTGCGGAATCGTAGTACGCGAGTTCGTACTCCAGTCGCGCTATTACGTTCACTAAGCGTATGGAGTAAAAGCTATTACGTTCACTTTCGGGCAAATACCCTTGGGAAAGGTATGAACCCCCTTATTCTCCCTCCAGCTATGGGTAAATAGTAGGACGGACTAGGTTCTTCAGCCTTGGTGAGGCAACTAGTCTAGGAGAAGGAAAACTCTGAATTCAAAACCTGTTAAACTCCGCTTAAAAATTGACCTTGTGTCATATCCTGCCCGAGCGGAGGGGTTGGTAAATAGTACCTCTCATTTTATTTGAAAGGTTGTGTGTGAGAGGGAGTTGGAGATCGAACAAAGACTGCAACATATTGACCTCCCCAGCCCCTCCGGACATCGGCGCGTGTCGTTCTCGTTCTCCTCGGCTGCTCAACCGGGGGCCTGGGGGCCCAGCTTCTCTAGGACATGTTCTCATTCCAGCATCATCTCACAAATTGGTCTGGTGTCCAAAACTGTCGGGGGTCCCGAGGCCCATTCAGCTGGGTGGTGTTCTCTCTACCGCATCTTGTCTCTAACTCATCTGATCTCCAACTCAATCGGGGGTCCCTAGGGTCCCTTCTGCTGGGTGATGTTTTTCTCTATAACATCTTGTCACCAACGTCTGGTCTCCCAACTAACTGACTTCCCGTCTTCACCGAGTTATATAATAGTTCAATCGCCCACTCAATATCTCCCCATGACAGGCCACCGGGATGTGTCATTTCCGCCGTCCTTGGAATGGCATGTTTGATCATCATCAAGTGGAAATAACTGTCATGCAGTTTACAGGTCACTCTCTCTCTCAGTCTGTGAGTGTACTTCGGGATTTTACCTTGTCCCATATTGTCAGCCAAGCCCGCCTACGCGATTTCTTCTCATAACTGCCATCGGAATGTGTCATTTCCTTCCGGTGCATCACTTTGGAATGGCATGTTTGGCCGGGTCGAAGTTCAATATACAACAGCAAAAGCGATGGACGATTGAGACGAGTGGCGAGAAAGGGACAGGGAAATCCGTGGTAGCGGTTCGACATAATAATGATTATAATGATCTTAATCAAATAAAACAAATTGCGTAAGTACAACTAGTTAAGGTCAGCATTAATGGTAGAATAGTGTGTTCATATCTATCTATCTATCTATCTATCCTTATACAAACCGTTCCTTTCAACCAGTCAGAGTGAAATGAATTAAAAGAGACATTTTGATTGCTCGACAAAAGCTCGGGAAAAAGCTTTATATCTTAATGAGGTTAAGTGTCTGTTGTCTTTCGAGTGAAGGCACTTGAAAGAGCTCGCCAGATGTGGATTCTAAATGTCATCTGTTGAAGTCTTTTCAATATTCTTTTCCAAATTGACTGTATTTGTTTTGAAGCTGAAAATTATAGACAAAAAAGTCAGAAGCAATCTGTTACACAATAAACAATGGAGATCGGAGTGATATCATTTTCTTGCCTATTCAATTTTGCATTCAAATCAAGTGTCTAATTTTATTTTACCATTCCCATTAAACCAAAGTTAAAATATTTACATTTTTTTAAAACTGTGAATATTTGATATTTCTTTTTTTTTCCCCTTTCAATCGTCTTTTATTCCAATGCTCCTTTTTAGTCTTTTCTTTTTCACTTGGACGTTTCTGCCTTTTTTAACTTTTGAATTAATTTCAGTTTTTTAATGTCACCGACTTTGTTCATTCCTCCTCACGGATTTCAATTTACAAATTTTTTTTTTTACTATTTTGTTTGTTTGTTTTTTTGTTTGTTTGTTTGTTTGTTTGTTTGTTTGTTTGTTTCTTTCTTTCTTTCTTTCTTTCAACATTTCCCTTCTCGTTTACTTTTTTCTTTCTTTCGTTCAACATTTCCCGTCTACTTACCTTTCTTTCTTTCTTTCTTTCTTTCTTTCTTTCTTTCTTTCTTTCTTTCTTTCTTTCTTTCAACATTTCCCCTCTTTCTTTTTTCCCAGTCGGCTGGGACCGTATAATACACCGACTGCTTCTTTGCAGAGGGGTAAGACCCCCCACCCCCTCACTAAGCAATCTGATGGTGAGGTTCCAGAAATACTGGAGTTTTGGGTTATACGGAGTACCCCTTTAATGCCATCACTCCCAGGTCCACTCTGTCTCGGAGTGGTGACAACTGATAAGGGTCATATCTATGGGTTAGATAGAACTAAACCGTGCTTCCTTCACAATACTGGTTTTTTTTTTCATTTAAACTGCGTATTTATGCTAAATTGAATTGTTTAGAATTGAACTGTTTTGACATTTTAAACTGCGTACTTAGACAAAAACTCTATCTATTGCTGCAGAGGGGTAAGACCATATATATAGAACTGTTTTGACATTTTACTGTGTAAACAAAATCTTTAACTACGCTAAAATGAATTAGCTGAATTAGAATTGTTTGAATAAACTGAATTGTTAGAAATAGAAATGTTTTTGAGGATTAAACTGTGTACTCATGTTAAACGGAATTGTTTGAAATAGAAATGATTATTTACATAAGAAATGGATTTGGCATTTAATAACCAACAAAGATTGATATGCCATAAAATCCAAGCAACCAACCTTCTTTCTTTCTTTCTTTCTTTCCCTTCAACTATTCTTTCATGGTTTCTTTCTTTCTTTCTTTAAATATAGGGTTTAATAAAAAATTTTCGGACATTTTTGGTTGCAAAAGAAAATCATTTGTTAAAAAGAATTGTTAATGTTCATTTTTCATAAAAATCTATTTATATTTTTAAATGTTTTTAACATTTAAAAAATCCAGTTTAAATTTGGAAAATTCAGAGATTTTATTTTTTTAAACTGACTAATCGGAAATGTATGGTTTAACTCGTTCCTTTTGAAAGGAAGAAATTTAATAGAATATTGATATTCTTCCTTATTTGTACAAATGTTTGGAATTCAAGATCTATGGAAGACAGTTACTGTTATGAAATTGCAAATTGACACGATTGGGACAATTATTTTTTAGTAGGTTATTTAACGCCAAATCTATTTTTATGGAAATAATTCCATTTCAAACAATTCAGTTTAGCATGAGTACACAATTTAATTGTCAAAAACATTTCTGCGAATTGAATCACTATGTCCAGAAAATCCACAGAACGCTTACGCATAACATACGGGAACACTAGACTGCTGTTTCGACCTTATTAGATCTAATTAGCTGTGTATACTGTAATCTCTAACACTAGAGATCGAACCAGCGACCACAGATTGAAGTGCCGAAATTCTACAACTGAGGCATATGTTCAAACCGCTAGCCAGTGGAACTAAATCAACTAGTTATGGTAATTGCATTGCCAAATCACCAAAATGTGTCCTGTAAGTTACATCCGTACTCTTTCCAGAGGACACGGTCACCCCCCCACCAGGGCTTCTCAAGAAGCTTAGAAATACGCATCCGCGTAATTATTATGACCTCAAGGGCAAGGGAATAGATGTACATATTTTTTATTTTTTTAAGTAAAGGAAATTAATATTGTGAATTGAATTACCATGTCCAGAAAATCCGCCGAACACCTACGCACGACATACGCGAACCCTGGACAGCTGTTTCAGTGTTCCAGTATGTTGTGCGTAGGTATTCGGCGGATTGTCTGGACATGGTCATTCAATTCACAATATCAATTCCTCTACTTAAAAAAAACAAAAGAATATGTACAAAAACATTTCTATTTTAAACAATAACAAGAGTTAAATGTCAAAACAGTTCTTTATTAAACAATTCAGTTTCGTGTAAGTAGAGTTTCAATGGCAAAAACAGTTCCATTTCAAACAATTCACTTTAGCATAAACACGCAGTTTAAATGTAAGTACACAGCTTATTTGTCAAAAACATTTCTATTTCAAGCTATTCAGTTTAGTCAAACAATTCTAATTTAAACAATTCAGTTTAGCATATGGTTTTCCCCCTCTGCAGAGGTGGAGTCAGTGT
This sequence comes from Sepioteuthis lessoniana, assembly GCA_963585895.1. Lineage (NCBI taxonomy): Eukaryota > Metazoa > Mollusca > Cephalopoda > Myopsida > Loliginidae > Sepioteuthis > Sepioteuthis lessoniana. The sequence goes on along the minus strand of OY757914.1, from coordinate 15,377,568 downwards.
ATTCTACAATCCCAGCCAACTGGGAAATACACAGAGTTAGTGTTAAAACAGTCTTATTTCAGATAATTCAGTTTAGTATAAGTACATAGTTTAGAGGTTAAAACAGTTCTATTTCGAGCAATTCAGTTTAGCATTAGTCAGCAGTTTAAATGTCAAAACAGTTCTATTTTAAACAATTCAATTTAGCAAAAATATGCTGTTTAAATGCAAAAAACAGTAAACTCAAACCACGGTTTCGATCTATTTAATCCATGGATAGGACCCTTATCAGGCGCTACCACTTCGGGACAGAGTGGACATGGGATCGATGGTAATAAAGGGGTATTCTTCATTCCTCAAAGTTCCAGCATTACTGGAGCCTCACCATCAGATTCTTTAATGTCATATCCAGGACACTTTTCTAAGTAGTTATGTGACTCTGTTTGTGAACAGAAAGTAATACTGTGTTTCTCTGATGTTTCGGAATTATGAGAGTCGTGATTTGGTCGACGCCACAGGAGGAATTTCGCGAAGACAAGTCTTTATTTTTTCAGACGCTGGTTGCTTTTTTAAGCACCAGATTTAAATCAATATTCTGTCTGTTAGTCATAGATTCTTTTCTTTGGTGTTCAGCAAAAGGTGGTTGCAAATTGCGTGTTTGTGTCACGTGAAAGTTACTAGTCTTAAATTTATATTAGATATTCAACTCAGTAAAGTGAGATGAGTCTTTAGTCTTTGTTTTGAAAAAAAACAACAAACAAACAATTAATCTTAGTAAGTTTACTTATCGGCCCGACTTTCAGTTTTAATAGCTATTTTTTTGGATTTTTATCTCTTCTCACTCGAGTCCTCCGAATGTGTGTGGGAAGCTAGTTCTTTTTTGCCATGCTATTCTTTGAGTATAGCACAATACTAACGCTCTTTTTAAAATTGGTATATACAAAGTGCATACGATAAGTTTCTAGACTTTTTCGTATGGACACTTTTATTGATAGTACACACATGAAACTCTAGTCCCCATTCGAGGTAATCTTCTGCTGTAATGCGCTTGTTGTACCATTCCAACAACTTCTGGAAGGCCCCATGGAAGTACTCTTGTGTTAGCGTGTCAATGACCTTCATCACAGCCTCTTTCATCTCCTCAATTTTCTCATTGTAACAGCCTCTGAGCTTTGGGAATAAGCAAAAGTCACAGGGAGCAAGGTCTCGGCTATAAGGCGGGTGAGGAAGTGTCTTGATACCCATCTTGGTCAAATAGTCAGTGACAAGGATGGAGTTGTGGACTGGTGTATTGTCCTGGTGAAAATGCCACTGGCCCGATTTGAAGAGTGCTAGGCTCTTTCGACGGAATATCTTCCTGAACTCCCTTAAAACCTCAACATAGTAACCCTGACCCTAACCCTTTGGCCAATCAACTCGAGTGTATTGACTTCCTTACTCCTCCCACACCCCTCTTCATCCCTCACAGACTCCGTGGCTTCCTTGAATCTCTTATGCCCCTCAAAAATTGATGCTCGATTCATGCAAGATGATCAAAAGCAGTCTGAAAAATTCCATACGTTTCTGTTGTATTTTTTTCAAGTTTAAAACAATTTTATTACATATCGTTCTGCTAAAGTGTCAGATTGCATTTTTGAAATTCACCAGCTGTGACAATCAGGCTTTAGTAGGGTATATTCCAATTGCTGCTGTAGCTGTTCATTTGCACCTGAAATCATAAAAATTGGTCAGTCATTTTATAAGATGTATAGCAATAACATACTGAATTCTCAAGAGTCTGCGACAATTCTAAATGCTCGTACGAAAAACGTCTGGAAACTTATCGTATGCGCCTCGTATATTTATCTTATTAATTTGTTTTTCACTGGGTGGGAGGATTGTGAATAAAAAAAAATCTTTATCATCCCCAACCCCTCATATTTAGGTAAATATGGGATGAGGTTAAACAATCGTAGAATGACTGACTTGTTTTGTGGTTTTAGTGTGATAGATTTTCAGAATTGTGTTGTTGTGATGAAAGGAATACTTCAGAATGTCGGTTAATGGAACTAAGTAAGATTAATAAGGATTTTGATGACCAGCCTCTCCCTCTCCCTTGGGCTATATTTATGTATTAATTTCATTTAGCACATAATGAAGATGGACTCAGCTTTTGTGATAACCAAGACTTCGCTATATGGTTTCGTTCATTTCTTTTGTAACTAAAAAAGTTACAGAAATAAGTCTGGATAACACCTATTGTTCAGTTTAATTTTAACCATTTACTAACAAGTATCTTTTCCAGTCAGAATATATCTGTTTCTCGACTCAATTTCTCCCACTACTTTTAAACATTCCATGAGGTCAAAAGAGATTACCAGTCCCATTTCAGCGTTTGTCAATCAGCTTAAGAATCAAAGGTGTTAAAATCTGGTTAAAATCTGAAAATAAAGCAAATTTTATGAAGATGCAATGAATAAGATAATATTTTGTGCTTAACATTACCCGTATGGTAGGAGAATCAAAATTATTTAAAAACAAATTCAAGACGTAAGGCAAATGTATTAGCTAAATCATTTTCTTTCGTCCATTTATCTCGAATGGTTTTTATACTGGTGTTTTTGGAATATTGTTAATTTCTTTCCTTTAAAAGAAATATTTCATTAGTAATCATTTTTGATAAGTAATAGTGGTTCTTTCGTTAATATTTCTTTAAAATATTTCATGAAAAATTTCAAAATACTTTAGTCAAGTGACATTAATTTCAAAGCGTTAATTAGATATAAATCATTGAATATCTTTAAATAAAGCAGTCGAAAAGATTTGATGAATTGAAAAGACTTGAAATAGAAGAAAATGAAATGGCTATTCTAATTAGTTTTGATGAGCTATGGTTGTATCTGAAATTAATTACACAATGAGGCTGAAATGTGTGTGCGAATAGGAAAGCGCTCAGTATAGCCAACAATTCAGCGTAGCTAAAAGGTCGATTTGTATAATCTCAAATGATTTCTTTAATAAATAATCATATTTAAATAAAAGTCAATTGAATTCTTCAGAAAAAAAAAATATTATTATGTAGGTATTCTCATATTATAGGTAACAATTTCACGTCTTTATTTCCAAAGAATTCAAACTTTTTAAATGGTTTTATATTGGTCTAAAATATCCTTCCTAGTATATATCATCATCATGTCACGCCATCAGCACGGATATCCCTGACCGCCTACCGCCCACCCTTCTCAATCGTCCATCGCTCCCAGAAGGTCTTCAAGGCTATATCTTGTCTCGACACAGAACTGTTGTTGATGGGTTCTAGCTGGTCGTCCAGCATTTGCTTGCTCATGTAAAAGAGTCCTCTGGAGTGTTAATTTACTAAGCTTTTTGCTTAGATGTAGCACAAGGCCGCATGAATGGGGCACCCAATGAGAATCGAACTCACTCGTGTAGGTTTGCTAGTCTACCTTGCTAACCATTACACCACCCGAGGTGCCCTGGAGTGTGTCACTTATGAGTTCGTCCCTACTTCTCCAGCAGTGTCCCTCATGCCTGGTTCGTCTAACTTGGATAGTTTTTGTAATGAGGGGTAAGTGGCCGTACAGCTGCTGCTTTGTGGGATGCTGCCTCCAAGATTTTTTCGATGTTGTTCGCAGCATTCTTGTGTACTTGTCGTCAAGCTTTTGCTCCATATGTTTAGTTAGCGTCGATGTAGTGTATCCATACAGCAATATCGACACAACCGCTGCTTGGAAAAAAAAATGCGTTTCATTTTACTGGTCAGGTTTGACTACCATTTGACTAATATCCTATCGATAGCTGTCCATGCCTTTGCTAGTCGCTTGTTTATGTCTGTCTCAGTTAATGAGACACTGCTTCCTAGGTAGGTGAACTTGTCTACTAGTTTCAGAGAACTGCCGTTTAGTGTGGAGATGGCACCTCTTTAATCAAAGGACAAGTTTTCCATCTAGTGAGCGTTGACATAGAGGCCTATGCTTTCAGCTGCTCGTTCAAGACAATGTCGCAGGGATTCGGCTTAGGCGGGTGTATTTGCTAGAAGCACTATGTCATCGGCGTAGTCCGCGTCCATAATTGTATGTGCAGGGTATCTTCTGCTTCTTTCCTTTGTCAGCTTAAAACCGTTTTCTTTCATTTTATCAACAGCACGTAGTCTATACAGATGATAAGCACGTAGTCTAGACAGATGATAAAGAAGTATGGGGATAATGTCTCCTTGCAGTACACCAGCTACAATGTCGAAGTAGTCTATGGCTCCATCCAGAGAGCGGACTTTTACTTTCGTGTTTCTAGATAACATCATTATAGTTGCGACGGTTTATTTGGGTAGGCCGTAGGCGAGTAGTATTTGCTCCATCTTCCCTCTGTGTATGGAGTCAAAGGCCTTGGCGAAGACGACAAATAATATCGTTGCCCCTAGGGTTTTTGCACGTACACCTTCAAGAATTCGACGGATAGTCAAAATTTGTGACGTCGTGGATCTATTTCTCCAAAGCCGTTTTGGCTCTTCCTAAGAATGTTCTCAATTTTGGTTTCTATGCGGTTGTGTAGTAGAGCATTGTATATCTTGGCTGCTATGGATGTAAGGGTTATACCTCGGTTGTTCTTGCCTAATTCGAGATCACTATTCTTAGGGAAAGGGATAATGCATCCCTTTGTCCATATGTCTATTGTGTTTTAATTATATACGGCATTACAGTGTCGGAGCAGTATGTTGTCAAATTCCCTGGGGTTCCATATTTCTGCGGGTATTTCATCAATCCCTGCTGCTTTTCTGTTTTAAATTTTTCTTAGTACCAAATCAGGTTCTTCTTGCGTAAATTGTCCTAGTTTGATGTCTAATTGCTGACAAATAATTCTCGTGATTGGTTCATGCGTAAGTTTCGGAGGGTTTTCAAGTAAATTCCGGAAATGTTGTTTCCATAACTGTATCCGTTCTTCTTGATTGGTAGCTTTCAGTTTAGCTTTCACAGTCTTCTTCCTTCTGATTACTTTGTTTACTGTTTGCCATGCAATCCAAGATTGTCTCTCTTCAACCGAGTCAATAATCTTATCGATCTGATTTTGTATGTATCATGTTTGTTATTTTAGGTATATGTTAGCTAATTTTGTGCCTTTTAAGTTTCAGAGCCGTGGTATTGGTTTAGTTCTTCTTATTGCATTTAGAGACAGTTTTCATGTCTGCACGCTTTTTTCTAACCGCTAATGTCTCCAACGGGACTCTTGGTTCAGCTCTTTTTTTAGTTTGTATGCATTCTGCTGTCGCTTTTAAGTGAGAATTGATGAAATTCTCATATCCGTCATTCGGAGTATGTGTCATTATCTCCTCCTGTAGTTCATCGAAGTGTTTGCATTAACACTAATATATATATTTAGACTAGATAATGTATTAATCTACCCAATATTTCTCCCATGGTCAGTATGTGGCACAAGGTTATTTTAAAGCGAAGTAAAGCTGGTTTGAATTCAGTTTTCCTCTTCCAAGACTTGTTGTCTGACTAAAGTTAAAGAATCTGGTGCGCCCAATAATCCATATAACCTAACTTCTTGCCATTAAATAATTCCTAGACGAGTTGACATAACGTTAAAATCAATCACATAATCAATAATTAAATCAATAGCATAATCACTTAATCAATAAAAGCAGAGGTCTGTCAGAAATATTGTGAAATTAGTTTTCAATGTTCGCCACTAACATAGGTTTATTTAAAATCTATAGATATTTACCAACCCCTCCGCTTAGGCTGGATATGACACAAGGTCAATTTTTAAGCGGACTTTAACAGGTTTTAATTCAGAGTTTTCCTTCTCCTAGACTAGTTGCCTCACCAAGGCTGAAGAACCCGGTCTGCCCTACTATTTACCCATAGCTGGACGGAGAATAATTGGATTCATACCTTTCCCAAGAGTATTAGTACTATGTGAAATGCAATCAACCTCGTCCAGGATTTGAACTCGTATCGCCGTGTCCATTTTCTATGACGATAGCCATTAAACCACGGGTGCCTCCATATATATATATATATATATATATATATATAAAGTAGTCATGAATCACAGGTTTCTTGTAGAATAAATGTTCAACTATCACGCTCTAATTCTCTTTTCTCGAGCGTCATAACATCTCATCACTTATAATCTCGTCAAACTCTTGTACGACAGGTTGGAATCTGAATGAAAAGCCTTATAAGAGACATGAACAAACTTTTTCTGTGGCTTCCGAAGAACGCATGGTGAATAATTCAGAAACCTCTGCTATGGAATTGTTCTTAGTAACGTGAAGAATTCATGAGTTCGTAATATTTGCATTGTTTGAAAAATTGTTGAAAGGAATAGCGATCTATATATAATAAGTAGAACTGGTCAGAAGGAATGAAAACAAAAACAAAAACGGTGGCCAGTAATGGTCAATAAAACAATTGAAAAAAGTCTCCATCAGTAATGAAATTATTGTTGTTAAACAGTGGAACGGAGAACTAGTCGAATAAATTTATTGAACTGAAAATGATAATTGGCCGAAATAGATTTTAGAAGTATCGAATCAAGTTAGGATATTAAAAAAAGTGAAAATTAATGGAATTGGATTTCTGAAGAATAACTCAGTACATCATCAAAGAATAAATCGAGGATATTTTATTTATCTTTTGGCGAAAAGAGGTTTGGTTCTTTGTTTTAATGGCATATCAAACCTTTGAAGATGATATAATACCAAACCCATTCTCATAGAAGAACAGTAGTCGTACTATTTAACACATAGCTGGGAGGATTAGGGGGTTCATACCTTTCCCAAGGGTATTTGCCCGAAAGTGAATGTAATAGTGGGACTGGACACCCCCAGTCGCAAAAATACATTGTTTTTCTTTTGTGAGAAAAGCAAAACGTTGAAAAATATTATTTTGACTGGAAGATTTATCAAGGCAGAATTTTTTTGGGATAGTTATTTCAGTTGTTCCCAATCCAGTGACATCGATATGCGGGGGAATTCAGGGTTCAATGCTTGTCATGATGACTTGTAACGAAATTGAACGGCTAATAGGAAATTGAATGTATAGATAAATAAATAAAGCAGACAGTAGTCACTGAATAACAAGGCCGAGGTACTGGTGGTAATTAAACATGACTGAGGAGAACTAGAGGTCCAAGGATCATTTGTGCATGTGCACAGGAAGCGGATGTCCCTGCTCCGGACACGACCGGTTGAAGTGAGGGGACAACTTATGTCTTTTGGAGGTCGACGGCGAGACGTAAGAATGGGAAAGATGTCAGATGAACACCAGCCACGAAGATGTAAGGGACGAAAGTTTACGAGCCCAAATATTTTTCGAAGTGGGCGTTCCAAAAGGGCGTTAGACTACGCGACCCAGCGGAAAAGCATGTTAGAACGAGAAAAAAATTCAAGGTCTGTGTCTGCTCATCTTTTTCTTACAAGGGTATGTTTTTTATAATTATCTAGTAGACGTGGTTGTCACATGTTTCCATACTTCCTTTCTTTCTCCCGGCAAAGGCTTGGTAGCAGTAAATAAACTTTGGTGTATGTTCAACAGAAATTCGTGTTCGTCAACTCCTTACCACGGCGTTAACACACCGGGGTTCAAAGTCTCTTTAGAACAACAATTCTATAGACTGCCAGATGACAAAGTACAATTATGTTTAGAAACGGAATTTTTAAAAATATAATTTCTGTTTTTCTAGATTCGAAGCGTGGGAAGTTTATTTTTTCGTTATGATTTAAACAATTATTGACGCCATATCATGTGAGTAGATTTATGGTTTGCAGTGAGGAATGGGTTAAGATAAAAGAATCTAAAGAGAAAAAGTCAGCCCTTTTTAGGTAAAGATGGGAGAAAACCAGACACTTGAAATAGAATACAAATTCGGGAAGACCGACCACTTTAGGTAAGTGGAAATCGAGTTGAGTAAGCGGAGGAAATCGACAGATGGAATTAATTAATCAGATCCAAATTAAGGGAAGATTTATATTAACAATAGCTTCACAACCACCATCCTTCAGATTAAAGAAAATGCGTATAAGAAGTGGTTTTCGTTCATCAAGGGACACCAGCGGTGACTAGCGAAAGACTTCTAAGAGATTTTACGTTGCTCTGGGCTTTAGCCTTGCAACAGACAGTCCAGGGTGGTGAGGTGGAATAAAGTCTGAGATAGGACGACATATTGAGAGAGGCAGAGAAATTCTGAGATACTTTGGATCGACTTGTGAGATGTCCCTGTAACAGACTCGTAGAAGTTGAAAAGCGAAAAGAAACTAAGTTGATGCAATGGCTTGAGATGACCCTGTACCAGATTCGTGTATATAAATAAAACGAAGAGAAACTAAGATAATCGCGGAACAGCTAACAGAACCACGATACTCTGAGTCTTAACCTTATACCAGACTCCCTAACACAGATAAATAAATACGCTACTTGAAATCACTTTGTACCAGACTAGCAAGAGATTGAGAAAATCTGACTTAACCGCTATTGAGGTTGCCTTATACCAGACTCTAGAAAGTGAAGAAAGTCTAAATTTGATACGATAATTGGAAAGGTCTTGAGTCTGAAACTGAATGCCGACTGTTAATTAGTCCATTAGCTTTCGTCTATCACTAACTACCTTTTGGAAGGGTGAATGTATGTAATATTTTAAAAGCTTTCTTTAAACCAAATATTATTGTTACAAACCCATTTTCTGTTATCTGATGGATTTCGACAATTTTACTTTCTTAACTGTGTGGTCTCATCGATTCCCTCATCGACTGGTGACTCCGATTAGCGATCAATCTGCTGTGTGGATCAAAAACACAACATGGGCAGATAGGCAGATCGACCTTGCCATCCGATGACATAACCAACCAAGCAGAACAGTCAGCGGATTGAAAGCTGGATTCCTTAGTGTTTGGGAAAGGTGGTGTATTACCATATGGTTAGTATTAGTCAGTACTGAGAGCAATGAACATTGTTTGGGTTTTATGCAATATTTTAATGTCACATTTATGGTAGGTGAATCAATGTTATTTAAAAACAAGTTTAACACGTAAGGCAAATGTATAAATTAAATCATTTTCATTCGTCATTTATCTCGAAAGTTTTTTCTTCAATTATTTCTTTAATACTGTTATTTTTTCTTTAGCAATATTGAATTAATATTCAAGTGTAATGATTTTATAAGTAAGTGTAGGAATTTTCTGTGATGAAAGTCGGGGTTAAAAGTAAAATTGGAAAATGAACTGGTCTGTGATCATCATCAGCATCATTGAGGCGTGATGACTACACAGATTCTTTTCACTCTCTTTCGCCATCCGTTCCTATCGGCCCTCGCTCTTGGAAAGACCTCTAGATGACGTTCAGTTTCCAAGCAGAGCAGATGAAAGTCACCCAACACTGGTGTGTCTGTATGTTGAAATCCACACAAGGATGTCGTATATAGGTTTGCCTCTGCTTCCTCGACAGTGTTCAGCATGTCTTTTTCGTCTTACTTTCATAGTTTCTAAGATAGGAGGTAAGTGGCCGTACAGTTGCTGTTCTGCAGAGTGCTGCTAGCAGGACTTCTTCAAGAGAGTATGCATCATCCTTGTGTTGTTACCATTTAATTTTTTCTCCAGTGAAAATCAATCGGTCAGTAATAGAAATAATACTCCATGATAGCAGCAATGTTCCGTGATACAGGCAATGACCCCAAATAAAAGTCAAGGACAGTGCTAAAATTTATGGTCAGTAAAATCAACTATCAACAAAAGATAACGTAGTAATTACTTTATTACTGATCATTGCCCCCATCACTAATGATTACTTTTATCACATTATTACAGATTTAATTACAGATTTCATCATTTATATTGCTGTTACTTTTTGTTCTATGGAGAAAATAATGGTCAGTAAGGTTCGCTGATGAAACAGCGGTACAACAGTGGCAAAAAATGGTGGAATATAAAATCAGTATTCAGTAATTAAAGCTATGGTCAGTGGTAAAAAAAACACACACACAACAGGATGAACTGAAACTTTAATTTGATGACGTCATATCTGCTGTTTTTTGACCAATGGAATCCAAGCAATGAAACTCCAATGAAAAAAGTGTGTGGACTATATTGAAAAGTAAATCTAAATCCGTCACGTTCCATGAGATTTTCAAGCTCAGCCGATAAACTTTTCCCCTGATCCTTCGTAGGACGTGAGAAGTAATATAGAATGATTCCAAATATAAAAATAATTGGAAAAGTGGATAAACCAAACACTTATAATGGGTTTAGTCGTCATATTTCGTTTTTTTATTCAAGGAAAAACTTCTTCAGACTGTTAAATAAGGAACGAACTACTACTACTACTAAACCCGTTGTAAGTGTTTTATGAATCCACTTTTCTACGTTTTTATCCTCTTGTAAGGTTTACCAAAATCTATTATTTCTTCAATGGTTCCCATATAATCATTTTCTGGTGGTGAATGATTCGCAAACAAATGATGTAAAGTTGGCGACCGTAGTCGACGGTGACCCGAAAGCTTTCTTTTCCAATAGACCGAGGTTTTGTGGGGTGCTACTCATTTCCCTAGATTGTTCCACTTTACCCTTAATACGTACCTAATAATGCTGACTGTTATGCGAGGAAGCATCAAGTATCATTTTCTGAGTCTTTGGTATGACTCGACCTGGGATTAAACCAAGTCTCCCGGGCCATTAATTTGAAGAAATTTGTAAAAGCAAGGCAAGTGCCTTTGTTAAAAAACTATTTACTGTTTCTTCCTTGAAAACATTTTAGCAGGTTTATTTTTCCTCATTATTTAAAAATGCCTATCGCATTGTTGGGGTCGAAATTTCAGTTCAACTCATTCAACACATTCAATTGTTTTTGGCTGGATTAGGACAGACTCACACACGTACGCACATGCGCACGCGCGAACACACACACACACACACATACACACACACAAGCTGAAGCACAATTTATAAATACACACACATACACACACACATATTTAAATATGCATAGTCACACACAAACACATAAACATACACACACACACACACACATGCTGAAGCACAAATTATACATATAAACACATATACACACACACAATTAAATATTGCATAGTAACACACAAACACACAAGCTGAAGCACAAATTATATATGCACACATATATACACACACACACACATGTAAATATTGCATAGTCACACACAAACACACACACACACAAACACACACACACAAGCTGAAGTACAAATTATACATACGCACACATATACACAGACACATTTAAATATTGCATAGTCACACACAAACACACAAACTTTTGCCCAAATTACACACACCCACAGACACAGATTCAAACACAGATATATTTGCATGCGCACACACACAAATGCACACAAACTGGTGCATAAATACTGCACACACACACAAACACACACACACACACACACACACACACACACACAGACATACATATATTGCATCATAACAAACAAAAAAAACACACTTAAACTGCCGCCCAAATTATGCATACACATACATGCACATACACACAAACGCACAGGAACTGGTGCACAAATTATGCACACACACACACACACACAGATATATATATATATATATATATATATATATATATATATATATATATATATATATATATATATCATCCGTCCACATCATCCGTCCACATCACACATTAGCGATTCCAAATTAACTTGTCATGGCAATTGTGCAGCCAGTTAACCTGAATTTGTCTGGTAAGTTACATCTGTACTCTTTACAGAGACTACGTATTTACACACACACACACATATATACATGTATATACTTACCGCGAGTGTGTGTGTGTGTGTGTGCGTGTGCGTGTGTGTGCATTTTCGTGTGTGCGTACGTTTGTGCGTGAAAATATATAGAGATGAAAAACACAAGGTTTTCAGAATATGATTCATTAATAGAAATATTTGACCACGTAAAACGTTTCGGTTTTTAGACCTTTATCAAGGCGCGTAAGTTATTAAATAAAACGGAAAAGATGATAAAGTTTTGAAACATTTTATTTTTGTTGGTAGCGTTTACTTTCAAATTTGTGTGATGCAATTAGCTTTATAAAATTTATTTATAAAAAGTATGTATCACATTTATCTATGTTATTATTTTTATTATTTAGTTCTTACCTATCTATCATAAATATATCCATAATATATATATATATATATATATATATATATATATATATATATATATATATATATATATATATATCCGTCTTTATCATGTTAACCT